>JAVGWW010000006.1:37168699-37698699 GCA_036924055.1 Leuresthes tenuis | reverse complement strand
AAAACTTTACATTTATCACACATTTTATTATAGTGTTCATGTGAACATTCCTTCTGCTACACAGGTAAAGCTCTGCATGAATGACACGAAGCTCCTTTACTGGTCTGATGTTGGTAAAACTGGAGAATCTGCTGGTATCAGGACAGCTAATCGTGCCGTTAACCCACAGCCAGGATGTGTTGTGATGTTTGTGGAGCTCCTTCAGCCAACTCTGACGCTCGTCCTGACAGGAAGCCTCTGAGCTGCAGACCTGCAGCTTCTTTTTTGTTGTCATCCTCAACACTTCCTGAAAATTCCTCACAAATTCCTGCTTTTCAATAATATCCTGTTTCAGCCGGACACATGGAACGAGTGTCACTGATGCTGCTTAAATCCTCCCTTCATCAGGCTCTCATGGAGCTCCTGATGCTTTATTTTAGTCATTATGAACATTTTCTTTTTCAAAACAGCAAAAAATAAGAAGTTGAAATATTAAAGATGAAAATCAGATTCAGACTGAAGCTTATTAAGAATCAGGAAAAAAACAATCATCCCTCATTTTTAAACTTTACTCCTGTTTTTAATATTTGTGCTTTTCTGAGCAGAACTTTTTCCTCTGAGTTCATATTTTTCCCTTTTTTCTCATCATTTTGTGTTTCGTACGTCATCAGATCAGCGCTGAGCTCGACTAAATCATTAAAGTTTAATAATAACCCATAACCCAATGACCCATTCATGATTCTGACAGCTTTCTCCTGAAGCACATAAACTGGATCAGTGTTGGTTCTGTATGGTTCGCCAGACAGTGGGTCACTGGATTTTTGATTTAAAATCTGATTCTGTGCACGTTTCCCTCAGCGATCGGTGTGAGTGAGCTGGTTATGTGGTTTAACTAACCGACAACATGACGCCGGTTGTGTGGTTTAACTAACCGACAACAAGATGCCGGTTGTGTGGTTTAACTAACCGACAACATGATGCCGGTTGTGTGGTTTAACTAACCAACAACATGACACCGGTTATGTGGTTTAACTAACCAACAACATGACGCCGGTTATGTGGTTTAACTAACCAACAACAAGATGCCGGTTATGTGGTTTAACTAACCAACAACATGATGCCGGTTATGTGGTTTAACTAACCAACAACAAGACGTCGGTTATGTGGTTTAACTAACCAACAACATGATGCCGGTTATGTGGTTTAACTAACCAACAACAAGATGCCGGTTATGTGGTTTAACTAACCAACAACATGACGCCGGTTATGTGGTTTAACTAACCGACAACATGACGCCGGTTATGTGCTTTAACTAACCGACAACATGACGCCGGTTATTTGGTTTAACTAACCGACAACATGACGCCGGTTATGTGGTTTAACTAACCGACAACATGACGCCGGTTATTTGGTTTAACTAACCGACAACATGACGCCGGTTATTTGGTTTAACCCACCGACAACAAGACGCCGGTTATGTGGTTTAACTAACCAAAAACATGACGCCGGTTATGTGGTTTAACTAACCGATAACAAGACGCCGGTTATGTGGTTTAACTAACCGATAACAAGACGCCGGTTATGTGGTTTAACTAACCGACAACATGATGCCGGTTATGTAGTTTAACTAACCAACAACAAGATGCCGGTTATGTGGTTTAACTAACCAACAACATGACGCCGGTTATGTGGTTTAACTAACCAACAACAAGATGCCGGTTATGTGGTTTAACTAACCAACAACATGATGCCGGTTATGTGGTTTAACTAACCAACAACAAGACGTCGGTTATGTGGTTTAACTAACCAACAACATGATGCCGGTTATGTGGTTTAACTAACCAACAACATGATGCCGGTTATGTGGTTTAACCAACCAACAACAAGACGTCGGTTATGTGGTTTAACTAACCAACAACAAGATGCCGGTTATGTGGTTTAACTAACCAACAACATGACGCCGGTTATGTGGTTTAACTAACCGACAACATGACGCCGGTTATGTGCTTTAACTAACCGACAACATGACGCCGGTTATTTGGTTTAACTAACCGACAACATGACGCCGGTTATGTGGTTTAACTAACCGACAACATGACGCCGGTTATTTGGTTTAACTAACCGACAACATGACGCCGGTTATTTGGTTTAACCCACCGACAACAAGACGCCGGTTATGTGGTTTAACTAACCAAAAACATGACGCCGGTTATGTGGTTTAACTAACCAACAACAAGATGCCGGTTATGTGGTTTAACTAACCGACAACATGACGCCGGTTATGTGGTTTAACTAACCAACAACAAGACGCCGGTTGTGTGGTTTAACTAACCAACAACAAGACGCCGGTTATGTGGTTTAACTAACCGACAACATGAAGCCGGTTATGTGGTTTAACTAACCAACAACAAGATGCCGGTTATGTGGTTTAACTAACCAACAACATGACGCCGGTTATGTGGTTTAACTAACCGACAACATGACGCCGGTTATGTGCTTTAACTAACCGACAACATGACGCCGGTTATTTGGTTTAACTAACCGACAACATGACGCCGGTTATGTGGTTTAACTAACCGACAACATGACGCCGGTTATTTGGTTTAACTAACCGACAACATGACGCCGGTTATTTGGTTTAACCCACCGACAACAAGACGCCGGTTATGTGGTTTAACTAACCAAAAACATGACGCCGGTTATGTGGTTTAACTAACCAACAACAAGATGCCGGTTATGTGGTTTAACTAACCGACAACATGACGCCGGTTATGTGGTTTAACTAACCAACAACAAGACGCCGGTTGTGTGGTTTAACTAACCAACAACAAGACGCCGGTTATGTGGTTTAACTAACCGACAACATGAAGCCGGTTATGTGGTTTAACTAACCGACAACAAGACGCCGGTTATGTGGTTTAACTAACCAACAACAAGACGCCGGTTGTGTGGTTTAACTAACCAACAACAAGACGCCGGTTATGTGGTTTAACTAACCGACAACATGACGCCGGTTATTTGGTTTAACCCACCGACAACAAGACGCCGGTTATGTGGTTTAACTAACCAAAAACATGACGCCGGTTATGTGGTTTAACTAACCAACAACATGAAGCCGGTTATGTGGTTTAACTAACCGACAACAAGACGCCGGTTATGTGGTTTAACTAACCAACAACAAGACGCCGGTTGTGTGGTTTAACTAACCAACAAGACGCCGGTTATGTGGTTTAACTAACCGACAACATGACGCTGGTTATGTGGTCTAACTAACCGACAACATGACGCCGGTTATGTGGTTTAACTAACCGACAACATGAAGCCGGTTATGTGGTTTAACTAACCGACAACATGACGCCGGTTATGTGGTTTAACTAACCGACAACATGACGCCGGTTATGTGGTTTAACTAACCGATAACAAGACGCCGGTTATGTGGTTTAACTAACCAACAACATGAAGCCGGTTATGTGGTTTAACTAACCAACAACATGAAGCCGGTTATGTGGTTTAACTAACCGACAACATGACGCCGGTTATGTGGTTTAACTAACCAATAACAAGACGCCGGTTATGTGGTTTAACTAACCAACAACATGAAGCCGGTTATGTGGTTTAACTAACCGACAACAAGACGCCGGTTGTGTGGTTTAACTAACCGACAACATGACGCCGGTTATGTGGTTTAACTAACCGACAACATGACGCCGGTTATGTGGTTTAACTAACCAACAACGTGACGCCGGTTATGTGGTTTAACTAACCGACAACAAGACGCCGGTTATGTGGTTTAACTAACCGACAACAAGATGCCGGTTATGTGGTTTAACTAACCGACAACGTGACGCCGGTTATGTGGTTTAACTAACCGACAACATGACGCCGGTTATGTGGTTTAACTAACCGACAACAAGATGCCGGTTATGTGGTTTAACTAACCGACAACATGACGCCGGTTATGTGGTTTAACTAACCGACAACATGATGCTGGTTATGTGGTTTAACTAACCGACAACATGATGCTGGTTATGTGGTTTAACTAACCGACAACAAGATGCCGGTTATGTGGTTTAACTAACCGACAACATGATGCTGGTTATGTGGTTTAACTAACCAAACACATGACGCCGGTTATGTGGTTTAACTAACCGACAACATGACGCCGGTAATGGGTTTAACTAACCGACAACAAGACGCCGGTTATGTGGTTTAACTAACCGATAACAAGACGCCGGTTATGTGGTTTAACTAACCGACAACATGACGCCGGTTGTGTGGTTTAACTAACCGACAACATGACGCCGGTAATGGGTTTAACTAACCGACAACAAGACGCCGGTTATGTGGTTTAACTAACCGATAACAAGACGCCGGTTATGTGGTTTAACTAACCGACAACATGACGCCGGTTATGTGGTTTAACTAACCAACAACATGAAGCCGGTTATGTGGTTTAACTAACCGATAACAAGACGCCGGTTATGTGGTTTAACTAACCGACAACATGAAGCCGGTTATGTGGTTTAACTAACCGACAACAAGACGCCGGTTATGTGGTTTAACTAACCGATAACAAGACGCCGGTTATGTGGTTTAACTAACCGACAACATGAAGCCGGTTATTTGGTTTAACTAACCGACAACATGACGCCGGTTATGTGGTTTAACTAACCAAAAACATGACGCCGGTTATGTGCTTTAACTAACCAACAACATGACGCCGGTTATGTGGTTTAACTAACCAACAACATGACGCCGGTTATGTGGTTTAACTAACCGACAACAAGACGCCGGTTATGTGGTTTAACTAACCGACAACATGACGCCGGTTATGTGGTTTAACTAACCGACAACAAGACGCCGGTTATGTGGTTTAACTAACCGACAACAAGACGCCGGTTATGTGGTTTAACTAACTAACAACAAGACGCCGGTTGTGTGGTTTAACTAACCAACAACATGACGCCGGTTATGTGGTTTAACTAACTAACAACAAGACGCCGGTTGTGTGGTTTAACTAACCGACAACAAGACGCCGGTTATGTGGTTTAACTAACCAACAACAAGACGCCGGTTGTGTGGTTTAACTAACCAACAACATGACGCCGGTTGTGTGGTTTAACTAACCAACAACAAGACGCCGGTTATGTGGTTTAACTAACCAACAACAAGACGCCGGTTATGTGGTTTAACTAACCAACAACATGACGCCGGTTATGTGGTTTAACTAACCAAAAACATGACGCCGGTTATGTGCTTTAACTAACCAACAACAGTCGGATGGTAGAACCAGACGATCAATATCATGATCAGTATCTCTGCCACCTCCTTAAAGTCGGACGGTAGAACCAGTCTCATGCTGCTGAGAACCAGAGACTCTGACCTGCTCGGTGGAACAGAACCTTGGTTTTCTGCCACCAGATGACCAATCACAGGCCTATTTCAGGCAGGAGGAACAGATCCTGGTTCTAACTGTGGTTCTGCCAGGTGAACCAGGTGAACTCACCTGTGCGGCCCTCTGCCACAGCCTGTCTGGAGGTGAGTCCGGCTCTGATGGTGGTGACCACCACCGTGTACAGGGCTCCCGCTCTCAGAGCCTGGAAGCTGACGCTGCTAGTGTCAGCCGCCACGCTCTCATTTTTGATGATGCTGCTGTCGTGGACCAGCAGGACCCGGTAAGAGTCCAGATACCCGGAGGCCGGTTCCCACTGCGCCTGCAGGCTGTCGGTGGCGCCGCTGTTAGAGACCTGCAGCCAGCGGACCTGAGCCGGGGCTGAGGGACAGAGGTTACAGAACATGGAGCAGTTAAGGTGAGTTAATCAATCATCTCCACCCTCTGTGACCCAGACTCAACCAGAACAACCAGAACATACCGGTCCATGCCTTCAGAGAGGCGGAGCTGCTCAGGTTGCCGCTGTTGGTCGTCACAGTAACAGTGTAGCGGCGTCCTGGGGTCAGGCTGAGAAAGGTGCACTCTGTTGCCCCCCAGCTGAGGGTCCTCTGGGATGCGGTGGAGGGGGGGTCCGCCTCGGTGAGCAGCGCCGTGAAGGCGTCCCACTGTCCGACGGGTCGGTTCCACCTCACACTCAGTGACGTCTCATCGGCCTGACGGACAAGCAGCTGCTGCACGGACCGCGGGGCTGAGGGAGCGGGACAAGGGACCCATTAGCATCTGAACACAGAACCCGGGGGTCTCCCGTTAATGCTTCAGGACTGTGAGGGTTCTGCAGAACCTGCAGGATGATCTGACCCGAAACTGTGAGGGAGAGCCGAGGACTACAACTCCCACAGTGCATTTCACCTACGGTCATAGAGCTTCCTACAGCCTTCAGTTATCAGGTTCTTCTCTCACCTGCTGGGTCAGAACCAGCTACCAGTTTGGGTTAAAGGAGGCAGACACCCTCTCCACCTCTAAGATTTGGTTTAAAACTTTCCTTTTTTATAAAGCTTTAAAGGGATATTTGTCTGTCAGTTTGAATCTTTAATTAACAGAAACAAAGAAGTGATTCTCAGCATCTTCTCTGACCTCCTTCTCTTTATAAAACTGAACCAAACGTAGAATCTGAAGCAGAAACACTCAGTGAAAGCTGCTCCAGAAGTTTCCATCCTTCAGCTTCCTTTAATGACTCTTTTTAATGCTTTGAACTGAGTTTTTCACAGGAATCTGAGTCCATTCCTGCTGAATCCCAGATTCCAGCTGCTCAGCAGTCCCTGGTTGTCTGGTTCTCCTCTTCATGATGCTCCAACATCTGCAGCAGGAGACAGATGTGGACTGACCTGCTACAGTCCAGATGTTTCAAGAGTCCGGCTGCTGGACTGACCTGCTGCAGTCCAGATGTTTCAAGAGTCCGGCTGCTGGACTGACCTGCTACAGTCCAGATGTTTCAAGAGTCCGGCTGCTGGACTGACCTGCTGCAGTCCAGATGTTTCAAGAGTCCGGCTGCTGGACTGACCTGCTGCAGTCCAGATGTTTCAAGAGTCCGGCTGCTGGACTGACCTGCTGCAGTCCAGATGTTTCAAGAGTCCAGCTGCTGCTCTGACCTGCTGCAGTCCAGATGTTTCAAGAGTCCGGCTGCTGGACCGACCTGCTACAGTCCAGATGTTTCAAGAGTCCGGCTGCTGGACTGACCTGCTACAGTCCAGATGTTTCAAGAGTCCGGCTGCTGGACTGACCTGCTGCAGTCCAGATGTTTCAAGAGTCCGGCTGCTGGACTGACCTGCTGCAGTCCAGATGTTTCAAGAGTCCGGCTGCTGGACTGACCTGCTGCAGTCCAGATGTTTCAAGAGTCCGGCTGCTGGACTGACCTGCTACAGTCCAGATGTTTCAAGAGTCCGGCTGCTGGACTGACCTGCTGCAGTCCAGATGTTTCAAGAGTCCGGCTGCTGGACTGACCTGCTGCAGTCCAGATGTTTCAAGAGTCCGGCTGCTGGACTGACCTGCTGCAGTCCAGATGTTTCAAGAGTCCGGCTGCTGGACTGACCTGCTGCAGTCCAGATGTTTCAAGAGTCCGGCTGCTGGACTGACCTGCTACAGTCCAGATGTTTCAAGAGTCCGGCTGCTGGACTGACCTGCTGCAGTCCAGATGTTTCAAGAGTCCGGCTGCTGGACTGACCTGCTGCAGTCCAGATGTTTCAAGAGTCCGGCTGCTGGACTGACCTGCTAGAATCTTCTATCAGACAGAAATGGGACAACATTCCTCTCCCAAAGGTCCGGCAGCTGGTCTCCTCTGTTCCAGATGTTTACAGATGTGGTTAAGAGCAGAGTGGATGGGAAACATGGAGCTGAATCCTTCTGCTCTGTGTCACAAACACAGGTTTACTTCCTGGTTCTGAGGCAGCGTTTACTTCCTGGTTCTGAGGCAGCGTTTACTTCCTGGTTCTGAGGCAGCGTTTACTTCCTGGTTCTGAGGCAGCGTTTACTTCCTGGTTCTGAGGCAGCGTTTACTTCCTGGTTCTGAGGCAGCGTTTACTTCCTGGTTCTGAGGCAGCGTTTCCTCGCCTGCTGCTCAGAGGAAAGGTTCTTCTCTGTAAAGGGACCTCAGATCCCTGCTGTGAATCAGTGCTTTATGGATAAAACTGAACTGGGTGGTTTGGGTATCCTTTTAAAGGGTTAAAATCAAAGAAAAGCAGCTGAAATGCTCACTGACCCAGTCGGCTGCTGCACCGGTTCCTGTTAACCAGAAGGCCGCTGTGCACAGCGAGCTCTGCGGTGTAGAGACGTCCCGGCACCAGGCCCAGGCTGGTGATGGAGAGGAGGAGCTGCCTGCTCTGCTTACTGATGGTCCGGTTCAGCAGAACCTCCGAGTTGTTCATCAGCAGGATGCTGTAGTTCTCCCAGTCACCTCTGGGGGGCGTCCAGCTGAGCCGCAGCATGCTGCTGCTGCTGGACATGGACAGAGCTGAGACCGGGTCTGGTACTGAAACAGCAGGAGACGATCAGTTGGACTGCTGAGACTCAGAGGGAACTGCAGGGTTAGGGGTGAGTAAACATCAGAATTCTCCTGTCTGATACCATTAAAAATGAGCTGAAAATGCTTTTCTCTCCTCTGGATTTAGCATCTAATGGGTCTGTGGGTTTTTTGTGTTTTTGATTTCTCTGTCTAACTGGTTTCCTAACTGGTTTCCTAACTGGTTTCCTAACTGCTCTCCTAACTGGTCTCCTAACTGGTCTCCTAACTGGTTTCCTAACTGGTCTCCTAACTGCTCTCCTAACTGCTCTCCTAACTGGTCTCCTAACTGGTTTCCTAACTGGTCTCCTAACTGGTCTCCTAACTGGTTTCCTAACTGGTCTCCTAACTGGTCTCCTAACTGGTCTCCTAACTGGTTTCCTAACTGGTCTCCTAACTGCTCTCCTAACTGGTCTCCTAACTGGTTTCCTAACTGGTCTCCTAACTGCTCTCCTAACTGGTTTCCTAACTGGTCTCCTAACTGGTTTCCTAACTGGTCTCCTAACTGGTTTCCTAACTGGTCTCCTAACTGGTTTCCTAACTGGTTTCCTAACTGGTCTCCTAACTGGTTTCCTAACTGGTCTCCTAACTGGTTTCCTAACTGGTTTCCTAACTGGTTTCCTAACTGCTCTCCTAACTGGTCTCCTAACTGGTTTCCTAACTGGTCTCCTAACTGCTCTCCTAACTGGTCTCCTAACTGGTTTCCTAACTGGTCTCCTAACTGGTCTCCTAACTGGTTTCCTAACTGGTCTCCTAACTGGTCTCCTAACTGGTCTCCTAACTGGTTTCCTAACTGGTCTCCTAACTGCTCTCCTAACTGGTCTCCTAACTGGTTTCCTAACTGGTCTCCTAACTGCTCTCCTAACTGGTTTCCTAACTGGTCTCCTAACTGGTTTCCTAACTGGTCTCCTAACTGGTTTCCTAACTGGTCTCCTAACTGGTTTCCTAACTGGTTTCCTAACTGGTCTCCTAACTGGTTTCCTAACTGGTCTCCTAACTGGTTTCCTAACTGGTTTCCTAACTGGTTTCCTAACTGCTCTCCTAACTGGTCTCCTAACTGGTCTCCTAACTGGTCTCCTAACTGGTTTCCTAACTGGTCTCCTAACTGGTTTCCTAACTGGTTTCCTAACTGGTTTCCTAACTGCTCTCCTAACTGGTCTCCTAACTGGTCTCCTAACTGGTCTCCTAACTGGTTTCCTAACTGGTCTCCTAACTGCTCTCCTAACTGGTCTCCTAACTGGTTTCCTAACTGGTCTCCTAACTGCTCTCCTAACTGGTTTCCTAACTGCTCTCCTAACTGGTCTCCTAACTGCTCTCCTAACTGGTCTCCTAACTGGTCTCCTAACTGGTCTCCTAACTGTTCTCCTAACTGGTTTCCTTACTGCTCTCCTAACTGGTCTCCTAACTGGTTTCCTAACTGGTTTCCTAACTGGTCTCCTAACTGGTCTCCTAACTGCTCTCCTAACTGGTTTCCTCACTGGTTTCCTAACTGCTCTCCTAACTGGTCTCCTAACTGCTCTCCTAACTGGTCTCCTAACTGGTTTCCTAACTGGTTTCCTAACTGGTCTCCCACCTGGACTCCTGCAATGCTCTCCTAACTGGTTTCCTAACTGTTCTCCTAACTGGTTTCCTAACTTGTCTCCTAACTGGTCTCCTAACTGGTCTCCTAACTGGTCTCCTAACTGGTTTCCTAACTGGTTTCCTAACTGGTCTCCTAACTGGTCTCCTAACTGCTCTCCTAACTGGTTTCCTCACTGGTTTCCTAACTGCTCTCCTAACTGGTTTCCTAACTGCTCTCCTAACTGGTCTCCTAACTGGTTTCCTAACTGGTCTCCTAACTGGTCTCCTAACTGGTCTCCTAACTGGTTTCCTAACTGGTTTCCTAACTGGTCTCCTAACTGGTCTCCTAACTGCTCTCCTAACTGGTTTCCTCACTGGTTTCCTAACTGCTCTCCTAACTGGTTTCCTAACTGGTCTCCTAACTGGTTTCCTAACTGGTTTCCTAACTGGTCTCCTAACTGGTTTCCTAACTGGTTTCCTAACTGGTCTCCTAACTGGTTTCCTAACTGGTTTCCTAACTGGTCTCCTAACTGGTTTCCTAACTGGTTTCCTAACTGGTCTCCTAACTGGTTTCCTAACTGTTCTCCTAACTGGTTTCCTAACTTGTCTCCTAACTGGTCTCCTAACTGGTCTCCTAACTGGTCTCCTAACTGGTTTCCTAACTGGTTTCCTAACTGGTCTCCTAACTGGTCTCCTAACTGCTCTCCTAACTGGTTTCCTCACTGGTTTCCTAACTGCTCTCCTAACTGGTTTCCTAACTGCTCTCCTAACTGGTCTCCTAACTGGTTTCCTAACTGGTCTCCTAACTGGTCTCCTAACTGGTTTCCTAACTGGTTTCCTAACTGGTCTCCTAACTGCTCTCCTAACTGGTCTCCTAACTGGTTTCCTCACTGGTTTCCTAACTGCTCTCCTAACTGGTTTCCTAACTGCTCTCCTAACTGGTCTCCTAACTGGTTTCCTAACTGTTCTCCTAACTGGTCTCCTAACTGGTCTCCTAACTGGTCTCCTAACTGGTTTCCTAACTGGTCTCCTAACTGGTCTCCTAACTGGTCTCCTAACTGGTTTCCTAACTGGTTTCCTAACTGGTCTCCTAACTGGTCTCCTAACTGCTCTCCTAACTGGTTTCCTCACTGGTTTCCTAACTGCTCTCTTAACTGGTTTCCTAATTGGTTTCCTAACTGCTCTCCTAACTGGTTTCCTAACTGGTCTCCTAACTGGTCTCCTAACTGGTCTCCTAACTGGTTTCCTAACTGGTCTCCTAACTGGTTTCCTAACTGGTCTCCTAACTGGTCTCCTAACTGGTTTCCTAACTGGTCTCCTAACTGGTCTCCTAACTGCTCTCCTAACTGGTTTCCTCACTGGTTTCCTAACTGCTGTCCTAACTGGTTTCCTAACTGGTCTCCTAACTGGGCTCCTAACTGGTCTCCTAACTGGTCTCCTAACTGGTTTCCTAACTGGTCTCCTAACTGGTTTCCTAACTGGTCTCCTAACTGGTCTCCTAACTGGTTTCCTAACTGGTCTCCTAACTGGTCTCCTAACTGCTCTCCTAACTGGTTTCCTCACTGGTTTCCTAACTGCTCTCCTAACTGGTTTCCTAACTGGTCTCCTAACTGGTCTCCTAACTGGTCTCCTAACTGTTCTCCTAACTGCTCTCCTAACTGGTTTCCTCACTGGTTTCCTAACTGGTTTCCTAACTGGTCTCCTAACTGGTCTCCTAATTGGTTTCCTAACTGGTTTCCTAACTGGTTTCCTAACTGGTTTCCTAACTGGTCTCCTAACTGGTCTCCTAACTGCTCTCCTAACTGGTTTCCTAACTGGTCTCCTAACTGGTCTCCTAATTGGTTTCCTAACTGGTTTCCTAACTGGTCTCCTAACTGGTTTCCTAACTGTTCTCCTAACTGCTCTCCTAACTGCTCCCCTAACTGGTTTCCTAACTGGTTTCCTAACTGGTCTCCTAACTGGTCTCCTAACTGTTCTCCTAACTGCTCTCCTAACTGGTTTCCTAACTGGTTTCCTAACTGGTTTCCTAACTGCTCTCCTAACTGGTTTCCTAACTGGTCTCCTAACTGGTCTCCTAATTGGTTTCCTAACTGGTCTCCTAACTGGTCTCCTAATTGGTTTCCTAACTGGTCTCCTAACTGTTCTCCTAACTGCTCTCCTAACTGGTTTCCTAACTGCTCTCCTAACTGGTTTCCTAACTGGTTTCCTAACTGGTCTCCTAACTGTTCTCCTAACTGCTCTCCTAACTGGTTTCCTCACTGGTTTCCTAACTGCTCTCCTAACTGGTTTCCTAACTGGTCTCCTAACTGGTCTCCTAATTGGTTTCCTAACTGGTCTCCTAACTGGTCTCCTAACTGTTCTCCTAACTGCTCTCCTAACTGGTTTCCTAACTGGTTTCCTAACTGGTTTCCTAACTGCTCTCCTAACTGGTTTCCTAACTGGTCTCCTAACTGGTCTCCTAATTGGTTTCCTAACTGGTCTCCTAACTGGTCTCCTAATTGGTTTCCTAACTGGTCTCCTAACTGTTCTCCTAACTGCTCTCCTAACTGGTTTCCTAACTGCTCTCCTAACTGGTTTCCTAACTGGTCTCCTAACTGTTCTCCTAACTGCTCTCCTAACTGGTTTCCTCACTGGTTTCCTAACTGCTCTCCTAACTGGTTTCCTAACTGGTCTCCTAACTGGTCTCCTAATTGGTTTCCTAACTGCTCTCCTAACTGGTTTCCTAACTGGTTTCCTAACTGGTCTCCTAACTGGTCTCCAGCCTGTGAAACCTCTGCAGATGGTCCAGAACGCGGCGGTGCGTCTGGTCTTGGATCAGCCTAAAAGAACACGCCCCCCCCTCTGTTCATTGAGCTCCTCTGGCTGCCCTTAGCCGCCTGCATCAGATCCAAGTCCCTGATGTTAGCTACAAAGAGCTTAATGGAACGGCTCCATCTACTTGAATGCTCTTAAAGGCTTCTGTCCCAACTGGGTCCCTCCGTTGGTCCCAGGATTGTCGTCTAGCAGCTCCTACACCACGCCTAAGACAATCCAAACTCTGTTCATGTGTCGTCCCACGATGGTGGAATGACCTACCGAGCGCTACCAGAACAGGGGCGTCCCTGTCTATCTTCAAGAAGCTCCTGAAAACCCAGCTCTTCAGAGAGCATCTCCTATCCCAGCACTTACCTTGTACTTCCCTCCCCCCTCTATCTCTGCACTTTATCTTTCTGCTCTTCCTTCTATGCCTGCACCCTATCTCTACTCTGTCCCCTCTGACAGAGTCGGACTCCTGGGTTCCTTCTATGGAGCTTATTGTTAGCTTTTTGTTAGCTTTTTGTTAGCTTATTGTTAGCTTATTGTTAGCTTATTGTTAGCTTATTGTTAGCTTATTGTTAGCTTTTTATAAAGCTGTTATATCCTCATTTGTAAGTCGCTTTGGATAAAAGCGTCTGATAAATACAGAAACAGAAATGACGTTTTTCTTTATAAATATCTGCATCCGGGCCCTAACTCTTTGCCAAGTCCCTCCACAGCTTACCCCGTTGTGGAGTTTAATAAACTAAGCAGTGGTTCTGATGAACTGGACTCACCTGTTCTGCCTGTGGTTCTGCTCTCTGAACTCTGACCCCCAGCGGAGGAGCTGACTGACAGCCAGTAGCTGCGTCCGGGGACAAGACCCTCAAACACCACCTGGGTGGTGTTGGGGGCCACGTTTTGTCGCTGTGGCGTCGATCCTGAAGCCCACAGGGTCACCTGGTACATGTCCACCCCCCCTCTCGCCGGCGTCCAGGACGCCCGGAGGCGCTCTGAGCTGCCGTCATTATCCAGAATCAGATCTGACACGGCGTCTGGGACTGAGGAGGAGGAAGGGGCACCTTACTATTCACATCTCCATCACGTTTTCTTCACTTTAACACAACCGGCTGAGTTACCTGAAACCTGTAACCACCCTCAGGGACCTCAGCCAGGTACAGTGAGGCCTTTCTGTTCCAGCTGGGAACAGATTTACTGAGCTGATGGTGGTTTTGGGTGGAGAGGGTCAACAGTCAGAGGAAGGATGAGGTCAAAGGAGCCTGAAATATACTGGAAACAACCAGCTGCACTCCATCTAAAACACGACTTCAGGAGAGTCACTGAACAGACTGAACATGGTGCAGTTCAGGCCCCTCGGGCTACTCTGATTGGTCAGCTTTCTGACCTTTCCTCACCAGGCTGAGGAACAGGAAACTAGGAAATCATAAAAGTTGCCCACATCCTCCGAAACCAAAGCTCTTTGTTGTTATGTGGTCAGATTCTGGCGAGCAGGACTCCTCGCCCACTCAGGCCTGAATGCTGTTTGATCCCTGACCAATCACAGCTTTTCTCTTTCACCATCCAGTGATGTCATCAGTAGGGAGGAGCTCAGGGTACAGTTACAGAGTCCACACTCAAATGAGGGGCTCCTCAGGGCTCCATCCTGGGCCCCAACCTGTTTTTTCCTTGGTTAATTTTTAAGAAAAATATGATTTCTTTCCTCTGCTTTGCAGAGGATTTAACAATCTGTCTAAAAAGTAAAAACTAGAGATTCATGGCAGCCTTTGCTTGACTTTGAGGTAATTTGAGGATTACTTTCTGACACACAGCCATGCTGCTGTGGAGAGTTACGGTGTGTTTACGTACATTACCTGCCATCCACACCTTTACATTTGCTGTGTAATTTAATGTAGTAACACAGGTAAAATGAAGCTATTCAACACACCAAAAACACTGCAGCTCTCTATATAGATATAGGTAGTTACTCTATTGATCCCAGGGGGAAATAGTGTAGCTTTAAGTTAGCAGCAGATGCTAGCAAACGATGCTTTTCTCATCAACAGTAAAACACCAGGGTTGTGTTTTTGGGGAGTTTTACACCTGCTGGTGACTTCAGACGCCATAATATATGCTGCCAGGAACAGGAAGAAGGGATTTCTACCCAATATGTCACCTTTAAGAGGAGCTTTAGTTCCAACTAAAACACTGAAGTGGACGAGTCACATGTTCTCAGATGTTCCAGGATTCAAACAGAAAAGCTCAAACTTTCAGGCCTTTCACCTTTATGTTATCCTGTTTGTTTTTACAGGTTATTTACAGGTTATTACTGTTATTTGGTCAAATTTTACTGTACACCATGTAAGTTTAACTTGTGTTGTTTTAAATTAGTTTGATGAATTAAACCCATAATACTGACCAACACTGAAAAAGTCTGAGGCTGTAAAACATCCCATAATACTGACTTGTGACGGCCTGTGTGGAGGAGGAGCTCTGCAAGCCGACAGCCTCTGTCACCACGGTAACGACGTACAAGGTCCCCGGCTGCAGGCCATCCAGCTCGGCAGAGGTGGTGCTGTTCTTCAGAGTGATGTTCTTCAGCAGAACTCCGGCCTGGTTCTGCAGCAGAACCCTGAAGTTCTCCCTCTGACCCCCGCCGGGCCGCCAGGACACACTGAGGCCGTCTGAGGACGAGGGCGCCACCTGCAGGCCGTCCACAGCAGAGGGCGCTGTAGGGAATACACAGGACAGAATAAGCTGAGGAACCACAGTTTAACAGAGCCTCTGCAGAGCTGCTGGGTCAGAACCGCTGAGCAGACTTAGAAGAACATCAGAAATCAGAGGTTTTCTGTCTTAAACTGGAGAGAAAAAGGTTCTTTTTGGGTGTTTTTTCTGAGAGAACCTCTTCAATCTAACCTTTATTCACAGGAAGTGATGTCACAGAGTACAGGAAGTGATTTCACAGAGTACAGGAAGTGATGTCTCAGAGTACAGGAAGTGATGTCACAGAGTACAGGAAGTGATGTCACACAGAGTCCCCTGTAGGTTTGTTCCCGGCTGAAGCCCCTACATTGACCAGCGGGCTGTTTTTTTAATGAAACCTTGGAAGCAGAGTGAGTCCAGACAGGAAACAGAAAATACAGAAGGGGCGGGGCAGGATGTGGGGAACGACCCCCAACACAAAAACCACTCTCAGTGCTGAACTCTGTCCTGGAACAGTTTCCTCCCTGAGGAGACCCTCTGCTTCCTGCTGGCAGGTCAGCAGCACAGAGGACAAAATGTCCAACACTCCCAGAGACCCGAGTCACACCGAGGCATCGACCACAGCCTGAGACACGTTCACACAAAAGATGGTGTTAAAGCGACAGAAATCATTTCTCAAACCGGACCAGAACCCCCAGATGAGCTGGGTTTGAATCCTCCTGCATGGAAACACTCAGGTGGACTCAGATGGTCCCTAACCCTGATAAAATCCTGATTTTAGAACCACAGAATCACCGTTAAAGTAGCTGAAAGACGGCGTCTGGACTCAGCTGGACTCAGATGGACTCAGACGGACTCAGGTGGACTCAGATGGACTCAGATGGACTCAGATGGACTCAGATGGACTCAGGTGGACTCAGATGGACTCAGATGGACTCAGATGGACTCAGATGGACTCAGGTGGACTCAGATGGACTCAGGTGGACTCAGATGGACTCAGATGGACTCAGATGGACTCAGATGGACTCAGATGGACTCAGCTGGACTCAGATGGACTCAGATGGACTCAGATGGACTCAGATGGACTCAGATAGACTCAGCTGGACTCAGGTGGACTCAGATGGACTCAGATGGACTCAGCTGGACTCAGATGGACTCAGATGGACTCAGCTGGACTCAGATGGACTCAGGTGGACTCAGGTGGACTCAGATAGACTCAGATGGACTCAGCTGGACTCAGATGGACTCAGGTGGACTCAGGTGGACTCAGGTGGACTCAGGGTGGCCATCTTGGCTCTGCCCTCATAAGCAGCATTAGAACAGGGCGCTCACAGGTGAGAAATCTGTGAGGCCAAGCTCAATGAGGGTGATGCATTTCTCCATAGGGAAAATTCCCAGTTTTTCCCATTTTTCCGGAGTTCCTTTGGAGTAATGAGAGAAAAATAATAGCACACTATTCCCGATCGATGGGCTTTTTATCCTGTTCGGACCATCGGTGCACGGGACTAGTGGCGCGCCGCACTTTGTGACGGAAACGGATAAATAATAAGAGTCTAAAACAATAGTAACATGTGTGCCCACCCATAAGAAGCTCATTAATTCTAACCATAAACTGGTGTAAAATGTATCTGCAAATCTGAGGTTTATTAAATCACATTTAGAGGAAGAACATTTTGGATTGTTCCTCCGACTGCTGTTAGGTTAACTGGTGTCTCTAAAACTGTCCTTAGGAGTGAGTTTGGTTGTTTGTCTCGTTTGTCTTTGTGCTGCCCTGTGATGGACTGGCAGCCTGTCCAGGCTGAACCCCCCCCCCCCCCCCCCCCCCCCTCGCCCAATGACCGCTGGGACAGGCTCCAGTTCCTGGGACAGGCTCCAGTCCCTGGGACAGGCTCCAGTCCCTGGGACAGGCTCCAGTCCCTGGGACAGGCTCCAGTTACTGGGACAGGCTCCAGTCCCTGGGACAGGCTCCAGTTCCTGGGACAGGCTCCAGTCCCTGGGACAGGCTCCAGTCCCTGGGACAGGCTCCAGTTCCTGGGATAGGCTCCAGTTCCTGGGATAGGCTCCAGTCCCTGGGACAGGCTCCAGTTCCTGGGACAGGCTCCAGTCCCTGGGACAGGCTCCAGTTCCTGGGACAGGCTCCAGTCCCTGGGACAGGCTCCAGTTCCTGGGACAGGCTCCAGTTCCTGGGATAGGCTCCAGTCCCTGGGACAGGCTCCAGTCCCTAGGACAGGCTCCAGTTCCTAGGACAGGCTCCAGTTCCTAGGACAGGCTCCAGTTCCTAGGACAGGCTCCAGTTCCTGGGATAGGCTCCAGTTCCTAGGACAGGCTCCAGTTCCTGGGACAGGCTCCAGTTCCTAGGACAGGCTCCAGTTCCTAGGACAGGCTCCAGTTCCTGGGACAGGCTCCAGTTCCTAGGACAGGCTCCAGTTCCTGGGACAGGCTCCAGTTCCTGGGACAGGCTCCAGTCCCTGGGACAGGCTCCAGTTCCTAGGACAGGCTCCAGTTCCTGGGATAGGCTCCAGTTCCTAGGACAGGCTCCAGTCCCTGGGACAGGCTCCAGTTCCTGGGACAGGCTCCAGTTCCTAGGACAGGCTCCAGTTCCTGGGACAGGCTCCAGTCCCTAGGACAGGCTCCAGTTCCTAGGACAGGCTCCAGTTCCTGGGACAGGCTCCAGTTCCTGGGACAGGCTCCAGTCCCTGGGATAGGCTCCAGTCCCTGGGACAGGCTCCAGTCCCTGGGACAGGCTCCAGTTCCTGGGATAGGCTCCAGTTCCTGGGACAGGCTCCAGTCCCTGGGACAGGCTCCAGTCCCTGGGACAGGCTCCAGTCCCTGGGATAGGCTCCAGTCCCTGGGACAGGCTCCAGTTCCTGGGACCCGACAGTTGGATTAAGTTGTATAGAAAATGGATGAATGGATGGACATTTATGACTGATTTCCTTCTTACAGAAAATGTTCATTTTCCTTTCAGCCTCTAATGGATCAGAACGTTTCATTGATACAGGAATTAAAGGAAAACTTTGAGCTTCAGAGGAGGTGCATTACCCCCCCAGATGAGTTCTTACCTGTGAGCACAGAGCCGTAGCTCCTCACTCCATCCTTTCTGGATGTCACAATCAGCCGGTACAAAGTTCCCGGCTGCAGCTCCGTGATGTGGCAGATGACGGCGTTTCCATACGGATCACAGCGGACAGCCTCCGGATGAGAGCCCGGCTCTGTGATGAGGCTAAAGCCACACGACAGACCGGGGGAAGTCAACCGCACCATCGCAGAATCAAAGCTGGAGCTGATCTCGGTGAGCTCAGCAAAGCACCGGGGTCCTGCAGAGGTTTGGACCTGGAAAACAGATCAGGGAGTCATCAGAACCCAGCACAAACCCAAACACCACTGCCTAAACTGAACCCTTCATCATGAAGGTTTGGTCCTATTAAAGAGCAAGAACAGGCAGGCCTGCAGTGACCATTTGGACCAGGTGCTGTTTAAATGGCACCTCGGAACCAGCTCTACTGACCACCTGACCTCCCAGGAACACCTGAACTAAGTTTGATCCAAAGAACAACAGATTACCTGGTGCCATGATGGAGGTACATGTATGGGATGGTTCTACAGCACCAACCAACCAACCAACCAACCAACCAAAAAAAACAATTAATCAATCAATCAACCAACCAACCAACCAAAAAAATCAATCAATCAATCAACCAACCAACCAACCAAAAAAAATCAATCAATGAATCAACCAACCAACCAAAAAAAATCAATCAATCAATCAATCAACCAACCAACCAACCAAAAAAATCAATCAATCAATCAATCAACCAACCAACCAACCAAAAAAATCAATCAATCAATCAACCAACCAACCAAAAAAAATCAATCAATGAATCAACCAACCAACCAACCAACCAAAAAAAATCAATCAATCAATCAATCAACCAACCAACCAACCAAAAAAAATCAATCAATGAATCAACCAACCAACCAACCAACCAAAAAAATCAATCAATCAATCAATCAATCAATCAACCAACCAACCAAAAAAATCAATCAATCAATCAACCAACCAACCAACCAACCAAAAAAATCAATCAATCAATCAACCAACCAACCAACCAACCAACCAAAAAAATCAATCAATCAATCAATCAACCAACCAACCAACCAACCAACCAACCAAAAAAAACAATTAATCAATCAATCAACGGATTAATTATTGTAGGTTATTTTGAAAGTTGTTCTCAGTTCTTGTTTGGTTCCATTCAGGACAACTTCTGGTTTCTACAGTCGATGTCTCTCGATAACCAGGAGCTCAGAGTGAATCTATGACTTTAGTCATCATGGAAACCAACTGGGAGAAGAGGCAGAGTTTATTTTAATGCATCATAGCTGGGAGGTTTCAGCTATATCACCTGTTCTTAGGTGGAGGACCTGATGCTTTACTCCACCTGAGGTCTCCTCCATCCCTGCTGTCTGTCAGGAACTCTGCAGTTACAGTTTCCTTACATGTTGTTTTACCATAAAGACTCACATGAAGCTAGCAAACATGCAGCCTTGTGTTAAACTGAAAGGGGGCAGATGGAAATATTGATCTATGATCAGACAGAGACCAGAAGATGCAGCTCAAACCCTCTGAAACAGATTCCTCTGGTTCATTCGGCTCAGATCCTGAGAAACAAACACTTATTAAAGGTTATTAAAGGTGAAACCAAGGAGGAGGAAAGATTCCCACTAACAGCTGATCAGAGGTCCAACGAGTTCAAAAGATACCTGGTGAAAACATGAAAAACTGGAGATGAGCCTGTTTCTGCCTGCATTTAAATCTGTGCCATAAAACGAGTTGGTGAGAAAACAGATGATTGTTTTATTTGTTCTGCAGGAATCTGTCGTCACATCTGGTTTCTCGCTGTTTTAATGCCTTCTCCTCCCTCCCTTCCTGCATTGACTCACCTTCTTTACGCTCCACAACAAACCAAGAACCAAACATCCTGAGATGCCTCTGAGCATCGCTGCTTCACTCCTATTCGCCGAAAGGCAACATGGCGAGTTTCAGTACAGGCTGAAATACGGAGGGTCAGAAAAGTCTGATCCGTGTTTGCTGCCATGTGTGGAGGCATTTCCTGTCTGAATCTGTAGCAGCAGCATCATTTCAGAGGATGAAGCCTCAGTTAGAGGCTGAGCAGAAGCTGAAATGAGCGCCTCTTCTCCTCAACAAGCCTCCAAACTCTTCAGACTTTCACTGGGAACAGAAGCAGGCGGCTCTCTACAGACCGGCACCCCACCCTGCCTTCCTTCCTGCCTGCCTCGGACTGTTTCTACCGACCTTCAGCTTCAAATTGAACAGAATCAGCTATTGTTTTGCCTGAATGAGAGTTCTCCTTCCAGGAAGTGCCCAGCTCTAAGTATTGAGGCATTCAACCGGAGGCCAAGTCTCCTTCAGTGGCTCAGGTTTGGTCATCCTCATAGGAAGGATCTGAATCCCAGCTGTGTTGTGGCATGACTGATTCCATATTCTTAATTTAAGACTACATTAAAACTTCTGGCATGTACTGAAAAATGGACATTTAGTTAGATTCCAAGACATTTGACTATAATCTTTATAGATGTTTATCAGGAATTAATCTAAAAACTTTTGTCCTCGTTGGCTGATAATCGTTCTAGAAAACTATCTCTAGTTTAAAAACCTAGTTTATAATCAAAGAAGACAAAGAACATCTGGAAACATTCCCATTTCAGTGGCTTGAATTTAGCTATTTCTGTACAAAAGTACTGTCAATCCCTTCCATATGTGGCACATTATAGGTTTTTCTCCAAATACAGCATCCCAGTGCACTACAAACCCAACAAACTGAAGGACAAAACACCCAAACACAAACTGAGCTGCAGTCCAGTGCGATGAGGGACACTGAGGACAGTAATGTCCACTTCCTGGTTCCAGAGAGGAGTCAAATGAACCATTGACAGTTCAGATCCAGAGTCGTTTTAAACTGGATCTTTAGGCTCTTTGTTACCAGCAGCCTGTCACAAAGACACATCATTTGTTCCCATTTCTTTAGCTGCATCTATGAAAAACAGCAAAGAAAACACAGTTTGACAGACAGAAAATAGGATTTCTGCAGCAACAAGGTGATTCCCAAAGAGCTATTAGCTGAAAACTTGGCATATCTCATTTGAGGAAACTGGAAATATTGCCTATCAATGCAATAAAGAAATGGAATGAGGAAATCATCTTTTCATAGGAATCCTGCAGAGCTCAGATTCAGAACCAGAGCAGAAACTGGCTTTAATGAGATCTAGGTGATTCCCAAAGAGCTATTAGCTGAAAACCTGGGAAAAATACCTGGACTTTTTGTTCTTGGATCTTGAAAACGTTTGAACTCTCATCCGAAAGCCTTCTTCGTGTCTAAATGAAATGGTGGGGGGCATCACTTTATAAGCAGGGAGCTGTTATCCACACATGGAGGGTCATTACAGTCCCATCTGTCACTGAACCCCTGACCAAAGTGAGTGTTGTTAAAGTCATTCTCACCTATGAACCTTCTACCCTCATATGAGTGAATTTTGGTCACAGAACTCAAGAAGACTTTTAGCTTTTAACTCTTTTAACTGTGACCAAATCTACCCTCAGGTATGAATAAAGTTACCTAACCTAAAATAAGGAGAAAGGCTCCAGGCAAACACAGGAGAGATTATATCTCAGCTGGCCTTAATGTCCCCTGGGAGGCGGTGGTTGGGGAGAGGAAGTTCTGGGGATCTCTGCTGATACTTCCCTCTTAACCCAGTCTCAGATAATTGGGAGAAAATGGAATAAATATAAATTAATTAGATTAATGAGAATTTTACATCAAATACAACGAAGCAAAATAAGCTCTCGCCCTCTCCTTGCTTTTGCTGTAATTAGCTTCTGATTATAGAACAGTAATTAGGAAATAACGGTAGCTTTTTTAACAACAAATTTAAAAAAAAGCAAAACAATTCAACGCTTTACAGAGACATTAAAACAGTAGAAATAAAAAGCATGATTTAAAATTTAAACAAAAAGAAAGAAATCAGAACAATAAGCGGCACTCTGGGGCCAGACCATGACGTCTTTAACTCTGTTTTAACTTCATACGTTATGAGTCTGAGAATCATGATGACAGCAGCTTTAAATGATGGAGGAAACAGAGACACTCACAGGTGTGGTGGTCGGAGATGAGGTTGTAGGTGAAGGAGTTCTGGTTGTTGAGGTGGTGGTGCTGACAGTGGTGGGTGATGTAGTTCTGATGGTTGTTGGGGTTGTAGAGGGGGCAAGTGTGGCTGCAGGTGTGGCTGCAGGTATGGTAGCAGGTGTGGTTACAGAAGTGACAGAAGGTGTAGCTGCAACTGTGACTCTGGATGTGGCTGCAGGTAGGGCTGCAGATGTGGTAGCAGGTAGGGCTACAAGTGTGATTCCTGATGTGGTTGCAGGTATGGCTGCAGATGTGGCTGCAGGTGTGGCAGCGGATGTGGCAGCGGATGTGGCAGCGGATGTGGCTGCAGGTAGGGCTGCAGATGTGGCTGCAGGTGTGGCAGCGGATGTGGCAGCGGATGTGGCAGTGGATGTGGCTGCAGGTATGGCAGCGGATGTGGCAGCGGATGTGGCAGCGGATGTGGCTGCAGATGTGGCAGCGGATGTGGCAGCGGATGTGGCTGCAGGTATGGCAGCGGATGTGGCAGCGGATGTGGCTGCAGGTAGGGCTGCAGATGTGGCTGCAGGTGTGGCAGCGGATGTGGCAGCGGATGTGGCAGTGGATGTGGCTGCAGGTATGGCAGCGGATGTGGCAGCGGATGTGGCAGCGGATGTGGCTGCAGATGTGGCAGTGGATGTGGCTGCAGGTATGGCAGCGGATGTGGCAGCGGATGTGGCAGCGGATGTGGCTGCAGGTATGGCAGCGGATGTGGCAGCGGATGTGGCAGCGGATGTGGCAGCGGATGTGGCTGCAGGTATGGCAGTGGATGTGGCAGCGGATGTGGCTGCAGGTATGGCAGCGGATGTGGCAGCGGATGTGGCTGCAGGTATGGCAGCAGATGTGGCAGCGGATGTGGCAGCGGATGTGGCTGCAGGTATGGCAGCGGATGTGGCAGCGGATGTGGCTGCAGGTATGGCAGCGGATGTGGCAGCGGATGTGGCAGCGGATGTGGCTGCAGGTATGGCAGCGGATGTGGCAGCGGATGTGGCAGCGGATGTGGCTGCAGGTATGGCAGCGGATGTGGCAGCAGATGTGGCAGCAGATGTGGCAGCGGATGTGGCAGCGGATGTGGCTGCAGGTATGGCAGCGGATGTGGCTGCAGGTATGGCAGCGGATGTGGCAGCGGGTGTGGCAGCGGATGTGGCTGCAGGTATGGCAGCGGATGTGGCAGCGGATGTGGCAGCGGATGTGGCAGCGGATGTGGCAGCTGTTGCAGCTGCAGGTGTGGATCCTTCTGTCAGGGTCACTGAGTCGTCAGGATGATGGGTGGAGCCTGCAGCTGTGGGTGGAGTCTGGGACTCTGTATCCTGGCTGTGGGGGGTGGATGATGGACCTGCCTCAGTCATGGATGCAGATGTCAGGTGTGCTGCTGCAGCTATGTTAGCTGTGGTGGGTGGGGCTGAGGTGCAGCTCTCCCTGTCAGTAGCTGACGTCGATGAGACATCTCGGTTTGACTCAGAAACAGCAGAGAAACTCTCATAAGCTGTGGACCCAGGAAAGATGTCAGACAGAACTGTGAGGTCCATTTCACCTGCGTTCGCCTGTGGGTTAGCTGAGGAAACCAGCTTCTTGTCTCCAGTGGACTCAGACTGGCCTGTTGTCAGGGACATCAATGTTCTGAAGCTTTCTGGCTGCACTGATGCTGCTTCAGTCCTGAACTGGGAGTCATTTCCTCCTGATGCGCTCTCTGATTGGTCGGTGATAGCAACAGCCGGACTTGACACATTTTGGTTGGCTTTTAAAGCTGACATCTGTGAAGGGGAAACATCTGGATGTAAATCTGGAGGTTTGGTGGCGTTCACATGTGCTGAAGTTCCCTTGGCTGTCGAACTGTGAACACCGGCGATGCCACTGTGTCGGGTGGTTCTGTGGGTTCTGTCTGTATCAGTTAAGGGCTCATTGGTGCTCCTTCTAGCAGGGCTTCTGATGGTGCTGGAGAGCTTCACCGGTACATGTGTGGTGGAGGTGGATGTAAAGTCTGAAAATGAAAAGAAAGACTATTTAGAAGAAACAGAAACTGATCCACAAAGTGTGTCTCATCACATGATCAGAACAATAAAAGAACTCTTGTGTTATGACTTCTGACGTCTGAGATGAGATCAGGAAGAACACGGCTGACGGGTTTCCTGCCTGACTCAAAGAATAAGGAGACTGGATTGCCACCTTTCATCTGACCTGGGTTCAAATGAAAGGCACTACCTCCATCAGGGGTCCTCAGGCAGACCCCCTTATCCTAACTGCCTACCTGTAAGTCTTTGGATAAAAGCGTGAAATGCATAAATATAAACATCATCCTCTGCGTCAGAAGCCAAACACATGCTAACATGCTAACATGCTAACACGCTAACATGCTAACATGCTAACACGCTCATATCACACGCTCTGACCAGTTAACAGTCGGTCCAGAGTCCAGAGGAGGACTGAACCACCAGCCCGATTCTCAGCAGTCCCTCTGAGTAATTTACACTGAGTAAATCGTTATCCGTTATATGGATCTCGAGTCATCTGTATAGCGTCTGACTTTCACCAAACTGTTCTCGGGGAGTAAATGAACGTATTTTATGCCAGAAATAAGGTCCAGGATTAAAAAAACGAACTTCCCCTTTAACAGTAACTTTTAGTTGTAATTAAAAAGGTGAATTTTAAGTGTATTTGTTGTACTTTTGTGCACTAAAGTAGAATAACCTGCTGTCTGTGAACTAATTTAGATGTTTGATCTGGAAAATAGAGTTTACTTAATTTGTTTTCTGATACTGAAAATTCTTTTTCATATAAAACTGCATTTCCATGAATGAAAATTAGTATCTAATAGTAATTTGCCAACAAGCTTTCTTATTACTTACAGGTTTAAACACCAGTGGAAAAAATGCACTCAAATTTAGGCTCCAATGTCATATAAATATGCTAAAACTTTAAGGGATTCAAATATATATATATATATCATATATTATCATATATCTATATTCAAGTATTTAAGTTCACTGTCAGAATAACTATTCTGGGAACATAATCTCAGTACATACAAAACTAAATTTAACATTTAAATGTGAAACAATTGGACTTCAGGAACTGCAGATAACTTTAATATATAAGGTGTTTTCTTTTGATATATTCTTGATATATAATAATTGTACGATAGTGTGTGAAAAGTGTGACATCAGCAGAATTTTCACTGACCACTGACCCCTAAACACAGAAAAAACTGATTCTGAAACTACAGAACCGAACCTCATCCGTTTGGGTTAAAATCAGTCCATAGACCAACATTAGGACAAGAGTTTCAGAACATTCAGAACATTCAGAACATCAGAGGAACAGAAAACAAAAGGAACAGAACATCAGAGGAACAGAACACAAAAGGAACAGAACACCAAAGGAACAGAACACCAGAGGAACAGAACACAAAAGGAACAGAACACAAATGGAACAGAACACGAGGAGAACAGAACATCAGAGGAACAGAACACAAATGGAACAGAACACGAGGAGAACAGAACACCAGAGGAACAGAACATCAGAGGAACAGAAAAAAAAAAGGAACAGAACACCAGAGGAACAGAAAACAAAAGGAACAGAACACAAAAGGAACAGAACACAAGAGGAAGAGAACATAAGAGGAAGAGAAAACAAAAGGAACAGAACACAGAAGGAACAGAACATCAGAGGAACAGAACACCAGAGGAACAGAACATCAGAGGAACAGAACATCAGAGGAACAGAACACCAAAGGAACAGAACATCAGAGGAAGAGAAAACAAAAGGAACAGAACACAGAAGGAACAGAACATCAGAGGAACAGAACACCAGAGGAACAGAACATCAGAGGAACAGAACATCAGAGGAACAGAACACCAAAGGAACAGAACATCAGAGGAACAGAACACCAGAGGAACAGAACATCAGAGGAACAGAAAACAAAAGGAACAGAACACCAGAGGAACAGAACACAGAAGGAACAGAACATCAGAGGAACAGAACACCAGAGGAACAGAACATCAGAGGAACAGAACATCAGAGGAACAGAACACCAGAGGAACAGAACACCAAAGGAACAGAACATCAGAGGAACAGAACACCAGAGGAACAGAACATCAGAGGAACAGAACATCAGAGGAACAGAACACCAAAGGAACAGAACATCAGAGGAACAGAACACCAGAGGAACAGAACATCAGAGGAACAGAACATCAGAGGAACAGAACACCAAAGGAACAGAACATCAGAGGAACAGAACACCAGAGGAACAGAACATCAGAGGAACAGAAAACAAAAGGAACAGAACACCAGAGGAACAGAACACAGAAGGAACAGAACACCAGAGGAACAGAACATCAGAGGAACAGAAAACAAAAGGAACAGAACATCAGAGGAACAGAACACAGAAGGAACAGAACATCAGAGGAACAGAACACCAGAGGAACAGAACATCAGAGGAACAGAACATCAGAGGAACAGAACACCAGAGGAACAGAACACCAAAGGAACAGAACATCAGAGGAACAGAACACCAGAGGAACAGAACATCAGAGGAACAGAACACCAGAGGAACAGAACACCAAAGGAACAGAACACCAAAGGAACAGAACATCAGAGGAACAGAACACCAAAGGAACAGAACATCAGAGGAACAGAACACCAGAGGAACAGAACACCAAAGGAACAGAACATCAGAGGAACAGAACACCAAAGGAACAGAACATCAGAGGAACAGAACACCAGAGGAACAGAACATCAGAGGAACAGAAAACAAAAGGAACAGAACACCAGAGGAACAGAACACCAGAGGAACAGGACATAAGAGGAAGAGAAAACAAAAGGAACAGAACACAGAAGGAACAGAACACCAGAGGAACAGAACACCAGAGGAACAGAACATCAGAGGAACAGAAAACAAAAGGAACAGAACACCAGAGGAACAGAACATCAGAGGAACAGAACACCAGAGGAACAGAACATCAGAGGAACAGAAAACAAAAGGAACAGAACACCAGAGGAACAGAACACCAGAGGAACAGAACATAAGAGGAAGAGAAAACAAAAGGAACAGAACACAGAAGGAACAGAACACCAGAGGAACAGAACACCAGAGGAACAGAACACAAAAGGAACAGAACACCAGAGGAACAGAACACAAGAGGAACAGAACACCAGAGGAACAGAACATCAGAGGAACAGAACACCAGAGGAACAGAACACAAAAGGAACAGAACATCAGAGGAACAGAACATCAGAGGAACAGAAAACAAAAGGAACAGAACACAGAAGGAACAGAACACCAGAGGAACAGAACACCAAAGGAACAGAACATCAGAGGAACAGAACACCAGAGGAACAGAACATCAGAGGAACAGAAAACAAAAGGAACAGAA
Organism: Leuresthes tenuis; assembly: GCA_036924055.1. Taxonomy (NCBI): domain Eukaryota; kingdom Metazoa; phylum Chordata; class Actinopteri; order Atheriniformes; family Atherinopsidae; genus Leuresthes; species Leuresthes tenuis. Next base: position 37,670,664 of record JAVGWW010000006.1, on the reverse strand, counting down.
CACATAAGGAACAGAACACCAGAGGAACAGAACATAAGAGGAAGAGAAAACAAAAGGAACAGAACACAAAAGGAACAGAACACCAGAGGAACAGAACACCAGAGGAACAGAACATCAGAGGAACAGAAAACAAAAGGAACAGAACACCAGAGGAACAGAACACCAGAGGAACAGAAAACAAAAGGAACAGAACACATAAGGAACAGAACACATAAGGAACAGAACACCAGAGGAACAGAACACAAAAGGAACAGAACACCAGAGGAACAGAACATCAGAGGAACAGAACACCAGAGGAACAGAACACCAGAGGAACAGAACACCAGAGGAACAGAACACCAGAGGAACAGACCACCAGAGGAACAGAACACAAAAGGAACAGAACACCAGAGGAACAGAACACCAAAGGAACAGAACACCAGAGGAACAGAACACCAGAGGAACAGAACACCAGAGGAACAGAACACCAGAGGAACAGAACACAAAAGGAACAGAACATCAGAGGAACAGAACACCAGAGGAACAGAACACATAAGGAACAGAACACCAGAGGAACAGAACACAAAAGGAACAGAACACCAGAGGAACAGAACACCAGAGGAACAGAACACCAGAGGAACAGAACACAAAAGGAACAGAACATCAGAGGAACAGAAAACAAAAGGAACAGAACACCAGAGGAACAGAAAACAAAAGGAACAGAACATCAGAGGAACAGAACACCAGAGGAACAGAACATCAGAGGAACAGAACATAAGAGGAAGAGAAAACAAAAGGAACAGAACACAGAAGGAACAGAACATCAGAGGAACAGAAAACAAAAGGAACAGAACACCAGAGGAACAGAACACCAGAGGAACAGAACACCAGAGGAACAGAACACAAAAGGAACAGAACACCAAAGGAACAGAACACCAGAGGAACAGAAAACAAAAGGAACAGAACACATAAGGAACAGAACACCAGAGGAACAGAACACAAAAGGAACAGAACACATAAGGAACAGAACACATAAGGAACAGAACACAAAAGGAACAGAACACAAAAGGAACAGAACACATAAGGAACAGAACACAAAAGGAACAGAACACATAAGGAACAGAACACCAGAGGAACAGAACACAAAAGGAACAGAACACCAGAGGAACAGAACATCAGAGGAACAGAACACCAGAGGAACAGAACACAAAAGGAACAGAACATCAGAGGAACAGAACATCAGAGGAACAGAAAACAAAAGGAACAGAACACAGAAGGAACAGAACACCAGAGGAACAGAACACCAAAGGAACAGAACATCAGAGGAACAGAACACCAGAGGAACAGAACATCAGAGGAACAGAAAACAAAAGGAACAGAACACATAAGGAACAGAACACCAGAGGAACAGAACATAAGAGGAAGAGAAAACAAAAGGAACAGAACACAAAAGGAACAGAACACCAGAGGAACAGAACACCAGAGGAACAGAACATCAGAGGAACAGAAAACAAAAGGAACAGAACACCAGAGGAACAGAACACCAGAGGAACAGAAAACAAAAGGAACAGAACACATAAGGAACAGAACACATAAGGAACAGAACACCAGAGGAACAGAACACAAAAGGAACAGAACACCAGAGGAACAGAACATCAGAGGAACAGAACACCAGAGGAACAGAACACCAGAGGAACAGAACACCAGAGGAACAGAACACCAGAGGAACAGACCACCAGAGGAACAGAACACAAAAGGAACAGAACACCAGAGGAACAGAACACCAAAGGAACAGAACACCAGAGGAACAGAACACCAGAGGAACAGAACACCAGAGGAACAGAACACCAGAGGAACAGAACACAAAAGGAACAGAACATCAGAGGAACAGAACACCAGAGGAACAGAACACATAAGGAACAGAACACCAGAGGAACAGAACACAAAAGGAACAGAACACCAGAGGAACAGAACACCAGAGGAACAGAACACCAGAGGAACAGAACACAAAAGGAACAGAACATCAGAGGAACAGAAAACAAAAGGAACAGAACACCAGAGGAACAGAAAACAAAAGGAACAGAACATCAGAGGAACAGAACACCAGAGGAACAGAACATCAGAGGAACAGAACATAAGAGGAAGAGAAAACAAAAGGAACAGAACACAGAAGGAACAGAACATCAGAGGAACAGAAAACAAAAGGAACAGAACACCAGAGGAACAGAACACCAGAGGAACAGAACACCAGAGGAACAGAACACAAAAGGAACAGAACACCAAAGGAACAGAACACCAGAGGAACAGAAAACAAAAGGAACAGAACACATAAGGAACAGAACACCAGAGGAACAGAACACAAAAGGAACAGAACACATAAGGAACAGAACACATAAGGAACAGAACACAAAAGGAACAGAACACAAAAGGAACAGAACACATAAGGAACAGAACACAAAAGGAACAGAACACCAAAGGAACAGAACACCAGAGGAACAGAACACAAAAGGAACAGAACACATAAGGAACAGAACACAAAAGGAACAGAACACATAAGGAACAGAACACCAGAGGAACAGAACACAAAAGGAACAGAACACCAGAGGAACAGAACACCAGAGGAACAGAACACCAGAGGAACAGAAAACAAAAGGAACAGAACACCAGAGGAACAGAACACCAGAGGAACAGAAAACAAAAGGAACAGAACACATAAGGAACAGAACACCAGAGGAACAGAACACAAAAGGAACAGAACACCAGAGGAACAGAACACCAGAGGAACAGAAAACAAAAGGAACAGAACACCAGAGGAACAGAACACCAGAGGAACAGAACACCAGAGGAACAGAAAACAAAAGGAACAGAACACATAAGGAACAGAACACCAGAGGAACAGAACACCAGAGGAACAGAACATAAGAGGAAGAGAAAACAAAAGGAACAGAACACAGAAGGAACAGAACATCAGAGGAACAGAACACCAGAGGAACAGAACATCAGAGGAACAGAACATCAGAGGAACAGAACACCAGAGGAACAGAACACCAAAGGAACAGAACATCAGAGGAACAGAACACCAGAGGAACAGAACATCAGAGGAACAGAACATCAGAGGAACAGAACACCAAAGGAACAGAACATCAGAGGAACAGAACACCAGAGGAACAGAACATCAGAGGAACAGAAAACAAAAGGAACAGAACACCAGAGGAACAGAACACCAGAGGAACAGAACATAAGAGGAAGAGAAAACAAAAGGAACAGAACACAGAAGGAACAGAACACCAGAGGAACAGAACACCAGAGGAACAGAACATCAGAGGAACAGAAAACAAAAGGAACAGAACACCAGAGGAACAGAACATCAGAGGAACAGAACACCAAAGGAACAGAACATCAGAGGAACAGAACACCAGAGGAACAGAACATCAGAGGAACAGAAAACAAAAGGAACAGAACACCAGAGGAACAGAACACCAGAGGAACAGAACATAAGAGGAAGAGAAAACAAAAGGAACAGAACACAGAAGGAACAGAACACCAGAGGAACAGAACACCAGAGGAACAGAACACAAAAGGAACAGAACACCAGAGGAACAGAACACAAAAGGAACAGAACACATAAGGAACAGAACACCAGAGGAACAGAACACAAAAGGAACAGAACACCAGAGGAACAGAACACAAAAGGAACAGAACACCAGAGGAACAGAACATCAGAGGAACAGAACACCAGAGGAACAGAACACAAAAGGAACAGAACATCAGAGGAACAGAACATCAGAGGAACAGAAAACAAAAGGAACAGAACACAGAAGGAACAGAACACCAGAGGAACAGAACACCAGAGGAACAGAACACCAGAGGAACAGAACATCAGAGGAACAGAAAACAAAAGGAACAGAACACATAAGGAACAGAACACCAGAGGAACAGAACATAAGAGGAAGAGAAAACAAAAGGAACAGAACACAAAAGGAACAGAACACCAGAGGAACAGAACACCAGAGGAACAGAAAACAAAAGGAACAGAACACATAAGGAACAGAACACCAGAGGAACAGAAAACAAAAGGAACAGAACACATAAGGAACAGAACACAAAAGGAACAGAACACCAGAGGAACAGAACACCAGAGGAACAGAAAACAAAAGGAACAGAACACATAAGGAACAGAACACCAGAGGAACAGAACACATAAGGAACAGAACACCAGAGGAACAGAACACAAAAGGAACAGAACACCAGAGGAACAGAACATCAGAGGAACAGAACACCAGAGGAACAGAACACCAGAGGAACAGAACACAAAAGGAACAGAACATCAGAGGAACAGAACATCAGAGGAACAGAACACCAGAGGAACAGAACACAAAAGGAACAGAACACCAGAGGAACAGAACACCAAAGGAACAGAACACCAGAGGAACAGAACACCAGAGGAACAGAACACCAGAGGAACAGAACACCAGAGGAACAGAACACAAAAGGAACAGAACATCAGAGGAACAGAACACCAGAGGAACAGAACACATAAGGAACAGAACACCAGAGGAACAGAACACAAAAGGAACAGAACACCAGAGGAACAGAACACCAGAGGAACAGAACACCAGAGGAACAGAACACCAGAGGAACAGAACACCAAAGGAACAGAACACCAGAGGAACAGAAAACAAAAGGAACAGAACACATAAGGAACAGAACACCAGAGGAACAGAACACAAAAGGAACAGAACACATAAGGAACAGAACACATAAGGAACAGAACACAAAAGGAACAGAACACAAAAGGAACAGAACACATAAGGAACAGAACACAAAAGGAACAGAACACCAAAGGAACAGAACACCAGAGGAACAGAACACAAAAGGAACAGAACACATAAGGAACAGAACACCAGAGGAACAGAACACAAAAGGAACAGAACACCAGAGGAACAGAACACCAGAGGAACAGAAAACAAAAGGAACAGAACACATAAGGAACAGAACACCAGAGGAACAGAACACAAAAGGAACAGAACACCAGAGGAACAGAACACCAGAGGAACAGAACACCAGAGGAACAGAAAACAAAAGGAACAGAACACCAGAGGAACAGAACACCAGAGGAACAGAAAACAAAAGGAACAGAACACATAAGGAACAGAACACCAGAGGAACAGAACACCAGAGGAACAGAACACAAAAGGAACAGAACATCAGAGGAACAGAAAACAAAAGGAACAGAACACCAGAGGAACAGAACACCAGAGGAACAGAAAACAAAAGGAACAGAACACCAGAGGAACAGAACACCAGAGGAACAGAACACAAAAGGAACAGAACACATAAGGAACAGAACACCAGAGGAACAGAACACAAAAGGAACAGAACACATAAGGAACAGAACATCAGAGGAACAGAACACCAGAGGAACAGAAAACAAAAGGAACAGAACACATAAGGAACAGAACACATAAGGAACAGAACACATAAGGAACAGAACACCAGAGGAACAGAACACATAAGGAACAGAACACCAGAGGAACAGAACACAAAAGGAACAGAACACATAAGGAACAGAACATCACAGGAACAGAACACCAGAGGAACAGAAAACAAAAGGAACAGAACACCAGAGGAACAGATCACCAGAGGAACAGAAAACAAAAGGAACAGAACACCAGAGGAACAGATCACCAGAGGAACAGAAAACAAAAGGAACAGAACACATAAGGAACAGAACACAAAAGGAACAGAACACCAGAGGAACAGAACACAAAAGGAACAGAACACCAGAGGAACAGAACACAAAAGGAACAGAACACCAGAGGAACAGAACACCAGAGGAACAGAAAACAAAAGGATCAGAACACCAGAGGAACAGAACACCAGAGGAACAGAAAACAAAAGGAACAGAACACCAGAGGAACAGAACACCAGAGGAACAGAACACAAAAGGAACAGAACACCAGAGGAACAGAACACAAAAGGAACAGAACACCAGAGGAACAGAACACAAAAGGAACAGAACACCAGAGGAACAGAACACCAGAGGAACAGAACACCAGAGGAACAGAACACAAAAGGAACAGAACACAAGAGGAACAGAACACCAGAGGAACAGAACACCAGAGGAACAGAACACCAGAGGAACAGAAAACAAAAGGAACAGAACACCAGAGGAACAGAACACAAAAGGAACAGAACATCAGAGGAACAGAACACAAAAGGAACAGAACACCAGAGGAACAGAACACCAGAGGAACAGAACACCAGAGGAACAGAAAACAAAAGGAACAGAACACCAGAGGAACAGAACACCAGAGGAACAGAAAACAAAAGGAACAGAACACAAAAGGAACAGAACACCAGAGGAACAGAACACAAAAGGAACAGAACACCAGAGGAACAGAACACCAGAGGAACAGAAAACAAAAGGAACAGAACACCAGAGGAACAGAACACAAAAGGAACAGAACACATAAGGAACAGAACACCAGAGGAACAGAACACAAAAGGAACAGAACACATAAGGAACAGAACACCAGAGGAACAGAACACAAAAGGAACAGAACACCAGAGGAACAGAACACCAGAGGAACAGAACACAAAAGGAACAGAACACAAAAGGAACAGAACACCAGAGGAACAGAACACCAAAGGAACAGAACACCAGAGGAACAGAACACAAAAGGAACAGAACACAAAAGGAACAGAACACCAGAGGAACAGAACACCAGAGGAACAGAAAACAAAAGGAACAGAACACAAAAGGAACAGAACACCAGAGGAACAGAACACCAAAGGAACAGAACACCAGAGGAACAGAACACAAAAGGAACAGAACACAAAAGGAACAGAACACCAGAGGAACAGAACACCAGAGGAACAGAAAACAAAAGGAACAGAACACAAAAGGAACAGAACACCAGAGGAACAGAACACAAAAGGAACAGAACACATAAGGAACAGAACACCATAGGAACAGAACACATAAGGAACAGAACACCAGAGGAACAGAACACCAGAGGAACAGAACACCAGAGGAACAGAACACAAAAGGAACAGAACACCAGAGGAACAGAACACCAGAGGAACAGAACATATAAGGAACAGAACACCAGAGGAACAGAACACATAAGGAACAGAACACAAGAGGAACAGAACACCAGAGGAACAGAACACAAAAGGAACAGAACACCAGAGGAACAGAACACCAGAGGAACAGAACACCAGAGGAACAGAACACCAAAGGAACAGAACACCAGAGGAACAGAACACAAAAGGAACAGAACACAAAAGGAACAGAACACCAGAGGAACAGAACACCAGAGGAACAGAAAACAAAAGGAACAGAACACCAGAGGAACAGAACACCAGAGGAACAGAAAACAAAAGGAACAGAACACATAAGGAACAGAACACCATAGGAACAGAACACATAAGGAACAGAACACCAGAGGAACAGAACACCAGAGGAACAGAACACCAGAGGAACAGAACACAAAAGGAACAGAACACCAGAGGAACAGAACACCAGAGGAACAGAACATATAAGGAACAGAACACCAGAGGAACAGAACACATAAGGAACAGAACACCAGAGGAACAGAACACAAGAGGAACAGAACACCAGAGGAACAGAACACAAAAGGAACAGAACACCAGAGGAACAGAACACCAGAGGAACAGAACACCAGAGGAACAGAACACCAGAGGAACAGAAAACAAAAGGAACAGAACACATAAGGAACAGAACACCAGAGGAACAGAACACCAAAGGAACAGAACACATAAGGAACAGAACACCAGAGGAACAGAACACATAAGGAACAGAACACCAGAGGAACAGAACACATAAGGAACAGAACACCATAGGAACAGAACACCATAGGAACAGAACACCATAGGAACAGAACACCAGAGGAACAGAACACATAAGGAACAGACCACCAGAGGAACAGAACACCAGAGGAACAGAACACCAGAGGAACAGAACACATAAGGAACAGAACACATAAGGAACAGAACACCAGAGGAACAGAACACATAAGGAACAGAACACCAGAGGAACAGAACACCAAAGGAACAGAACACCAGAGGAACAGAACACCAGAGGAACAGAACACCAAAGGAACAGAACACCAGAGGAACAGAACACCAAAGGAACAGAACACATAAGGAACAGAACACCAGAGGAACAGAACACATAAGGAACAGAACACCAGAGGAACAGAACACCAAAGGAACAGAACACCAAAGGAACAGAACACATAAGGAACAGAACACCAGAGGAACAGAACACCAGAGGAACAGAACACCAGAGGAACAGAACACCAGAGGAACAGAAAACAAAAGGAACAGAACACATAAGGAACAGAACACCAGAGGAACAGAACACCAAAGGAACAGAACACCAGAGGAACAGAACACCAAAGGAACAGAACACATAAGGAACAGAACACCAGAGGAACAGAACACCAGAGGAACAGAACACCAGAGGAACAGAACACAAAAGGAACAGAACACCAGAGGAACAGAACACCAGAGGAACAGAACACAAAAGGAACAGAACACCAGAGGAACAGAACACAAAAGGAACAGAACACCAGAGGAACAGAACACCAGAGGAACAGAACACCAGAGGAACAGAACACCAGAGGAACAGAAAACAAAAGGAACAGAACACATAAGGAACAGAACACCAGAGGAACAGAACACCAAAGGAACAGAACACATAAGGAACAGAACACCAGAGGAACAGAACACATAAGGAACAGAACACCATAGGAACAGAACACCATAGGAACAGAACACCAGAGGAACAGAACACATAAGGAACAGACCACCAGAGGAACAGAACACCAGAGGAACAGAACACCAGAGGAACAGAACACCAAAGGAACAGAACACCAGAGGAACAGAACACCAGAGGAACAGAACACCAGAGGAACAGAACACCAGAGGAACAGAACACATAAGGAACAGAACACATAAGGAACAGAACACCAGAGGAACAGAACACATAAGGAACAGAACACCAGAGGAACAGAACACCAAAGGAACAGAACACCAGAGGAACAGAACACCAAAGGAACAGAACACCAGAGGAACAGAACACCAAAGGAACAGAACACATAAGGAACAGAACACCAGAGGAACAGAACACATAAGGAACAGAACACCAGAGGAACAGAACACCAAAGGAACAGAACACCAAAGGAACAGAACACCAGAGGAACAGAACACCAGAGGAACAGAACACCAGAGGAACAGAACACCAGAGGAACAGAACACCAAAGGAACAGAACACCAAAGGAACAGAACACATAAGGAACAGAACACCAGAGGAACAGAACACAAAAGGAACAGAACACCATAGGAACAGAACACCAGAGGAACAGAACACAAAAGGAACAGAACACAAAAGGAACAGAACAACACAGAATACCAGACATTTTGATTCTATGTCTGAGTTTAATATCCAGTTTATGAATATAAATATATATATATATATAAATAAAGTCTAGTCCAGTCTCAGCTGTTAAAGCTCATGAAGTTTTTGATGAGATCAAAGCGATTCCATCCTGTGAAGCTTTCCAGTTCAGAGGATCCAAAGATCTCGGTGAACTCTTGTTTTCAGATAAGAAAATAAGCTCCTCGTCCATCAGGAGGCTAACGGATCACCAGCGTACGCTACCAGCACCGCAGTTTACCAGCTTTAGAACACCCCCTGAACACACCAAACATCTGGGGTTAACCCTGCTGAACTCACCCTGATCACATACACAGCTGGACCACAGGAGCAGAACCAGAACCAGAACCGGGGCCTCCATGTTGCTCTGCTGCTGCTCTCCTGGCTCTGATGAGCCCGACTGGAGTGCAGGAGGGAAGTGTGTCTCTGAGGGAGGAAAAGTCAGCCAGCAGCACTTCCTTCTATTCAATTGTTGCAGGTTTGTGAGTGTTGCTGGAAACGCTCGCATGTCGGAAATACCAGAGGACGTCCCTCATGTTCGGTTGTTCTAACAAACATCCAGAAGGAGGACAGCTGCATGAGGAGAAGGTTAGCAGAACCAAACACCAAACCAAAGACTCTTCAGCTCAACCCAGATGTTTCTGACCTCAGCTCTTCTTTTATTCTGAAGCTCCTCCCACTGTTCATTAGAAACTTTCCACGCTGAACAATAAAAAAGACTTTAACCTGTTGAACAGACAGAAGTGATTCTCAGCATCTTCTCTGACCTCCTTCTCTTTATAAAACAGAACCAGACCCAGAACCTGCAGCAGAAACACTCAGTGAAAGCTGCTCCAGACTCCTTCAGCTTCCTTTAATGACTCTTTTTAACGCTTTGAACTGAGGAATCTGAGTCCATTCCTGCTGAATCCCAGATTCCAGCTGCTCAGCAGTCCCTGGTTGCTGTTGCCTGGTTCTCCTCTTGTTGTTGGTGTTGGTTTTCGGCAGATTTTGGAGCATCCTTAAGGCTGATGTCTAAAGAAATGATTCTCAGAGTCTTCACCAGGATCTGAAGCATCAACACGCAGTAAAAGTTGTTCCTTTAATGACTCTTTTTAATACTTAGACCTTGGTAAAATGTTTAAAAGGTTCTGGACATCAGACTTGGTTCATGACTGTTATTTAAACTGTATTCCTGCTGTTTTTGGCTGTTTTTAGGCTGTTTTTAGGTTGGTTTTAGGCTGTTTTTAGGCTGGTTTTAGGTTGGTTTTAGGCTGGTTTTAGGCTGGTTTTAGGCTGGTTTTAGGTTGGTTTTAGGCTGGTTTTAGGCTGGTTTTAGGCTGGTTTTGCCACATCATTTAGACCTTGTGATGCTTGGTAAAATGTTTAAAAGGTTCTGGACATCAGACTTGGTTTATGTTATTTAAACTGTATTCCTGCTGTTTTAGGCTGGTTTTAGGCTGGTTTTAGGCTGTTTTTAGGCTGGTTTTAGGCTGGTTTTAGGCTGGTTTTAGGCTGGTTTTAGGCTGGTTTTAGGCTGGTTTTAGGCTGGTTTTAGGCTGGTTTTAGGCTGGTTTTGGGCTGGTTTTAGGCTGGTTTTAGGCTGGTTTTAGGCTGGTTTTAGGTTGGTTTTAGGTTGGTTTTAGGCTGGTTTTAGGCTGGTTTTAGGTTGGTTTTAGGCTGGTTTTAGGCTGGTTTTAGGCTGGTTTTAGGCTGGTTTTAGGCTGGTTTTAGGCTGGTTTTGGGCTGGTTTTAGGCTGGTTTTAGGCTGGTTTTAGGCTGGTTTTAGGCTGGTTTTAGGCTGGTTTTAGGCTGGTTTTAGGCTGGTTTTAGGTTGGTTTTAGGTTGGTTTTAGGCTGGTTTTAGGTTGGTTTTAGGCTGGTTTTAGGCTGGTTTTAGGCTGGTTTTAGGCTGGTTTTAGGCTGGTTTTGCCACATCATTTAGACCTTGTGATGCTTGGTAAAATGTTTAAAAGGTTCTGGACATCAGACTTGGTTCATGACTGTTATTTAAACTGTATTCCTGCTGTTTTTGGCTGTTTTTAGGCTGTTTTTAGGTTGGTTTTAGGCTGTTTTTAGGCTGGTTTTAGGTTGGTTTTAGGCTGGTTTTAGGCTGGTTTTAGGCTGGTTTTAGGCTGGTTTTAGGCTGGTTTTAGGCTGGTTTTAGGTTGGTTTTAGGCTGGTTTTAGGCTGGTTTTAGGCTGGTTTTAGGCTGGTTTTGCCACATCATTTAGACCTTGTGATGCTTGGTAAAATGTTTAAAAGGTTCTGGACATCAGACTTGGTTTATGTTATTTAAACTGTATTCCTGCTGTTTTAGGCTGGTTTTAGGCTGGTTTTAGGCTGTTTTTAGGCTGGTTTTAGGTTGGTTTTAGGCTGGTTTTAGGCTGGTTTTAGGTTGGTTTTAGGTTGGTTTTAGGCTGGTTTTAGGTTGGTTTTAGGCTGGTTTTAGGTTGGTTTTAGGCTGGTTTTAGGCTGGTTTTAGGCTGGTTTTAGGCTGGTTTTGCCACATCATTTAGACCTTGTGATGCTTGGTAAAATGTTTAAAAGGTTCTGGACATCAGACTTGGTTTATGTTATTTAAACTGTATTCCTGCTGTTTTAGGCTGGTTTTAGGCTGTTTTTAGGCTGTTTTTAGGCTGGTTTTAGGTTGGTTTTAGGCTGGTTTTAGGCTGGTTTTAGGTTGGTTTTAGGTTGGTTTTAGGCTGGTTTTAGGCTGGTTTTAGGCTGGTTTTAGGCTGGTTTTAGGCTGGTTTTAGGTTGGTTTTAGGCTGGTTTTAGGCTGGTTTTAGGCTGGTTTTAGGCTGGTTTTGCCACATCATTTAGACCTTGTGATGCTTGGTAAAATGTTTAAAAGGTTCTGGACATCAGACTTGGTTTATGTTATTTAAACTGTATCCCTGCTGTTTTAGGCTGGTTTTAGGCTGGTTTTAGGCTGGTTTTAGGCTGGTTTTAGGCTGGTTTTAGGTTGGTTTTAGGTTGGTTTTAGGCTGGTTTTAGGCTGGTTTTAGGCTGGTTTTAGGCTGGTTTTAGGCTGGTTTTAGGCTGGTTTTAGGTTGGTTTTAGGTTGGTTTTAGGCTGGTTTTAGGCTGGTTTTGCCACATCATTTAGACCTTGTGATGCTTGGTAAAATGTTTAAAAGGTTCTGGACATAAAGAAACTGTATTCCTGCTGTTTTTGGCTGCGATTGTAGACGTAATTCTGGATGTTTTGGTGTTGGTTTTCGGCAGATTTTGGAGCATCCTTAAGGGTTCTTCTGATGTATAGATGACAGGATTACGGGGCCATCGGAGCAGCTTTGCAGGGCTGTATGTTCTTTGGGATGCTTGTTATTCTGGACTCTGGAACATCTTCACTGAAGACAGAACCAAACCCAGGATCTGAAGCAGCAACACTCAGTAAAAGTTGTTCCTTTAATGACTCTTTTTGATGCTTTGAACTGAGTTTTTCACAGGAATCTGAGTCCATTCCTGCTGAATCCCAGATTCCAGCTGCTCAGCAGTCCCTGGTTGTCTGGTTCTCCTCTTCATGATGCTCCAACATCTGCAGCAGGAGACAGATGTGGCCTGCAGGCAGCAGCCGAGCTCACACACTCTGTGTGTCTGAAGCTGCTGGAAGTCCTGCAGAATGAGGTCTGGCATCGTCCTGCTGAAATAACCACAGAAGTCACCTTGATGGCAGCATCTGTCTCTCCAGAACTCCAACATCCAGCATGCATCAGTGGTACCTTCACCCAGATGAAGCCCTCCATGCCCTGGACTCTGATGGCTGTATGGATCATGGTGGCCTGACGCTTTCTCCTGCCTGATCTTCTTCTTAAACTGCTGCTCGGTGTCTTTATCTGATTCAGTGTTTGGTTTCCCCAGAAAAACTCTGAGTTTAAACCTTTTTTTACGTGTTCTTCCTCCTTTCTGAGGTCTTTTCATGAGACTTATTCCATCTCTTTTTCAGAAGCTTTGAGAACAAAAGATGAAATTCTGCCTTTTTTGGTGAACTGAAGGATAGTTTCAAGCATTTAATAAGTTCCAAAGGCTTTTATTGACACTTTATCAAGTGGATATCTGCAGTGTTGTTCCTCCTCTGCACTTTAATGAAAACGCTTAATTAAAAATGAATATTCGTGTGATTTTCTGGGCCATTGTATTCATTACTGACTGAACTGTTGGAGGAAATGAGGAGGCGTGTTTACTCCATCCTGCTCTTATCTTCGGGCCAACCCTCGCTCAGCGGGGCATAAATCACCTCTCCTCCCCCTGACATCCTGTCCTGGTTGGGAGGAAGAGGAGGAGAGGGAAGATGTCATCCTCCACCCTGAACATCCTGCCTGCAGCTGAAGCAGCAGCTTTTTAAACTGTAAACAGATTTAAGCATCTAAAACTGCTTTTTATTCACTGAAATCTGAAATCCCTCCAGAGAAAAACGCCCTGAAATACAGACTGAACTCAGAGGGAGTCATGTTTCGACTTCCAGTCAAACCTAAAGAGAAGAAGTGACACAGCAGAGGAAATCCTGGTCTCTGGTAGTGATGGAAAAACCTGAAAACCACAGTTAAAGCAAAGGTTTATTACAGAAACCGTGAAAGTCCAAACCTTCGTAACATAAATCTGTGGACTGTAGAGAAGAGATGAACAAAGCTGAAAAACCATAAAGTAACAAAGAAAAGACTGAATAACTAAATGAAACTAAAGAAACTAACTGAACCCGGAGGGAATCTAGGTAAAAGGACAAGAAAACTGACACTAAAATACAAAGAAAGCTCGTTTAATGGTTCCCAAGAGCCTCCATTGAAGCTGTTTCATGACGAACAAACAGAGAAAAGGCAAAACGACACACTTAGAAGTCAAAAGTTAAAAGATAAAGAACTTTATCAGAGTAGAAAGGTGACAGATCACCTGCTGAAACTCCTGCAGCTCATCAGCTGTGATGGAAGCAGAGCTGAGAATCTGACCACTGATGGCTGCTCTAACTGACCGGGCTTTGAGTAGTTAGCGCTAAGCGCTAAGCTTCATGCTAAGCTTCTTCAGGCTGAGCTTCAGGCTAAGCTTCACGCTAAGCTTCAGGCTAAGCTTCAGGCTAAGCTTCAGGCTAAGCTTCTTCAGGCTAAGCTTCAGGCTAAGCTTCAGGCTAAGCTTCAGGCTAAGCTTCAGGCTGAGCTTCAGGCTAAGCTTCAGGCTAAGCTTCAGGCTAACCTTCAGGCTAAGCTTCACGCTAACCTTCACGCTAACCTTCAGGCTAAGCTTCAGGCTAAGCTTCACGCTAAGCTTCAGGCTAAGCTTCAGGCTAAGCTTCAGGCTGAGCTTCAGGCTAAGCTTCAGGCTAAGCTTCAGGCTAAGCTTCAGGCTAAGCTTCAGGCTAAGCTTCACGCTAAGCTTCAGGCTAAGCTTCAGGCTAAGCTTCATGCTAAGCTTCAGGCTGAGCTTCAGGCTAAGCTTCAGGCTAAGCTTCAGGCTAAGCTTCAGGCTGAGCTTCAGGCTAAGCTTCACGCTAAGCTTCAGGCTGAGCTTCAGGCTGAGCTTCAGGCTAAGCTTCAGGCTAAGCTTCAGGCTAAGCTTCAGGCTGAGCTTCAGGCTAAGCTTCAGGCTGAGCTTCACGCTAAGCTTCAGGCTGAGCTTCACGCTAAGCTTCAGGCTAAGCTTCAGGCTAAGCTTCATGCTAAGCTTCAGGCTGAGCTTCAGGCTAACCTTCAGGCTAAGCTTCAGGCTGAGCTTCAGGCTAAGCTTCAGGCTGAGCTTCACGCTAAGCTTCAGGCTGAGCTTCAGGCTAAGCTTCAGGCTAAGCTTCAGGCTAAGCTTCAGGCTAAGCTTCACGCTAAGCTTCAGGCTAAGCTTCAGGCTAAGCTTCAGGCTAAGCTTCAGGCTGAGCTTCAGGCTAAGCTTCAGGCTGAGCTTCACGCTAAGCTTCAGGCTGAGCTTCACGCTAAGCTTCAGGCTAAGCTTCAGGCTAAGCTTCATGCTAAGCTTCAGGCTGAGCTTCAGGCTAACCTTCAGGCTAAGCTTCAGGCTGAGCTTCAGGCTAAGCTTCAGGCTGAGCTTCACGCTAAGCTTCAGGCTAAGCTTCACGCTAAGCTTCAGGCTGAGCTTCAGGCTGAGCTTCAGGCTAAGCTTCAGGCTGAGCTTCAGGCTAAGCTTCAGGCTAAGCTTCAGGCTGAGCTTCACGCTAAGCTTCAGGCTAAGCTTCACGCTAAGCTTCAGGCTGAGCTTCAGGCTGAGCTTCAGGCTAAGCTTCAGGCTGAGCTTCAGGCTAAGCTTCAGGCTAAGCTTCAGGCTGAGCTTCACGCTAAGCTTCAGGCTGAGCTTCAGGCTGAGCTTCAGGCTGAGCTTCAGGCAAAACTTCACGCTGGGGTTCTGCCCCTCTGGGCCGGTCCTGGTTCTGCCCCACGGGCCGGTCCTGGTTCTGCCCCACGGGCCGGTCCTGGGTCTGCTGGTTCTGGGTCTGCCCCTCGGGGCCGGTCCTGGGTCTGCTGGTCCTGGGTCTACCCCTCGGGGCCGGTCCTGGTTCTGCCCCTCGGGCCGGTCCTGGTTCTGCCCCTCGGGCCGGTCCTGGTTCTGCCCCTCGGGGCCGGTCCTGGTTCTGCCCCTCTGGGCCGGTCCTGGTTCTCCCCCTCGGGGCCGGTCCTGGTTCTCCCCCTCGGGGCCGGTCCTGGGTCTGCCCCTCGGGCCGGTCCTGGGTCTGCCCCTCGGGGCCGGCCCTGGGTCTGCCCCTCGGGGCCTGGGTCCTGGGTCTGCCCCTCGGGCCGGTCCTGGTTCTGCCCCTCGGGGCCGGTCCTGGTTCTGCCCCTCGGGCCGGTCCTGGTTCTGCCCCTCGGGGCCGGTCCTGGTTCTGCCCCTCTGGGCCGGTCCTGGTTCTCCCCCTCGGGGCCGGTCCTGGTTCTCCCCCTCGGGGCCGGTCCTGGGTCTGCCCCTCTGGGCCGGTCCTGGTTCTGCCCCTCTGGGCCGGTCCTGGTTCTGCCCCTCGGGCCGGTCCTGGTTCTGCCCCTCTGGGCCGGTCCTGGTTCTGCCCCTCGGGGCCGGTCCTGGTTCTGCCCCTCTGGGCCGGTCCTGGTTCTGCCCCTCGGGGCCGGTCCTGGTTCTGCCCCTCTGGGCCGGTCCTGGTTCTCCCCCTCGGGGCCGGTCCTGGGTCTGCCCCTCGGGGCCTGGGTCCTGGTTCTGCCCCTCGGGGCCTGGGTCCTGGTTCTCCCCCTCGGGGCCGGTCCTGGGTCTGCTGGTCCTGGGTCTGCCGGTCCTGGGTCTGCCCCTCGGGGCCTGGGTCCTGGTTCTGCCCCTCGGGGCCTGGGTCCTGGGTCTGCCCCTCGGGGCCGGTCCTGGTTCTGCCCCTCTGGGCCGGTCCTGGTTCTGCCCCTCGGGGCCGGTCCTGGTTCTGCCCCTCTGGGCCGGTCCTGGTTCTGCCCCTCGGGGCCGGTCCTGGTTCTGCCCCTCTGGGCCGGTCCTGGTTCTCCCCCTCGGGGCCGGTCCTGGTTCTGCCCCTCGGGGCCTGGGTCCTGGTTCTCCCCCTCGGGGCCGGTCCTGGGTCTGCTGGTCCTGGGTCTGCCGGTCCTGGGTCTGCCCCTCAGGGCCTGGGTCCTGGTTCTGCCCCTCGGGGCCTGGGTCCTGGGTCTGCCCCTCGGGGCCGGTCCTGGTTCTGCCCCTCGGGGCCTGGGTCCTGGGTCTGCCCCTCTGGGCCGGTCCTGGTTCTCCCCCTCGGGGCCGGTCCTGGTTCTCCCCCTCGGGGCCGGTCCTGGGTCTGCCCCTCTGGGCCGGTCCTGGTTCTGCCCCTCTGGGCCGGTCCTGGTTCTGCCCCTCGGGCCGGTCCTGGTTCTGCCCCTCGGGGCCGGTCCTGGTTCTCCCCCTCGGGGCCGGTCCTGGGTCTGCCCCTCGGGGCCTGGGTCCTGGTTCTGCCCCTCGGGGCCTGGGTCCTGGTTCTCCCCCTCGGGGCCGGTCCTGGTTCTGCCCCTCTGGGCCGGTCCTGGTTCTCCCCCTCGGGGCCGGTCCTGGGTCTGCCCCTCGGGGCCGGTCCTGGGTCTGCTGGTCCTGGGTCTGCCGGTCCTGGGTCTGCCCCTCGGGGCCGGTCCTGGGTCTGCCCCTCGGGGCCGGTCCTGGTTCTGCCCCTCGGGGCCGGTCCTGGGTCTGCCCCTCGGGGCCTGGGTCCTGGTTCTGCCCCTCGGGGCCTGGGTCCTGGTTCTCCCCCTCGGGGCCGGTCCTGGGTCTGCCCCTCGGGGCCGGTCCTGGGTCTGCTGGTCCTGGGTCTGCCGGTCCTGGGTCTGCCCCTCGGGGCCTGGGTCCTGGGTCTGCCCCTCGGGGCCGGTCCTGGTTCCGAGCCCACAGGTGAGAGATCTGCATGGAAAATAGGGAGAATGACATCAGAGCAGGCAGAGATGCTCACCTGTTCTCACAGTTAGCGTGTTAGCTTTGTTTTCTTTCTGGCTCCGATTTCCACCTTTCCTGGTAGAGGTCAGAGGTCAGGCTCTGGGCTCCTGTCCAAGGTCCTCTCACTGATTGGCTGAGGAAGAAGAAGCTTCCTGAGCAGAGAGCTGTCAGGAAAGATGAAGAGGAAGAGCTCCTTCAGTGTCTGCTACTTACATCACCTGGAACCAAAGAAGAAAACATCACAGTTTTTGTTTTCTTCTTCTTTGCTTTTGAACCATCAGGTTATCTTTTGTTTTCTTTTCTTCTTCTTTGCTTTTGAACCATCAGGTTAAATTCAGCTTCAATGTTTAGTTTTTATATCAAATCTCTTCCTGGAAAATGATCAGAACACGTTTTGATGCTCAGATTTGAGCTTTTCCCCACAGATGTAAGACCCACCTCTGTAAAAGTTCGCTGTAGACCCGGTTCTGCAGCCCAAACCCGACCCACGGGCTGGAACATTTCCAGAACCAGCAGAGAGGCCGCAGCGCCCCCTAGCGGCGGCTCCACGGACCTCCAACCCAGGAAGAGGCGCCTCGGCGGGGTCGTGCCACAGCTCCAGGGTCAGTTCTGGTTCTGGTTCGGCTTGGTCTCTGGGTCTCAGCTCTGAGTTCAGGTGGCGCGCGCGGCTCAGCTGTGCTAACGGAACCGTTCAGGTGGGTCTGAGTTCGGGATCAATCCCGTTATACCGAAAGTGAAATTATGAACCGGATGAGAAACACGAGCCGAATTCAACCTGCTGCAGAATCTAATTCGACCGAACTTTGTCTGATCAGATCAGTGCATTAGAATTAAGTTCTGTCATCACTAAAGTTCATTTAGAACCTTTCCCCTGTCCGGAACCACGGAGCTCAAAGCCAATCAGCCTGAATGACGGAAACAGGCTGGGCTGGAAAATGCGTAAAGGGCCATTTCGCTGCTTTTTGGCCCGCTGATCTCTTTGGGTCGGGTTCTGTAAGCAGGCAGCTGGAACCTTGACTGAATCTTTCTGGGATTTTCTAAATGTTTCCTTGTTCCAAAACATACAGAAGTCTTTATTTCCATGAGGATCTTCTGCGTTGGAAACAGAAAAACCTTCATTTTACATTATTTCCATCACTTTGTTCTTCTTCTTGTGTCTTTAATCTGAAAACATTCCTGCTGTTCCTCCACCGTCTCATTTCTTCTTCTTGTGTCTTATTCTGTGAAAGTGACTCCAAACCGGTCCTTTTTGCTTTCCAGGAGCCTGAATCCATCTTCTGGGAAACCTCTTTGTAACCTTTAGTTCACGTTTCTTCCAAACTTCAAACTAATTATTAACAACTTATGGCTAAAAATTTTAATTCTTCATATCTGTGTTTGTCTTTCTTTACTCGTGATATATTTTAATAATTTTTCATAGATTTTTGCTCTTTCTGAATACTTTTCCACAGTTTTCTGTGATATTGCAGTTCATTTCTCTGGGTTTTCTTCTTCTTGTCCATTTTATCTGTCCCATTACTTCCTAATTATTCTCTCCATCTAAGTAAGCTGTGGTGGGACTTGGCAAAGAGTTAGGACCTGGATGCAGATATTTATAAAGAAAAACGTAATTTATGTTTCTGTATTTATCAGACGCTTTTATCCAAAGCGACTTACAAATGAAGATATAACAGCTTTATATAAAGCTAACAATAAGCTAACAAAAAGCTAACAATAAGCTAACAATAAGCTCCATAGAAGGAACCCAGGAGTCCGACTCTGTCAGAGGTCTTAGGCGTGGTGGAGGCATTAAATCACATTTATTTCAGACTTTACTGCAGGAGTCTGTGTGTATTCCTGTGTTTACTTCATTTGTCCACTAGGTGGCAGTGTAATATATATTATCTTTATGGAGGCTGAGCTCTCGGTTCATTCTGTACAGACGGGCGATGCTTTATGAAACTTATGTTTGTGAACCTCTGGAACAGCTTTAATGTGCTTTTACAGCACAGATGTGTCTGAATCCTTGTGTTTTTAGTTCATTAGCCTTCTTTGCTCTTTAGTGGAGACACCTGAGGCAGCCTGGTGGAAAGTATATTAAATCTAATCCTGAGTCTACCTGCAGCCAGACTCATCCTCAGGAAACTTAAAGTGTGGTAATGATCAGTTAACTTGAAGTTTATTCATTTTGAACATGGTTTACATTCATTGTGTATGAATTAAGACTTTGTTTTATAAGAAAACTAAATAAAATACTACAAAATATGCCATTAATAGGTTATATTATCAAAAGTATGCTTCGTTATCACATTTCTATATAAACTTTATGATAACTTACAAATATACTTTGTTATTACCAGTGAATTAAAATGAGGCTAAATGTCTTTTAAATTATACAAACATTTTAGGGGATAAGAATATATATTTATTCACTGTTACAGAAATAATTCTGAAAATACAAACCTGCTGCAGATCAGAACCAGAATTTAAGATGGTTGGAATATTAAAAGTAAACATTTGTATTTATTATATATTTATTATGGGTCATTTCTTTGAGTCAGTCCTTGTTCTTTGGACATTTTCTGCTTTTTCCCTCATCTTCAGTCCTTGTTCCTGAGCATTTTCAGAGTTTTTTCTTTGTTCAGCCACTTAACTCTGAGCTATGAATTATTCAGGCAGAAAAAAGGCTCCTAACTCAAGGGATGAACCAGTGTTGTGTCGACACAGAACAGACAACTTAGCAAAGAAGCCATTTTAAACTGGATCTTTAGGCACTTTGTCACAAAGACACATCATTTGTTCCCATTTCTTTAGCTGCATCTATGAAAAACAGCAAAGAAAACACAGTTTGACAGACAGAAAATAGGATTTCTGCAGCAACAAGGTGATTCCCAAAGAGCTATTAGCTGAAAACTTGGCATATCTCAGCATGGTGTGCAGTGGGTCCTTAAAACATTTGAGGAAACTGGACAAGTGGAGGACAAAAGAAGAAGTGTCAGGCCTAAAAAACTATCTCCAGCAGATGAACAGGATCTGAAAGTGATGTCCTTAAGAAAGAGGAAAAAATCCAGCTGTGACCTGACAGGACCTGAGAGATGCATCTGGACCTTCAGCTGATCCATCTACTGTTGGCCCAAGCCTCATCAGAAATGGGCTCCATGGAAGGGTGGCTGTCAAGAAGCCGTTCTTAAGGAAGGGAAACAGGGAGAAAAGGCTGAGCTGTGCCAAATGACACAAGAAGTGGACTGAAAATCAGTGGCAACAGGTCTTATGGAGGGATGAATCCTCCCCAGAGCCCGGACCTCAACATTATTGAAGCAGTGTGGGATCATCTGACAGAGAACGGAACAAAAGGCAGCCCACATCCAAAGAAGAGCTTTGGGATGTCCTTCAAGAAGCCTGGAGAACTATTCCTGAAGACTCCTTAAAGAAATGACAGAAAGCTTGTCTCAGAGGGTTCAGGCTGTGTTGGAGAATAAAGGAGCTCAGACCAGAGATTCACTTTAAAGCTGCTGAGAACTGAGAAAAACTCTGTTTCTGCCTCAGATTCTGGGTTTATGTTCAGGTTTGAAATAAAGAGCTCAGGAAGTGAGGAAGCAGAACCTGATGAAACACCCTGATGATGTGTTTTATATAGACCCAGATGTCAGTTCCCAGGAGGAAAGTTCAGCTGGAATGATCCTGAATTTGATTTTCTATTTGAAAAATCAGAGGAACTTTTGGAGAAACATACTGATGATGGCTGAGGTCGATAAGTGTCCTGATAATAACTATTAATTGTAACTATAATAACTAATTAAGTGCATTTTGCTCTGGTGTCTGAGCTCAAAGCTGAAGCCTGGAACCAGCAGGTCATCGACAGCAACTCTTCACACATGACCTATGACCTGCAGTCTGTGCTGTCTTCAGGTGAAAATGGCGAATTCAGAGACCTGTGAGGTGTACCGGCTGCTCAAGGAGTACTGCAACGAGAGGTCATGCAGGAGGTCACCTGAGGTGGTGCCACAGAAATCAGCAGGAGTGTCAGCTGTGCCGTCACCATGGAGAGGCCTGAGGCTGAAGCTGCCCAGCAGCAGCTCTGGTGTGGCAGGCGATGGACGGATGTACCGGGCAGGTGTGTAGGAGTTAGTGACATCACCAGGTGATTCCAGTCAGTGACCATATGTTTGACTCTGAAATTGTCCGTGTGGCAAAGCTTGTGATTGGTCCTCAGGTAAAGTACGGCGTTCTGTGACGAAGCGTCTGGGGAAGCTTGCTGAGTCAGCACCCATCGCTGATGAGGGCCTGGAAACACAAGATGGTGAGACACCAGACTAACAAACTAACCCTAACTAACCGAGTAACCAACTAACTAACTAACTGACTGACTGAGTAACCAACTGACTAACTAACAAACAATTGAATTAACAAATTAACTAACCACTTGGCTTACTAACTAACTGAATAACCAACTAACTAACCAACCAAACTAACAGGTTGACCAACTAACAAACCATTTAATTAACAAATTAACAAACCACTTGGCTTACTAACTAACTGAGTAACCAACTGACTAACTAACTAACTGAATAACCAACTAACTAACCAACCAAACTAACAGGTTGACTAACTAACAAACAATTTAATTAACAAATTAACTAACCACTTGGCTTACTAACTAACTGAGTAACCAACTGACTAACTAACAAACAATTTAATTAACAAATTAACTAACCACTTGGCTTACTAACTAACTGAATAACCAACTAACTAACCAACCAAACTAACAGGTTGACCAACTAACAAACCATTTAATTAACAAATTAACAAACCACTTGGCTTACTAACTAACTGAGTAACCAACTGACTAACTAACTAACTGAATAACCAACTAACTAACCAACCAAACTAACAGGTTGACTAACTAACAAACAATTTAATTAACAAATTAACTAACCACTTGGCTTACTAACTAACTGAGTAACCAACTGACTAACTAACAAACAATTTAATTAACAAATTAACTAACCACTTGGCTTACTAACTAACTGAATAACCAACTAACTAACCAACCAAACTAACGGGTTGACTAACTAACAAACAATTTAATTAACAAATTAACTAACCACTTGGCTTACTAACTAACTGAATAACCAACTAACTAACCAACCAAACTAACGGGTTGACTAACTAACAAACAATTTAATTAACTAACCACTTGGCTTACTAACTAACTAACGGAGTAACCAACCGATTAACTGACTAACTAACTGGTTCATTTACTGACTAACTAACTAACTAGTCTTGGATTTCCACGTTTTTCTTTTATTGTTTCCTTTTTGATCTGAATTCATGAACAAAGCTGCTCCAACTTATGATATTTTTCATGTTTTTTTGTCATTTTATCCACATAAAAATAACTAAATCAGTTAAAGGTAAATCAGTACGATCTAAAATATTTTATTCACTTCCTCCTCAATTTATTGGAACATTTTGAATATGAAGACACCTTCAATGGGGGTATAATTCATATAAATATTTAGGGTGGTGTCACTTCAGGGGTTAAATCTGCGATCAATCAGTCTGAACCTTTATTTAAAAGAAAAGAAACAAAGAACTGACTTTCAGATTCTTCACTGACCAACAGAACTAAAAGTAGAATCTGAAGCAGCAACACTCAGTAAAAGTTGTTCTGGAGCCAAAGAAAGAGTTTATAGAATCTACAGCAACAGCTTCTGGAGCTTCTCCAACCAGCAGGTTACCTGCTGACAGGTGAGGGGGTCAGGATCGGGTATAATTGGGTTTAAACAGCCACAGAACCCCGTCTCTGGCACCGGTCCAGCAGCAGCCTCAGTCGGGTTCTAAAGTTCTGACAGAACTCTTCAGCTGGTGGTTTTCTTTGGTATCATCAGTCTCAGAGTTCCCAGTGTTCATGAATGCAGCATTCCTTAGACTGAACCTAGGGAAGACCCTGCGGGGGGGTGGTTCTGATCCGCGCTGTGTGTCGTTGCAGAGATCATTCAGAGGCTGGTGCAGCTGATGATAACCTTTGGAGATGACATCAATGTGAAGGTGCGTTCAGAACCAGAACCAGAACCGGTCTACAGCTCAGCTCTCTGTTAGTCACAGTCTATTCTTGTTCAGCTCAATCAGAACCCGGCTCTGCAGAACCAGAACCGGTCTACAGCTCAGCTCTCTGTTAGTCACAGTCTATTCTTGTTCAGCTCAATCAGAACCCGGCTCTGCAGAACCAGAACCGGTCTACAGCTCAGCTCTCTGTTAGTCACAGTCTATTCTTGTTCAGCTCAATCAGAACCCGGTTCTGCAGAAGCAGCTCCAGAACCTCAACTACGACCTTTTTATGAGGCTTACCTCAGGCGTCCAGAACCTAGTGGCTCCAGCTGGGCCCGGATCAGATCCAGAAGCAGAAGATCGCCTGGGCCTTCGAGGTGACCAGCAGGCTGTCAGCCATCGGTGTCGTCCACCAGAGGAGGGTGTTGGGCTTCGGGGCCCAATACATCCAGGAGAACCATGTGGGCTGGGTCCAGCAGCACGGAGGCTGGGTGAGTTCTGAGGCTCGACCCAGACATCTCAGTCGGGTCAGAGTTTGGGGTCAGAAAAAGATGAAACAGGATGATGGAAAAAGAGTGAATCCAACAAATTTAATGTTTAATTTCAACTTCAGTTTGTTTTATTTTACATCCATCTTTTATACTCAGGCAGCAGCAACATCCCTAAAAGCAGGTGGGACCGGAGTTATTTCTTAATGCATCCAAAAAGAAATGTTGACTGTAACCAGGATCTGGTCCTAAAGCAGCCGAGTCACTCAGAGGGTCCACATGATGAGATGAACTGGATTATAGTTGGGTTCTGCTCCTTATCTGAGGGGAATTATCCTTGGATATATGGTACTTATCCTTGGATATATGGTACTTATCCTTGGATATATGGTACTTATCCTTGGATATATGGTACTTATCCTTGGATATATAGTAATTATCCTTGGATATATGGTAATTATCCTTGGATATATGGTAATTATCCTTGGATATATGGTACTTATCCTTGGATATATGGTACTTATCCTTGGATATATGGTACTTATCCTTGGATATATGGTACTTATCCTTGGATATATGGTAATTATCCTTGGATATATGGTACTTATCCTTGGATATATGGTACTTATCCTTGGATATATGGTACTTATCCTTGGATATATGGTACTTATCCTTGGATATATGGTACTTATCCTTGGATATATGGTAATTATCCTTGGATATATGGTAATTATCCTTGGATATATGGTACTTATCCTTGGATATATGGTACTTATCCTTGGATATATGGTACTTATCCTTGGATATATGGTACTTATCCTTGGATATATGGTACTTATCCTTGGATATATAGTAATTATCCTTGGATATATGGTAATTATCCTTGGATATATGGTAATTATCCTTGGATATATGGTACTTATCCTTGGATATATGGTACTTATCCTTGGATATATGGTACTTATCCTTGGATATATGGTACTTATCCTTGGATATATGGTACTTATCCTTGGATATATGGTACTTATCCTTGGATATATGGTAATTATCCTTGGATATATGGTAATTATCCTTGGATATATGGTACTTATCCTTGGATATATGGTACTTATCCTTGGATATATGGTACTTATCCTTGGATATATGGTAATTATCCTTGGATATATGGTAATTATCCTTGGATATATGGTAATTATCCTTGGATATATGGTACTTATCCTTGGATATATGGTAATTATCCTTGGATATATGGTAATTATCCTTGGATATATGGTAATTATCCTTGGATATATGGTACTTATCCTTGGATATATGGTAATTATCCTTGGATATATGGTACTTATCCTTGGATATATGGTACTTATCCTTGGATATATGGCGGTGAATGAATGGAATCACAAAGCAACTCGTCTACGTGCACGTTCAGTGCACGTTGGATCCAGTTATCTCGGGGTCTAAATTTGATCGTGAGGGTAACTATTACTACTATCTAACCCGATCTGATCCGATTTCTCTTCAGATTAAGATGTCTACATGAACTGAATAACTCAGTTTTATTGTAATTTAGCTGTTAATCCGATCCGATGGCGCTCATGTAACCACATGACAGTCTGAGCAGCAAAGATGTTCAGAGGAGCTCCGGTTTGTGTTTAAAACAAAGTTCCTCAGGGAAAGACTGGAAGGGATCTGCATATTTCTGCCTCTACAGAGCAGAATATCATTAAAGCATTCAGGGAATCTGGAGGAGTTTCAGTGTAAAGGACGAGGGAGCGAGCCTAAGCTGGACCCCGTGACCTCTGACCCCTCAGACGCTGCATCAAGAACCGTCCTTCATCAGCAGCTGATAGAAGCACATGGACAAGGGATTACTGTGGAAACCTTTGTCCAGCACCACAATACAGAGTTCCATTCACAAGCTTTACTGTGCAGGAAAGAAGCCTGATGTTAACCTCGTCCACTTCTCTGGGCTCGGAGGCGTCTGGGATGGACCGTCACCGTGGAAACGTGTGCTGTGGTCAGACCCATCAGTATTCCACATCTTTGTTGGAAGAAATGGAGCAAAGAGCAAAAGCAGCATCCAGCCTGCTGTCAGCAGCCAGTCCCTGCAGCCAGGCTCTGTGATGGTATGGGGTTGGATCAGGGGGCAAAGCTCATTTCCACTTCTGTGACGGCAGCATTAATGCAGAAAAGTTCACTGAGATTTTACAGCAACATATGCTGCCTTCAGGGCCACATCTTTTCCTGGGACGTCCCAGCATTGTTCAAGCAGACCATGGA
This sequence comes from Leuresthes tenuis, assembly GCA_036924055.1. Taxonomy (NCBI): domain Eukaryota; kingdom Metazoa; phylum Chordata; class Actinopteri; order Atheriniformes; family Atherinopsidae; genus Leuresthes; species Leuresthes tenuis. Next base: position 37,644,104 of record JAVGWW010000006.1, on the reverse strand, counting down.
AAACCACATTCTGCCACAGTCCAAAGGCCTGGCTGAGGAAGAAGAGGTACGGGTGCTGGACTGGCTGCCTGCAGTCCTGACCTGTCCCCAGCAGAGAAACAACCACCCCCCCGCCCTGCTGCACACCTTAAGACCTGTTTAAGGAGGAATGGGACAAAATAACAGCTGGAACTCTGCATCACCTGGTTTCCTCAGAGTCAGAACGGCTTTAAGTGTTGGCAGAAGGAAACAAAGTGTTTGGTCATTATTTGGTATAATTTGGTCATTATTTGGTATATTTTGATCATTATTTGGTGTAATTCGGACATTATTTGGTATATTTGGTCATTATTTGGTATAATTTGGTCATTATTTGGTGTAATTCGGACATTATTTGGTGTAATTGGTCATTATTTGGTATATTTGGTTATTATTTGGTATATTTGGTCATTATTTGGTATAATTTGGTCATTATTTGGTATAATTTGGTCATTATTTGGTATATTTGGTCATTATTTGGTATAATTTGGTCATTATTTGGTGTAATTCGGTCATCATTTGGTGTAATTCGGTCATTATTTGGTATATTTTGATCATTATTTGGTATAATTTGGTCATTATTTGGTGTAATTCGGTCATCATTTGGTATATTTTGGTCATTATTTGGTATATTTTGATCATTATTTGGTGTAATTCGGACATTATTTGGTGTAATTGGTCATTATTTGGTATATTTGGTTATTATTTGGTATATTTGGTCATTATTTGGTATAATTTGGTCATTATTTGGTATAATTTGGTCATTATTTGGTATATTTGGTCATTATTTGGTATAATTTGGTCATTATTGGTATTCAGACCTGTTTAAGGAAGAATGGGACAAAATAACAGCTGGAACTCTGCATCACCTGGTTTCCTCAGAGTCAGAACGGCTTTAAGTGTTGGCAGAAGGAAACTAAGTGGGAAAAGGTTCACTGACTGAGGTGTAGAAATGATGTTTGTTCACAGATTAAATGAAGCTGAACAGGAAGTAAAAGTCTAAGATTTATTTATTCATTTTATTTGTATTTTCTATGCTGTTCCATTATTTTCTGGTTTGTAATTTATCAATCAGCTTCTCCATTAAGTTTAAATTAAAATAAACCACCATAATGAAGGTTTTATTTAACAATATGAACATTAATGAATTTACAGATGGTTTGTTTCATGCTTTTATATCCAGTCATTTCCCAATAAAACCACTAAAATCTTCACCTAAATGTGAGATTTTTTTTTTTTCTGGAAAAAACTAAATATTTTAGAGTAAATTATTTCAGTTTCAGACAGAACAAACAGTTCGATAAGATGTCATTTCACCTGAGTTTGAGTTAATTTCAGGTCTGAGGTGTGGAAATGATGTTTGTTCCCAGATTAAATGAAGCTGAGTTCAGGCTGACTGACAGGAAGTAAGAATGTCCTCTATTATCTGCATTTTACATACCGTTCTGCTGTTTCTGGTAAGCTTGTAACCAACATACCCGTCAGAACTCGGCTCACATCTGTGGCGCCACCAGAACCGACGGGAGGCATGGAGATGAAGCCACATGTGACCCACAGATCTGGGCTGTACCGTTTTTCCATGAATAGGATGCAAAATGAATGTTTTATCAGTGATATTTGGTCTCTCACTGTAATATTCCCACATTTTATGCCTCCTGCTCAAACCTCTGATCCTGTGTTTTCAGGAGGGAGCGTTCACTGTTGACTGAGCAGCTGATCCAGACGCCACCGTGCTGTGAACTTCCTGAATGTTTCTATTGTCTGTAAACTCCTGAATGTACGAAAGAATAAACAGGAAATGGAATCCCAACCTTCTGGAAATACAAACCAACGATGATAATGATGCCATGAGGCTGAAAACAGCTCAACAGCTAGTTAAACTCCTAGGAGCCTTTAACTGTGGGGCGATGGTTGGTTTCTTCCTCTGTGTTTCTGGTTCTTCTTCTTCTGTTTTGCAGTATTTCAGTCAGATGTGTTTGTTCTGGCAGGACTTCTGTCTCCAGAATAGTAACTGATTTAGATTTTTCATATTCTGTGGCTTTCAGCATAATCTATTTTGTATTTTGTATTCTCACTCTAAGGAATTTAATTCCAGATGCTTTTTCTAATTTGATTTTATTTCACAGTTTGTCATCATCTGTCCAATAAAGAGCAAAAAACATGAAAAACACAAAAAAATCTCCCTCTGCTGACCAGAATCTAACCACAATTTACTGCTGCTAGTTAACCAGAACCAGCTGCTGTTAACCAGAACCACCTGCTGCTAGTTAACCAGAACCAGCTGCTGTTAGTTAACCAGAACCAGCTTCTGTTAGTTAACCAGAACCAGCTGCTGTTAACCAGAACCAGATGATGTTAGTTAACCAGAACCAGCTGTTGTTAGTTAACCAGAACCAGAGCCATCTGCTATTAGTTAACCAGAACCAGCTGCTGTTAGTTAACCAGAACCAGAACCATCTGCTGTTAGTTGACCAGAACCAACTGCTGTTAGTTGACCAGAACCAGCTGCTGTTAGTTAACCAAAACCAACTGCTGTTAGTTAACCAGAACCAGCTGCTGTTAGTTAACCAGAACCAGCTGTTGTTAGTTAACCAAAACCATCTGCTATTAGTTAACCAGAACCAGCTGCTGTTAGTTGACCAGAACCAGCTGCTGTTAGTTAACCAGAACCAGCTTCTGTTAGTTAACCAGAACCAGAGCCATCTGCTATTAGTTAACCAGAACCAGCTGCTGTTAGTTAACCAGAACCATCTGCTGTTAGTTGACCAGAACCAACTGCTGTTAGTTAACCAGAACCAGAACCATCTGCTGTTAGTTGACCAAAACCAACTGCTGTTAGTTAACCAGAACCAGAACCATCTGCTGTTAGTTGACCAAAACCAACTGCTGTTAGTTAACCAGAACCAGCTGCTGTTAGTTAACCAGAACCAGATGCTGTTAGTTAACCAGAACCAGCTGCTGTTAGTTAATGAGAACTAGCTGCTGTTAGTTAACCAAAACCAGCTGCTGTTAGTTAACCAGAACCATCTGCTGTTAGTTAATGAGAACTAGCTGCTGTTGGTTAACCAGAACCAGCTGTTGTTAGTTAACCAAAAGCAGAGCATCTGCTATTAGTTAACCAGAACCAGCTGCTGTTAGTTAACCAGAACCAGCTGCTGTTAGTTAACCAGAACCAGCTTCTGTTAGTTAACCAGAACCAGAGCCATCTGCTATTAGTTAACCAGAACCAGCTGCTGTTAGTTAACCAGAACCAGCTGCTGTTAGTTAACCAGAACCATCTGCTGTTAGTTGACCAGAACCAACTGCTGTTAGTTAACCAGAACCAGAACCATCTGCTGTTAGTTGACCAAAACCAACTGCTGTTAGTTAACCAGAACCAGAACCATCTGCTGTTAGTTGACCAAAACCAACTGCTGTTAGTTAACCAGAACCAGCTGCTGTTAGTTAACCAGAACCAGATGCTGTTAGTTAACCAGAACCAGCTGCTGTTAGTTAATGAGAACTAGCTGCTGTTAGTTAACCAAAACCAGCTGCTGTTAGTTAACCAGAACCATCTGCTGTTAGTTAATGAGAACTAGCTGCTGTTAGTTAACCAGAACCATCTGCTGTTAGTTAACCAAAACCAGCTGCTGTTAGTTAACCAAAAGCAGAGCATCTGCTATTAGTTAACCAGAACCAGCTGCTGTTAGTTAACCAGAACCAGCTGCTGTTAGTTAACCAGAACCAGATGATGTTAGTTAACCAAAACCAGCTGCTGTTAGTTAACCAAAACCAGCTGCTGTTAACCAGAACTAGCTGCTGTTAGTTAACCAAAACCAGCTGCTGTTAGTTAACCAAAACCAGCTGCTGTTAACCAGAACCAGATGATGTTAGTTAACCAGAACCAGCTGCTGTTAACCAGAACCAGATGATGTTAGTTAACCAGAACCAACTGCTGTTAGTTAACCAGAACCAGAACCAGCTGCTGTTAGTTAACCAGAATCAGCTTCTGTTAGTTAACCAGAACCAGCTGCTGTTAGTTAACCAGAACCAGCTGCTGGTTTTATTTTCCATACAGAGAAATAAAAAATGTCCAGTTTCAGCCCCAGAAACAAACCTTCATATGAAACCTGAGGCTGGTTCTGTAGGGAACTGCTGACCGGATCAGATAGAATCTATCCTGAAGGCCTCTGATGGCACCATCACCTTAGGTTCAGACTCCTGTTGTTCCGTTTGATTGATTGAAGGATTGATAAATGGAAGCAAAGACGGACGAACAGGTTGCAGCGATGCAGTTTTATTCAGTTCAGATTCACAACAAAAAGCTGTCGGACAAACAAACAAACAGAACCCGTTTACACCATGATGTCCTGCATGAGCCCGCTCGGTGGTTCTGGTCAGACTCTGGTTCTGGTTCAAGAGAGATGGAGGTCCACACTGAGCCACAACTTGACCCTGAACCATGTCTCCTGAACCTAAAGCAGGTCTCTGGACTCCACCCAGACCTCCTGCAGACCCGATGCAGCCCGGTCTACGGACCTGTCCGACACCGCAGGGCCCGGTCCAGTCAGGTCAGAACTGCTGATGTTTCTCTGACCGGTCTGCAGGGGGCGCCGGTTATGAGTCCGACGGGTGCAGATTTACATTTAAAGCAGGTCCTCTCGGGTCAGATGATACACGAACACATAATGGTGGAGGATGCTCTGCTGAAGCATCACATGATGTCAGGGATGTTTGGACCAATCACAGTGGGGGGCGTGTCCGCCTCAGATGCCCAGGTAGGTGTTCATCTTCCCCAGGGCGTCACAAACAGTGGTGAGGTCGCTGCGCAGGTCCTGCACCACATTCTCGATGCTGCGGGTGTCTTTGAGCAGGTCGATGCTCTGCGTGTACGGGTTGTAGTACACCGAGAACGGCCGCTTTATCGTCTTCGCAAACTCCCTGTTGGACAAAAGAACCGGGTCAGGAAGGTCAGAAACTCAACACCGGATTTAAAACTCTCCATGAATGAATCTCTTAGTGACCAAGCCCCATCATGCTTTTGGTTGATCTCAGGTTCTGAGGTTACAACCGGAGTACCGGAGGATATGATCGGCCCGGGGTTAAACGCTCAGTTATTTCATGATGAGCCCACAGTTCCACTGGAACGGTGTCATCCTACTGTGTGACGGTGTGGGTTCTGGTCCAGTGTGGGTTCTGCTGCTCACCTCATCCTCTCTTTGGCCTCCTCGAAGCTCTCAGACACGAAGTAAACCTCCTGGAAGGTGGTGATGAGACACTCCTGGCTGCAGGTCGTCTTCGGGTCAAACATCTTCACACAGGCTTTATCGGACAGAGCATGCTGGGAAAACACATCAGCCGACATCATCCATCTGATAACCAACCGCTTTGCTGACTGTTGTTTGGACCTCAGACCCAAACAACCTGAGCAGGAATAAACCAAGGAACCAAACCTCTGGTCTAAAGTCTGCTTTGTTTCAGATCTGACTGTCAGACCGTCAGCAGGAGACCCGGCACTCCTGAAATAAAACACTTTTTGGTCCACAGGATGGTTTTTTACCCCTCATGTATGAGCTGCTGAAGGAGAAACAAGGTGTTTGTTTGTGTAATGCTCCTCTGTGCCACCAGGGGGAGTCTAACGGCCCTTTAATGACCTCTGGCTTAGGTTGAGGTTCCAGTGTTTTATATTAAAGTTCTTGTGATGTTTCCTCCTCCAGATGAGTTTAATTATCTTCATACACTATAAAAACAACGTGGATTTGTTGTGTTTTATACTTCTTACAAGTTACAAAGACTGAAGAAAACGTAAATGTCCAAATATAAAATATATTTTATATCAAAATATTAATGGAAATTCCTCTTAAGACCACTCATTTTCTTCGGTGCAAGATTAACACGCTCTATAAATATGACCATTGGTCCACTCTGTAGTTTAGCCGGAGCTAAATTGGATAAAGAAAAGGGTCTTTTTAATGGAAAATTCATCTTCAAAACCCACAAAAACCTCTCTCTCCTGAACACCTCCACCTACAGCAGGTTAGACACAGTTAAATCTCCTGAAAGTGTGAATGTTACATTCAGGTTAATGTGCATTTCTGTTGTTGGATGAAGAATGTTCTGTAATTAGAACTTAAAAGTATTCATCAGGACATTTGTTCTGGGTTGTTAATATAAATATAAAACACATTTGCTTAAAGAAAGCATGTCTGCTACCATGTTGATGAGATGCATTTAGAACATATCTAAATATATATTAAAACTCATTTTTTTGTGATTAATCACCAGTTAACTCGGGACAATCTATGGATTAATTGTGATTAAATATTTTAATTGATTGACAGCCCTAATAAATATGTATTTTTTCTTTTTGCCTCTAAGAGGTTCCGTAGTTTATCCAAGAAGATACGATATCTTTCCTTCCAGGGGACATAGAGTAAAAAAGTGAAAAAAGTGAAAAAGTCAGGTCCAAACCAACCAAATCCAACATATTTCACCTCCAGTTATAAAGTAGCAGCAGTTCCTTTAAGGGAAGCCTTTAAAACATCTTTAAAGGGGACATATTATGGAAAAATCCCTTTTTTCTGTTCTTGGAATGTGTTAACGTTACATTATCGGCATGTTTCTGATAAAGATGGAGGTCTCCAGGTACAACTGTTTAATGAGGTTAATATATCCAAAATGTTTAAATGCAGTAATTAACGGTTCACATGCATTACTACGCTGTGCACATCTCCGGCTTGGTCCATTACTGTTCATGAGAAAGCATTGTTTGCTAGCATCTGCTGCTAACTTACAGCTAACGGCTAACTTACAGCTAACTGCTAACTCACAGCTAACTGCTAACTTACAGCTAACTGCTGACTCACAGCTAACTGCCAACTCACAGCTAACTACTAACTTACAGCTAACTGACAGCTAACAGCTAACTCACAGCTAACTGCCAACTCACAGCTAACTACTAACTTACAGCTAATGGCTAACTTACAGCTAACTGCTAACTGACAGCTAACAGCTAACTTACAGTTATCTGCTAACTTACAGCTAACTGCTAACTTACAGCTACCTACTAACTTACAGCTAACTGCTAAATCACAGCTAACTACTAACTTACAGCTAACTGCTAACTTACAGATAACTGCTAACTTACAGCTACCTACTAACTTACAGCTAACTGCTAACTTACAGATAACTTACAGCTAACTGCTAACTTACAGCTAACTGCTAACTCACAGCTAACTACTAACTTACAGCTAACTGCTAACTTACAGCTGACTTCCAGCTAACTACTAACTCACAGCTAGCTGCTAACTCACAGCTAACTGCTAACTCACAGCTTAGCTTAGCTTCATTATGTCTGTGTTACTGCATTAGCAGCTGCTGACCTCACTAAAGGGTGGAGCTGAGCTCCTGCTGAGTCTCCACCCTGAAAGCAGACTGTTAACAAAGAGGTGTTAAACAGAGCCGCTGTGCTTAATCCAACACATATTTTAACCAAACCCCGTCTCATACAACTGCTAACTTACAGCTAGCTGCTAACTCACAGCTAACTGCTAACTTACAGCTAACTGCTAACTCACAGCTAACTGCTAACCTGTTTCCCTCTGGAAAAAGGGCTGAGACAGAGAGCCGCTGTGCTTAATCCAACACGTATTTTAACCAAACCCTGTCTCATACATCTCACTAAGGCTAACTACTAACTTACAGCTAACTGCTAACTTACAGCTGACTTCCAGCTAACTACTAACTCACAGCTAACTGCTAACTCACAGCTAACTACTAACTCACAGCTAGCTGCTAACTTACAGCTAACTGCTAACTCACAGCTAACTGCTAACCTGTTTCCCTCTGGAAAAAGGGCTGAGACAGAGAGCCGCTGTGCTTAATCCAACACGTATTTTAACCAAACCCTGTCTCATACATCTCACTAAGGCTAACTACTAACTTACAGCTAACTGCTAACTTACAGCTGACTTCCAGCTAACTACTAACTTCCAGCTAACTACTAACTCACAGCTAACTGCTAACTCACAGCTAACTACTAACTCACAGCTAACTGCTAACCTGTTTCCCTCTGGAAAAAGGGCTGAGACAGAGAGCCGCTGTGCTTAATCCAACACGTATTTTAACCAAACCCTGTCTCATACATCTCACTAAGGCTAACTACTAACTTACAGCTAACTGCTAACTTACAGCTGACTTCCAGCTAACTACTAACTTCCAGCTAACTACTAACTCACAGCTAACTGCTAACTCACAGCTAACTACTAACTCACAGCTAACTGCTAACTCACAGCTAACTGCTAACTTACAGCTAGCTGCTAACTCACAGCTAACTGCTAACTCACAGCTAACTGCTAACCTGTTTCCCTCTGGGATCAGTAACTATCTGTATCTATATATAGAGAGCTGGAGTGTTCAGGTCTGACTGTAGGAACAGCTTCATTAGCTAACTGCTAACTTACAGATAACTGCTAACTTACAGCTACCTACTAACTCACAGCTAACTACTAACTTACAGCTAACTTACAGCTAACTGCTAACTTACAGCTAACTGCTAACTCACAGCTAACTACTAACTCACAGCTAACTGCTAACTCACAGCTAACTGCTAACTTACAGCTAGCTGCTAACTCACAGCTAACTGCTAACCTGTTTCCCTCTGGGATCAGTAACTATCTGTATCTATATATAGAGAGCTGGAGTGTTCAGGTCTGACTGTAGGAACAGCTTCATTAGCTAACTGCTAACTTACAGATAACTGCTAACTTACAGCTACCTACTAACTCACAGCTAACTACTAACTTACAGCTAACTTACAGCTAACTGCTAACTTACAGCTAACTGCTAACTCACAGCTAACTACTAACTCACAGCTAACTCACAGCTAACTGCTAACTTACAGCTAGCTGCTAACTCACAGCTAACTGCTAACTCACAGCTAACTGCTAACCTGTTTCCCTCTGGGATCAGTAACTATCTGTATCTATATATAGAGAGCTGGAGTGTTCAGGTCTGACTGTAGGAACAGCTTCATTAGCTAACTGCTAACTTACAGATAACTGCTAACTTACAGCTACCTACTAACTCACAGCTAACTACTAACTTACAGCTAACTTACAGCTAACTACTAACTTGCAGCTACCTGCTAACACAGCTAACTACTAACTTACAGCTAACTGCTAACTTACAGCTAACTTACAGCTAACTGCTAGCTCACAACTAACTACTAACTTACAGCTAACTTACAGCTAACTGCTAACTTACAGCTAACTGCTAACTTACAGCTAACTGCTAACTCACAGCTAACTGCTAACTCACAGCTAACTACTAACTCACAGCTAACTGCTAACTTCCAGCTAACTTCTAACTCACAGCTAACTGCTAACTCACAGCTAGCTGCTAACTCACAGCTAACTGCTTACTTACAGCTAACTTTCAGCTAGCTGCTAACTCACAGCTAACTGCTAACTCACAGCTAACTGCTAACCTGTTTCCCTCTGGGATCCATAGAGTAACTATCTGTATCTGTATCTATAGAGCTGGAGTTTTTCTGACTGGAGGAGCAGCTTCATTAGCTTCATTAGCTTCATTAGCTTCATTATGTCTGTGTTGCTGCATTAGCAGCTGCTGACCTCACTAAAAGGGTGGAGCTGAGCTCCTGCTCCACCCTGAAAACAGACTGTTAACAAAGAGGTGTTAAAACAGGGCGGCTGTGCTTAATCCAACACGTATTTTAACCAAACCCCGTCTCATACATCTCACTGAGGCCTCAGAAAATGTGTCAGATTATTTAAAAAAAGGGCCGAACATGTGTCCTTTAAAGTGTGTAAAGAGGTTTGTGATGAAGGTCTTTATCGTGCATGTGTGGGGGGGGGGGGGTGCACATTACCCTCAGCTCTCCGATAGAGGACAGTAAACCGGCTCCGTAAGCTCTCAGCTGACCCTCCTGCTTGCAGAGTCCGAACTCGATGGTGAAGAAGTAGCACTGAAACACAGTCAGGGACTGCTTATTATCGTGTGACAGGAAGGACAACATGCTGTTCATCCTGTTAACCTCAGAGGATGAAGGAGCTCTGCGGTCAGTCCGCAGACAGACAACCTGGAACTATCCAGATCCCATCTCAGGATTAAAATGTTCATTCAGTATTTCCTCCACAGGTCAGAGAACAATGACATCATCAGTGTCACTGAGGACGGTCATCAGCTGATTGGCCGGTGACATGAAATCTGACGTCTATTTTCTCAGGTTGCTTCCAGGTTAAGATGCTGACAGATTTCCATATGAATGAGTTTAACTCAAACACTATGACATCATAAGACAGCGATGATGTCATATGTAGGTATGACATCATTGCTGTCATTAACTCGTGTTTCTCTCTCTCAGCAGGTATCTCTGGCCTGGTGTTACGCTGCTTGTTGTCCCCTCTTTCCTGTCCTCTCAGCCCCAGCTGGTCCAGGCAGATGGACCCTTCCTGGTTCTGGTTCTGATGGAGGTTTCTTCCTGTTAAAAGGGAGTTTTTTCTCTCCACAGTCACCTTGTGCAGCTCAGGATGGGGGATAAATTGGATTGTAATTGGTTTGTATTGGACTGTATATTTGAAGTACCTTGAGATTGTTGTAATTTGGAGCTTTATAAATAAAATTTAATTGAATTAGATGGTTTTACTGGACAGGAACATCTGGGTTTCTCTGTTAAAGCTGCTGACCCCGCGACCTCAGTTTCAGTTAGTGCCAGTTAAAGAGGAGTGGCTTCTTACTGGGATGTAGCTGGCATTGATGTAGTCTGAGCTGGTCCAGGCAGATGGACCCTTCCTGGTTCTGGTTCTGATGGAGGTTTCTTCCTGTTAAAAGGGAGTTTTTTCTCTCCACAGTCACCTTGTGCAGCTCAGGATGGGGGATAAATTGGATTGTAATTGGTTTGTATTGGACTGTATATTTGAAGTACCTTGAGATTGTTGTAATTTGGAGCTTTATAAATAAAATTTAATTGAATTAGATGGTTTTACTGGACAGGAACATCTGGGTTTCTCTGTTAAAGCTGCTGACCCCGCGACCTCAGTTTCAGTTAGTGCCAGTTAAAGAGGAGTGGCTTCTTACTGGGATGTAGCTGGCATTGATGTAGTCTGAGCTGGTCCAGGCAGATGGACCCTTCCTGGTTCTGGTTCTGATGGAGGTTTCTTCCTGTTAAAAGGGAGTTTTTTCTCTCCACAGTCACCTTGTGCAGCTCAGGATGGGGGATAAATTGGATTGTAATTGGTTTGTATTGGACTGTATATTTGAAGTACCTTGAGATTGTTGTAATTTGGAGCTTTATAAATAAAATTTAATTGAATTAGATGGTTTTACTGGACAGGAACATCTGGGTTTCTCTGTTAAAGCTGCTGACCCCGCGACCCGACCCCCAGATAAGCGGCAGATGATGGATGGATGGTTTTACTTATCACTGCAGTTTGGATAAAGTCAACTGATCAATGCCAGTTAAAGAGGAGTGGCTTCTTACTGGGATGTAGCTGGCATTGATGTAGTCTGAGCTGGTCCAGGCAGATGGACCCTTCCTGGTTCTGGTTCTGATGGAGGTTTCTTCCTGTTAAAAGGGAGTTTTTTCCCTCCACACCGTGCAGCTCAGGACGGGGATTGGATCAAAGAGAAGTTTCAGTGTAATCTGTTGGTTTCCTTAGCTGGGAAACCGATTTAAATGGATCTGTATGACTGAATTAGACTAACTTTGAATTTATTGGATTTGATTGGATGATGATTACAGTGAATTGGACTCTAACTGGCTTGAATTGGACTGAATCACTGAGGAGCCTTGAGATGACACTTGTTGTGATTTGTTACTCTATAAATAAACCGAACCGAAGTCTCACCGTAGCCAGTTTCTGAACATCCTCGTCCGACGCTCCCAGTGAGGCCAAACCGATCTCCTGGGAGAACTGGGCGAACTTGGGATCAGCCAGCAGAGGAACATGGCCCAGCAGCTCGTGACAAGTATCACTGAGAACAGAACCAGAGGGTCCACATGTTACTGCTTTCAACATCCTACAACCGGTGGATTTTAAAAGTTCGTGACTATTCTTCATGATTCTGAACTATAAGAAGACGATAAGAAATGTGGAAGTAGTTCAACTGAAGAGTGAGGTCTGAGGGCTTTGTTGATATGAACCTTAAGAACATCCCAGGTATTTTATCTGAACAGGTCATCATGTTTATAACCTGTGGTTGTTGGTGAAGTCAGAGCTGGGGGACTCACGGTTCTGGGGTGTAGAGCGGGTCGGTGCTGTGACGAACATACTGAGTGCAGTTGAACACTCTGTAGGCCAGACCAGCCAGGAAGTCTCTGGGAGAAAGGTAACCGGCCACAGGTCGGACAGTGAAACCAGAACGCTCTGAAACACAGGAAGTAATGTCATCACACAGCTTTGGCTCTGATACCAACAACTGTCTGCTGAGTGGAAGCAGCCAGGGTGTCATCGGTCAGGTAAAGGGAAGCAGTCAGGGTGTCATCGGTCAGGGTGTCATCGGTCAGGGTGTCATCGGTCAGGTAAAGGGAAGCAGCCAAGGTGTCATCGGTCAGGGTGTCATCGGTCAGGGTGTCATCGGTCAGGGTGTCATCAGTCAGGGTGTCATCGGTCAGGTAAAGGGAAGCAGCCAGGGTGTCATCGGTCAGGTAAAGGGAAGCAGCCAGGGTGTCATCGGTCAGGGTTAGGGAAGCAGGCAGGGTGTCATCGGTCAGGTAAAGGGAAGCAGCCAGGGTGTCATCGGTCAGGGTTAGGGAAGCAGTCAGGGTGTCATCGGTCAGGTAAAGGGAAGCAGTCAGGGTGTCATCGGTCAGGGTGTCATCGGACAGGGTGTCATGGGTCAGGTAAAGGGAAGCAGCCAGGGTGTCATCGGTCAGGGTGTCATCGGACAGGGTGTCATCGGTCAGGGTGTCATCGGTCAGGTAAAGGGAAGCAGCCAGGGTGTCATCGGTCAGGGTGTCATCGGACAGGGTGTCATCGGTCAGGGTGTCATCGGTCAGGTAAAGGGAAGCAGCCAGGGTGTCATCGGTCAGGGTGTCATCGGTCAGGTAAAGGGAAGCAGTCAGGGTGTCATCGGTCAGGTAAAGGGAAGCAGCCAGGGTGTCATCGGTCAGGGTTAGGGAAGCAGTCAGGGTGTCATCGGTCAGGTAAAGGGAAGCAGTCAGGGTGTCATCGGTCAGGGTGTCATCGGACAGGGTGTCATCGGTCAGGGTGTCATCGGTCAGGGTGTCATCGGACAGGGTGTCATCGGTCAGGGTGTCATCGGTCAGGTAAAGGGAAGCAGTCAGGGTGTCATCGGTCAGGGTGTCATCGGTCAGGGTGTCATCGGTCAGGTAAAGGGAAGCAGTCAGGGTGTCATCGGTCAGGGTGTCATCGGTCAGGTAAAGGGAAGCAGTCAGGGTGTCATCGGTCAGGGTGTCATCGGACAGGGTGTCATGGGTCAGGTAAAGGGAAGCAGCCAGGGTGTCATCGGTCAGGGTGTCATCGGACAGGGTGTCATCGGTCAGGGTGTCATCGGTCAGGTAAAGGGAAGCAGCCAGGGTATCATCGGTCAGGGTGTCATCGGACAGGGTGTCATCGGTCAGGGTGTCATCGGTCAGGTAAAGGGAAGCAGTCAGGGTGTCATCGGTCAGGGTGTCATCGGACAGGGTGTCATCGGTCAGGGTGTCATCGGTCAGGTAAAGGGAAGCAGCCAGGGTGTCATCGGTCAGGGTGTCATCGGACAGGGTGTCATCGGTCAGGGTGTCATCGGTCAGGTAAAGGGAAGCAGTCAGGGTGTCATCGGACAGGGTGTCATTGGTTAAGGTGTCATCGGTCAGGGTGTCATTGGTTAGGGTGTCATCGGTCAGGGTTAGGGAAGCAGTCAGGGTGTCATCGGACAGGGTGTCATCGGTCAGGGTGTCATTGGTCAGGGTGTCATCGGTCAGGGTGTCATCGGTCAGGGTGTCATCGGTCAGGGTGTCATCGGACAGGGTGTCATCGGTCAGGTAAAGGGAAGCAGCCAGGGTGTCATCGGTCAGGGTGTCATCGGTCAGGGTGTCATCGGACAGGGTGTCATCGGTCAGGTAAAGGGAAGCAGCCAGGGTGTCATCGGTCAGGGTGTCATCGGACAGGGTGTCATCGGTCAGGGTGTCATCGGTCAGGTAAAGGGAAGCAGTCAGGGTGTCATCGGTCAGGGTGTCATCGGACAGGGTGTCATCGGTCAGGGTGTCATCGGTCAGGTAAAGGGAAGCAGCCAGGGTGTCATCGGTCAGGGTGTCATCGGACAGGGTGTCATCGGACAGGTAAAGGGAAGCAGTCAGGGTGTCATCGGTCAGGGTGTCATCGGTCAAGGTGTCATCGGACAGGGTGTCATCGGTCAGGTAAAGGGAAGCAGTCAGGGTGTCATCGGACAGGGTGTCATTGGTTAAGGTGTCATCGGTCAGGGTGTCATTGGTTAGGGTGTCATCGGTCAGGGTTAGGGAAGCAGTCAGGGTGTCATCGGACAGGGTGTCATCGGACAGGGTGTCATTGGTCAGGGTGTCATCGGTCAGGTAAAGGGAAGCAGTCAGGGTGTCATCGGACAGGGTGTCATTGGTTAGGGTGTCATCGGTCAGGGTTAGGGAAGCAGTCAGGGTGTCATCGGACAGGGTGTCATCGGTCAGGTAAAGGGAAGCAGTCAGGGTGTCATCGGTCAGGATGTCATCGGCCAGGGTGTCATCGGTCAGGGTGTCATCATTCAGGGTGTCATCGGTCAGGGTGTCATCGGTCAGGGTGTCATCAGTCAGGGTGTCATCGGACAGGGTGTCATTGGTCAGGTAAAGGGAAGCAGTCAGGGTGTCATCGGTCAGGATGTCATCGGCCAGGGTGTCATCGGTCAGGGTGTCATCATTCAGGGTGTCATCGGTCAGGGTGTCATCGGTCAGGGTGTCATCGGTCAGGGTGTCATCGGCCAGGGTGTCATCGGCCAGGGTGTCATCGGTCAGGGTGTCATCATTCAGTGTGTCATCGGTCAGGGTGTCATCGGTCAGGGTGTCATCAGTCAGGGTGTCATCGGTCAGGGTGTCATCGGACAGCGTGTAATTGGTCAGGTAAACGGGAAGCAGCCAGGGTGTCATCAGTCAGGGTGTCATCGGTCAGGGTGTCATCAGTCAGGGTGTCATCGGTCAGGTAAAGGGAAGCAGCCAGGGTGTCATCGGACAGGGTGTCATCGGTCAGGTAAAGGGAAGCAGCCAGGGTGTCATCGGACAGGGTGTCATCGGTCAGGTAAAGGGAAGCAGCCAGGGTGTCATCAGTCAGGGTGTCATCGGTCAGGGTGTCATCAGTCAGGGTGTCATCGGTCAGGGTGTCATCGGTCAGGTAAAGGGAAGCAGCCAAGGTGTCATCGGTCAGGGTGTCATCGGTCAGGGTGTCATCGGTCAGGTAAAGGGAAGCAGCCAAGGTGTCATCGGTCAGGGTGTCATCGGTCAGGGTGTCATCGGTCAGGGTGTCATCAGTCAGGGTGTCATCGGTCAGGTAAAGGGAAGCAGCCAGGGTGTCATCGGTCAGGTAAAGGGAAGCAGCCAGGGTGTCATCGGTCAGGGTTAGGGAAGCAGGCAGGGTGTCATCGGTCAGGTAAAGGGAAGCAGCCAGGGTGTCATCGGTCAGGGTTAGGGAAGCAGTCAGGGTGTCATCGGTCAGGTAAAGGGAAGCAGTCAGGGTGTCATCGGTCAGGGTGTCATCGGACAGGGTGTCATCGGTCAGGTAAAGGGAAGCAGTCAGGGTGTCATCGGTCAGGGTGTCATCGGACAGGGTGTCATGGGTCAGGTAAAGGGAAGCAGCCAGGGTGTCATCGGTCAGGGTGTCATCGGACAGGGTGTCATCGGTCAGGGTGTCATCGGTCAGGTAAAGGGAAGCAGCCAGGGTGTCATCGGTCAGGGTGTCATCGGACAGGGTGTCATCGGTCAGGGTGTCATCGGTCAGGTAAAGGGAAGCAGCCAGGGTGTCATCGGTCAGGGTGTCATCGGTCAGGTAAAGGGAAGCAGTCAGGGTGTCATCGGTCAGGTAAAGGGAAGCAGCCAGGGTGTCATCGGTCAGGGTTAGGGAAGCAGTCAGGGTGTCATCGGTCAGGTAAAGGGAAGCAGTCAGGGTGTCATCGGTCAGGGTGTCATCGGACAGGGTGTCATCGGTCAGGGTGTCATCGGTCAGGGTGTCATCGGACAGGGTGTCATCGGTCAGGGTGTCATCGGTCAGGTAAAGGGAAGCAGTCAGGGTGTCATCGGTCAGGGTGTCATCGGTCAGGGTGTCATCGGACAGGGTGTCATCGGTCAGGTAAAGGGAAGCAGTCAGGGTGTCATCGGTCAGGGTGTCATCGGTCAGGTAAAGGGAAGCAGTCAGGGTGTCATCGGTCAGGGTGTCATCGGACAGGGTGTCATGGGTCAGGTAAAGGGAAGCAGCCAGGGTGTCATCGGTCAGGGTGTCATCGGACAGGGTGTCATCGGTCAGGGTGTCATCGGTCAGGTAAAGGGAAGCAGCCAGGGTATCATCGGTCAGGGTGTCATCGGACAGGGTGTCATCGGTCAGGGTGTCATCGGTCAGGTAAAGGGAAGCAGTCAGGGTGTCATCGGTCAGGGTGTCATCGGACAGGGTGTCATCGGTCAGGGTGTCATCGGTCAGGTAAAGGGAAGCAGCCAGGGTGTCATCGGTCAGGGTGTCATCGGACAGGGTGTCATCGGTCAGGGTGTCATCGGTCAGGTAAAGGGAAGCAGTCAGGGTGTCATCGGACAGGGTGTCATTGGTTAAGGTGTCATCGGTCAGGGTGTCATTGGTTAGGGTGTCATCGGTCAGGGTTAGGGAAGCAGTCAGGGTGTCATCGGACAGGGTGTCATCGGTCAGGGTGTCATTGGTCAGGGTGTCATCGGTCAGGGTGTCATCGGTCAGGGTGTCATCGGTCAGGGTGTCATCGGACAGGGTGTCATCGGTCAGGTAAAGGGAAGCAGCCAGGGTGTCATCGGTCAGGGTGTCATCGGTCAGGGTGTCATCGGACAGGGTGTCATCGGTCAGGTAAAGGGAAGCAGCCAGGGTGTCATCGGTCAGGGTGTCATCGGACAGGGTGTCATCGGTCAGGGTGTCATCGGTCAGGTAAAGGGAAGCAGTCAGGGTGTCATCGGTCAGGGTGTCATCGGACAGGGTGTCATCGGTCAGGGTGTCATCGGTCAGGTAAAGGGAAGCAGCCAGGGTGTCATCGGTCAGGGTGTCATCGGACAGGGTGTCATCGGACAGGTAAAGGGAAGCAGTCAGGGTGTCATCGGTCAGGGTGTCATCGGTAAAGGTGTCATCGGACAGGGTGTCATCGGTCAGGTAAAGGGAAGCAGTCAGGGTGTCATCGGACAGGGTGTCATTGGTTAAGGTGTCATCGGTCAGGGTGTCATTGGTTAGGGTGTCATTGGTTAGGGTGTCATCGGTCAGGGTTAGGGAAGCAGTCAGGGTGTCATCGGACAGGGTGTCATCGGACAGGGTGTCATTGGTCAGGGTGTCATCGGTCAGGTAAAGGGAAGCAGTCAGGGTGTCATCGGACAGGGTGTCATTGGTTAGGGTGTCATCGGTCAGGGTTAGGGAAGCAGTCAGGGTGTCATCGGACAGGGTGTCATCGGTCAGGTAAAGGGAAGCAGTCAGGGTGTCATCGGTCAGGATGTCATCGGCCAGGGTGTCATCGGTCAGGGTGTCATCATTCAGGGTGTCATCGGTCAGGGTGTCATCGGTCAGGGTGTCATCAGTCAGGGTGTCATCGGACAGGGTGTCATCGGTCAGGTAAAGGGAAGCAGTCAGGGTGTCATCGGTCAGGATGTCATCGGCCAGGGTGTCATCGGTCAGGGTGTCATCGGTCAGGGTGTCATCGGTCAGGGTGTCATCGGTCAGGGTGTCATCGGCCAGGGTGTCATCGGCCAGGGTGTCATCATTCAGGGTGTCATCGGTCAGGGTGTCATCGGTCAGGGTGTCATCAGTCAGGGTGTCATCGGTCAGGGTGTCATCGGACAGCGTGTAATTGGTCAGGTAAACGGGAAGCAGCCAGGGTGTCATCAGTCAGGGTGTCATCGGTCAGGGTGTCATCAGTCAGGGTGTCATCGGTCAGGTAAAGGGAAGCAGCCAGGGTGTCATCGGACAGGGTGTCATCGGTCAGGTAAAGGGAAGCAGCCAGGGTGTCATCGGACAGGGTGTCATCGGTCAGGTAAAGGGAAGCAGCCAGGGTGTCATCAGTCAGGGTGTCATCGGTCAGGGTGTCATCAGTCAGGGTGTAATCGGACAGGGTGTCATCGGTCAGGATGTCATCGGTCAGGTAAAGGGAAGCAGCCACGGTGTCATCGGACAGGGTGTCATCGGACAGGGTGTCATCGGTCAGGGTGTCATCGGTCAGGGTTAGGGAAGCAGTCAGGGTGTCATCGGTCAGGTAAAGGGAAGCAGCCAGGGTGTCATCGGTCAGGGTGTAATCGGACAGGGTGTCATCGGTCAGGATGTCATCGGTCAGGTAAAGGGAAGCAGCCAGGGTGTCATCAGTCAGGTAAACGGGAAGCAGTCAGGGTGTCATCGGTCAGGGTGTAATCGGACAGGGTGTCATCGGTCAGGGTGTCATCGGTCAGGTAAACGGGAAGCAGTCAGGGTGTCATCGGTCAGGGTGTAATCGGACAGGGTGTCATCGGTCAGGGTGTCATCGGTCAGGTAAACGGGAAGCAGTCAGGGTGTCATCGGTCAGGGTGTCATCGGTCAGGGTGTAATCGGACAGGGTGTCATTGGTCAGGGTGTCATCGGTCAGGTAAACGGGAAGCAGTCAGGGTGTCATCGGTCAGGATGTCATCGGTCAGGTAAAGGGAAGCAGTCAGGGTGTCATCGGTCAGGATGTCATCGGTCAGGTAAAGGGAAGCAGTCAGGGTGTCATAGGTCAGGTAACCCAGGTAACAGGAAGCAGATTCAGGTTACGCACCTCTGAGGAACAGGGACACGTCCTCCAGCTGGGGGATGTTGTCCTCTCTGTAGCCACAGTGTTTGGTTAGCAGCGGCAGGTTCTTCAGGTATTCTCTGCAGGCGTGCGTCGGGTACAGCTTGTTCAGCTCTCTGAAAACCACACCCCATGTCCTCACCTCCTCGGGGGTGTACTCGATGCGAGGGATAGGCTGCCCGCTGGGGAGGAGACAGATCACTTCAGACGTGAACATCAAGCAACATATCAGAGGTAAACCGGAAGAAATAGTGAGACTTACTACTTATAATTCATGGCCACCTCCACAAAGTACTTCCTGCGCTGGCGATAAACATTGTCTTTAAAGCCCTGACAGGAAGAAAGACACAAAACCTGAGTCCAAGACTTTGTTTACATGATACATCTCTTTCCAAACGACACCTATGATGTCATCTGCCAGGTAAGGATTAGTGTCCATCCTGTGTAAAAGTCATAATGAACCGATATGAATAAAGAAGGTGAGGCACTCACAGGATGGTCTGCGTCCAGCTCGGATCCATACATCAGAACTCTGTGAGAACACTGATCCAACTCGGAGATTTTCATGGGAAACCAGGGAACCTCCTCTTCATCTAGTCAAAAACAAAATTACAGTTACCTGTGTTTCAGCCTGTTTAAAGGTGCTGTACCTGTGCTTCAGCCTGTTTAAAGGTGCTGTACCTGTGCTTCAGCCTGTTTAAAGGTGCTGTACCTGTGCTTCAGCCTGTTTAAAGGTGTTGTACCTGTGCTTCAGCCTGTTTAAAGGTGCTGTACCTGTGCTTCAGCCTGTTTAAAGGTGCTGTACCTGTGCTTCAGCCTGTTTAAAGGTGTTGTACCTGTGTTTCAGCCTGTTTAAAGGTGCTGTACCTGTGCTTCAGCCTGTTTAAAGGTGCTGTACCTGTGCTTCAGCCTGTTTAAAGGTGCTGTACCTGTGCTTCAGCCTGTTTAAAGGTGCTGTACCTGTGCTTCAGCCTGTTTAAAGGTGCTGTACCTGTGCTTCAGCCTGTTTAAAGGTGCTGTACCTGTGCTTCAGCCTGTTTAAAGGTGCTGTACCTGTGTTTCAGCTTGTTTAAAGGTGTTGTACCTGTGCTTCAGCCTGTTTAAAGGTGCTGTACCTGTGCTTCAGCCTGTTTAAAGGTGCTGTACCTGTGCTTCAGCCTGTTTAAAGGTGTTGTACCTGTGCTTCAGCCTGTTTAAAGGTGCTGTACCTGTGTTTCAGCTTGTTTAAGCCTGCTGTACCTGTGCTTCAGCCTGTTTAAAGGTGCTGTACCTGTGCTTCAGCCTGTTTAAAGGTGCTGTACCTGTGTTTCAGCTTGTTTAAAGGTGTTGTACCTGTGCTTCAGCCTGTTTAAAGGTGCTGTACCTGTGCTTCAGCCTGTTTAAAGGTGCTGTACCTGTGCTTCAGCCTGTTTAAAGGTGCTGTACCTGTGTTTCAGCCTGTTTAAAGGTGTTGTACCTGTGTTTCAGCTTGTTTAAGCCTGCTGTACCTGTGTTTCAGCCTGTTTAAAGGTGCTGTACCTGTGTTTCAGCCTGTTTAAAGGTGCTGTACCTGTGTTTCAGCCTGTTTAAAGGTGCTGTACCTGTGTTTCAGCCTGTTTAAAGGTGCTGTACCTGTGTTTTGGCATGTTGTACCTGTGTTTCAGCTTGTTTAAGCCTGCTGTACCTGTGTTTCAGCCTGTTTAAAGGTGCTGTACCTGTGTTTCAGCCTGTTTAAAGGTGCTGTACCTGTGTTTCAGCCTGTTTAAAGGTGTTGTACCTGTGTTTCAGCTTGTTTAAGCCTGCTGTACCTGTGTTTCAGCCTGTTTAAAGGTGCTGTACCTGTGTTTCAGCCTGTTTAAAGGTGCTGTACCTGTGTTTCAGCCTGTTTAAAGGTGCTGTACCTGTGTTTCAGCCTGTTTAAAGGTGCTGTACCTGTGTTTTGGCATGTTGTACCTGTGCTTCAGCCTGTTTAAAGGTGTTGTACCTGTGCTTTGGGGCGCTGTACCTGTGTTTCAGCCTGTTTAAAGGTGCTGTACCTGTGTTTCAGCCTGTTTAAAGGTGCTGTACCTGTGTTTCAGCCTGTTTAAAGGTGCTGTACCTGTGTTTCAGCCTGTTTAAAGGTGCTGTACCTGTGTTTCAGCCTGTTTAAAGGTGCTGTACCTGTGTTTCAGCCTGTTTAAAGGTGCTGTACCTGTGTTTCAGCCTGTTTAAAGGTGCTGTACCTGTGTTTTGGCATGTTGTACCTGTGTTTCAGCCTGTTTAAAGGTGCTGTACCTGTGTTTCAGCCTGTTTAAAGGTGCTGTACCTGTGTTTCAGCCTGTTTAAAGGTGCTGTACCTGTGTTTCAGCCTGTTTAAAGGTGCTGTACCTGTGTTTCAGCCTGTTTAAAGGTGCTGTACCTGTGTTTCAGCCTGTTTAAAGGTGCTGTACCTGTGTTTCAGCCTGTTTAAAGGTGCTGTACCTGTGTTTCAGCCTGTTTAAAGGTGCTGTACCTGTGTTTTGGCATGTTGTACCTGTGTTTCAGCTTGTTTAAGCCTGCTGTACCTGTGTTTCAGCCTGTTTAAAGGTGTTGTACCTGTGTTTCAGCTTGTTTAAGCCTGCTGTACCTGTGTTTCAGCCTGTTTAAAGGTGCTGTACCTGTGCTTCAGCCTGTTTAAAGGTGTTGTACCTGTGTTTCAGCCCGTTTAAGCCTGCTGTACCTGTGTTTCAGCCTGTTTAAAGGTGCTGTACCTGTGTTTCAGCCTGTTTAAAGGTGCTGTACCTGTGTTTCAGCTTGTTTAAGCCTGCTGTACCTGTGCTTTGGCCTGTTTAAAGGTGTTGTACCTGTGTTTCAGCTTGTTTAAGCCTGCTGTACCTGTGTTTCAGCCTGTTTAAAGGTGTTGTACCTGTGTTTCAGCTTGTTTAAGCCTGCTGTACCTGTGTTTCAGCCTGTTTAAAGGTGTTGTACCTGTGTTTCAGCTTGTTTAAGCCTGCTGTACCTGTGTTTCAGCCTGTTTAAAGGTGCTGTACCTGTGCTTCAGCCTGTTTAAAGGTGTTGTACCTGTGTTTCAGCCCGTTTAAGCCTGCTGTACCTGTGTTTCAGCCTGTTTAAAGGTGCTGTACCTGTGTTTCAGCCTGTTTAAAGGTGCTGTACCTGTGCTTCAGCCTGTTTAAAGGTGCTGTACCTGTGTTTCAGCCTGTTTAAAGGTGCTGTACCTGTGTTTCAGCCTGTTTAAAGGTGCTGTACCTGTGTTTCAGCCTGTTTAAAGGTGCTGTACCTGTGTTTCAGCCTGTTTAAAGGTGCTGTACCTGTGTTTCAGCCTGTTTAAAGGTGCTGTACCTGTGTTTCAGCCTGTTTAAAGGTGCTGTACCTGTCTTTCAGCCTGTTTAAAGGTGCTGTACCTGTGTTTCAGCCTGTTTAAAGGTGCTGTACCTGTGTTTCAGCCTGTTTAAAGGTGCTGTACCTGTGTTTTGGCATGTTGTACCTGTGTTTCAGCTTGTTTAAGCCTGCTGTACCTGTGTTTCAGCCTGTTTAAAGGTGCTGTACCTGTGTTTCAGCTTGTTTAAGCCTGCTGTACCTGTGTTTCAGCCTGTTTAAAGGTGTTGTACCTGTGCTTTGGCGTGTTGTACCTGTGTTTCAGCCCGTTTAAGCCTGCTGTACCTGTGTTTCAGCCTGTTTAAAGGTGCTGTACCTGTGTTTCAGCCTGTTTAAAGGTGCTGTACCTGTGTTTCAGCCTGTTTAAAGGTGCTGTACCTGTGTTTCAGCCTGTTTAAAGGTGCTGTACCTGTGCTTTGGCATGTTGTACCTGTGTTTCAGCCTGTTTAAAGGTGCTGTACCTGTGTTTCAGCCTGTTTAAAGGTGCTGTACCTGTGTTTCAGCCTGTTTAAAGGTGCTGTACCTGTGTTTCAGCCTGTTTAAAGGTGCTGTACCTGTGTTTCAGCCTGTTTAAAGGTGCTGTACCTGTCTTTCAGCCTGTTTAAAGGTGCTGTACCTGTGTTTCAGCCTGTTTAAAGGTGCTGTACCTGTGTTTCAGCCTGTTTAAAGGTGCTGTACCTGTGTTTCAGCCTGTTTAAAGGTGCTGTACCTGTGTTTCAGCCTGTTTAAAGGTGCTGTACCTGTGTTTTGGCATGTTGTACCTGTGTTTCAGCTTGTTTAAGCCTGCTGTACCTGTGTTTCAGCCTGTTTAAAGGTGCTGTACCTGTGCTTCAGCCTGTTTAAAGGTGTTGTACCTGTGTTTCAGCCCGTTTAAGCCTGCTGTACCTGTGTTTCAGCCTGTTTAAAGGTGCTGTACCTGTGTTTCAGCCTGTTTAAAGGTGTTGTACCTGTGTTTCAGCTTGTTTAAGCCTGCTGTACCTGTGTTTCAGCCTGTTTAAAGGTGCTGTACCTGTGCTTCAGCCTGTTTAAAGGTGTTGTACCTGTGTTTCAGCCCGTTTAAGCCTGCTGTACCTGTGTTTCAGCCTGTTTAAAGGTGCTGTACCTGTGTTTCAGCCTGTTTAAAGGTGCTGTACCTGTGTTTCAGCCTGTTTAAAGGTGCTGTACCTGTGTTTCAGCCTGTTTAAAGGTGCTGTACCTGTCTTTCAGCCTGTTTAAAGGTGCTGTACCTGTCTTTCAGCCTGTTTAAAGGTGCTGTACCTGTGTTTCAGCCTGTTTAAAGGTGCTGTACCTGTGTTTTGGCATGTTGTACCTGTGTTTCAGCTTGTTTAAGCCTGCTGTACCTGTGTTTCAGCCTGTTTAAAGGTGCTGTACCTGTGTTTCAGCTTGTTTAAGCCTGCTGTACCTGTGTTTCAGCCTGTTTAAAGGTGCTGTACCTGTGTTTCAGCCTGTTTAAAGGTGCTGTACCTGTGCTTCAGCCTGTTTAAAGGTGCTGTACCTGTGTTTCAGCCTGTTTAAAGGTGCTGTACCTGTGTTTCAGCCTGTTTAAAGGTGCTGTACCTGTGTTTCAGCCTGTTTAAAGGTGCTGTACCTGTGCTTCAGCCTGTTTAAAGGTGTTGTACCTGTGCTTTGGGGCGCTGTACCTGTGTTTCAGCCCGTTTAAGCCTGCTGTACCTGTGTTTCAGCCTGTTTAAAGGTGCTGTACCTGTGTTTCAGCCTGTTTAAAGGTGCTGTACCTGTGTTTCAGCCTGTTTAAAGGTGCTGTACCTGTGTTTCAGCCTGTTTAAAGGTGCTGTACCTGTGTTTCAGCCTGTTTAAAGGTGCTGTACCTGTGCTTTGGGGCGCTGTACCTGTGTTTCAGCCCGTTTAAGCCTGCTGTACCTGTGTTTCAGCCTGTTTAAAGGTGTTGTACCTGTGTTTCAGCCTGTTTAAAGGTGTTGTACCTGTGCTTTGGGGCGCTGTACCTGTGTTTCAGCCTGTTTAAAGGTGCTGTACCTGTGTTTCAGCCTGTTTAAAGGTGCTGTACCTGTGTTTCAGCCTGTTTAAAGGTGCTGTACCTGTGTTTCAGCCTGTTTAAAGGTGCTGTACCTGTGTTTTGGCATGTTGTACCTGTGTTTCAGCCTGTTTAAAGGTGCTGTACCTGTGTTTCAGCCTGTTTAAAGGTGCTGTACCTGTGTTTCAGCCTGTTTAAAGGTGCTGTACCTGTGTTTTGGCATGTTGTACCTGTGTTTCAGCCTGTTTAAAGGTGCTGTACCTGTGTTTCAGCCTGTTTAAAGGTGCTGTACCTGTGTTTCAGCCTGTTTAAAGGTGCTGTACCTGTGTTTCAGCCTGTTTAAAGGTGCTGTACCTGTGTTTCAGCCTGTTTAAAGGTGCTGTACCTGTGTTTCAGCCTGTTTAAAGGTGCTGTACCTGTGTTTCAGCCTGTTTAAAGGTGCTGTACCTGTGTTTTGGCATGTTGTACCTGTGTTTCAGCTTGTTTAAGCCTGCTGTACCTGTGTTTCAGCCTGTTTAAAGGTGTTGTACCTGTGTTTCAGCTTGTTTAAGCCTGCTGTACCTGTGTTTCAGCCCGTTTAAGCCTGCTGTACCTGTGTTTCAGCCTGTTTAAAGGTGCTGTACCTGTGTTTCAGCCTGTTTAAAGGTGCTGTACCTGTGTTTCAGCCTGTTTAAAGGTGCTGTACCTGTGTTTCAGCCTGTTTAAAGGTGCTGTACCTGTCTTTCAGCCTGTTTAAAGGTGCTGTACCTGTGTTTCAGCCTGTTTAAAGGTGCTGTACCTGTGTTTTGGCATGTTGTACCTGTGTTTCAGCCTGTTTAAAGGTGCTGTACCTGTGTTTCAGCCTGTTTAAAGGTGCTGTACCTGTGTTTCAGCCTGTTTAAAGGTGCTGTACCTGTGTTTTGGCATGTTGTACCTGTGTTTCAGCCTGTTTAAAGGTGCTGTACCTGTGTTTCAGCCTGTTTAAAGGTGCTGTACCTGTGTTTCAGCCTGTTTAAAGGTGCTGTACCTGTCTTTCAGCCTGTTTAAAGGTGCTGTACCTGTGTTTCAGCCTGTTTAAAGGTGCTGTACCTGTGTTTCAGCCTGTTTAAAGGTGCTGTACCTGTGTTTCAGCCTGTTTAAAGGTGCTGTACCTGTGCTTCAGCCTGTTTAAAGGTGTTGTACCTGTGCTTTGGGGCGCTGTACCTGTGTTTCAGCCCGTTTAAGCCTGCTGTACCTGTGTTTCAGCCTGTTTAAAGGTGCTGTACCTGTGTTTCAGCCTGTTTAAAGGTGCTGTACCTGTGTTTCAGCCTGTTTAAAGGTGCTGTACCTGTGTTTCAGCCTGTTTAAAGGTGCTGTACCTGTGTTTCAGCCTGTTTAAAGGTGCTGTACCTGTGCTTTGGGGCGCTGTACCTGTGTTTCAGCCCGTTTAAGCCTGCTGTACCTGTGTTTCAGCCTGTTTAAAGGTGTTGTACCTGTGTTTCAGCCTGTTTAAAGGTGTTGTACCTGTGCTTTGGGGCGCTGTACCTGTGTTTCAGCCTGTTTAAAGGTGCTGTACCTGTGTTTCAGCCTGTTTAAAGGTGCTGTACCTGTGTTTCAGCCTGTTTAAAGGTGCTGTACCTGTGTTTCAGCCTGTTTAAAGGTGCTGTACCTGTGTTTTGGCATGTTGTACCTGTGTTTCAGCCTGTTTAAAGGTGCTGTACCTGTGTTTCAGCCTGTTTAAAGGTGCTGTACCTGTGTTTCAGCCTGTTTAAAGGTGCTGTACCTGTGTTTTGGCATGTTGTACCTGTGTTTCAGCCTGTTTAAAGGTGCTGTACCTGTGTTTCAGCCTGTTTAAAGGTGCTGTACCTGTGTTTCAGCCTGTTTAAAGGTGCTGTACCTGTGTTTCAGCCTGTTTAAAGGTGCTGTACCTGTGTTTCAGCCTGTTTAAAGGTGCTGTACCTGTGTTTCAGCCTGTTTAAAGGTGCTGTACCTGTGTTTCAGCCTGTTTAAAGGTGCTGTACCTGTGTTTTGGCATGTTGTACCTGTGTTTCAGCTTGTTTAAGCCTGCTGTACCTGTGTTTCAGCCTGTTTAAAGGTGTTGTACCTGTGTTTCAGCTTGTTTAAGCCTGCTGTACCTGTGTTTCAGCCCGTTTAAGCCTGCTGTACCTGTGTTTCAGCCTGTTTAAAGGTGCTGTACCTGTGTTTCAGCCTGTTTAAAGGTGCTGTACCTGTGTTTCAGCCTGTTTAAAGGTGCTGTACCTGTGTTTCAGCCTGTTTAAAGGTGCTGTACCTGTCTTTCAGCCTGTTTAAAGGTGCTGTACCTGTGTTTCAGCCTGTTTAAAGGTGCTGTACCTGTGTTTCAGCCTGTTTAAAGGTGCTGTACCTGTGTTTCAGCCTGTTTAAAGGTGCTGTACCTGTGTTTCAGCCTGTTTAAAGGTGCTGTACCTGTCTTTCAGCCTGTTTAAAGGTGCTGTACCTGTGTTTCAGCCTGTTTAAAGGTGCTGTACCTGTGTTTCAGCCTGTTTAAAGGTGCTGTACCTGTGTTTTGGCATGTTGTACCTGTGTTTCAGCTTGTTTAAGCCTGCTGTACCTGTGTTTCAGCCTGTTTAAAGGTGTTGTACCTGTGCTTTGGGGCGCTGTACCTGTGCTTCAGCCTGTTTAAAGGTGCTGTACCTGTGTTTCAGCCTGTTTAAAGGTGCTGTACCTGTGTTTCAGCCTGTTTAAAGGTGCTGTACCTGTGTTTCAGCCTGTTTAAAGGTGCTGTACCTGTGTTTTGGCATGTTGTACCTGTGTTTCAGCTTGTTTAAGCCTGCTGTACCTGTGTTTCAGCCTGTTTAAAGGTGTTGTACCTGTGTTTCAGCTTGTTTAAGCCTGCTGTACCTGTGTTTCAGCCCGTTTAAGCCTGCTGTACCTGTGTTTCAGCCTGTTTAAAGGTGCTGTACCTGTGTTTCAGCCTGTTTAAAGGTGCTGTACCTGTGTTTCAGCCTGTTTAAAGGTGCTGTACCTGTGTTTCAGCCTGTTTAAAGGTGCTGTACCTGTCTTTCAGCCTGTTTAAAGGTGCTGTACCTGTGTTTCAGCCTGTTTAAAGGTGCTGTACCTGTGTTTCAGCCTGTTTAAAGGTGCTGTACCTGTGTTTCAGCCTGTTTAAAGGTGCTGTACCTGTGTTTCAGCCTGTTTAAAGGTGCTGTACCTGTCTTTCAGCCTGTTTAAAGGTGCTGTACCTGTGTTTCAGCCTGTTTAAAGGTGCTGTACCTGTGTTTTGGCATGTTGTACCTGTGTTTCAGCTTGTTTAAGCCTGCTGTACCTGTGTTTCAGCCTGTTTAAAGGTGCTGTACCTGTGTTTCAGCTTGTTTAAGCCTGCTGTACCTGTGTTTCAGCCTGTTTAAAGGTGCTGTACCTGTGTTTTGGCATGTTGTACCTGTGTTTCAGCTTGTTTAAGCCTGCTGTACCTGTGTTTCAGCCTGTTTAAAGGTGTTGTACCTGTGTTTCAGCTTGTTTAAGCCTGCTGTACCTGTGTTTCAGCCTGTTTAAAGGTGCTGTACCTGTGCTTTGGCCTGTTTAAAGGTGCTGTACCTGTGTTTCCATTACCTTCCTCAGCAGCCCACACATGCGCAGGTGTGTTGAAGGACACGATGCTGACGTGGTCTTTGAGATGTTGGAGCAGCTCGTTGAACTCTTTCTTGCTGCAGTTGCAGTCTGCAAAGATCTCCACCTCGTTAGGAACCCGCTTCGACACCCGAGACTCGATGTGGTTCAGGTTGACCCGCTTCTCCTGCAGGGGGAGGAAGAGAGGGCTGGAAACGAGGTGGAGAGAGTCGAGGGAAATGTGTTTCTGGCTTTGGTCCTGACCTGAAAGAGTCTGAGAGCTTTGACCAGACAGCCGACCTCATTCTTCAGGGAAAACACCACCGCCGTTTTCCCACAATCCTCGGTGCTCTCGTTGTCCCTTTCGTTGATGGGACAGAAGGACGTCCGCCTTGACTAAACCAGAGAAGAAGAAACACTTCTGAGGGGGGAGTGGATCAGAACCCCGTGGGTTCGCTCATCATAAGACTCTGAACAGAACAGAAGGTACATTCAATGTTCTGGAGTTTCAGACCGTAACAGGTAGGTTAACCAGGTAGGTAACCAGGTAGGTTAACAAGGTAGGTTAACCAGGTAGGTAACCAGGTAGGTAACCAGGTAGGTAAAACAGGTAGGTTAACCAGGTAGGTTAACCAGGTAGGATAACCAGGTATGTTAACCAGGTAGGTAACCAGGTAGGTAACCAGGTAGGATAACCAGGTAGGTAACCAGGTAGGTTAACCAAGTAGGTAACCATGTAGGTTAACCAGGTAGGTCACCAGGTAGATTAAACAGGTAGGTTAACCAGGTAGGTCACCAGGTAGATTAAACAGGTAGGTTAACCAGGTAGGTAACCATGTATGTAACCAGGTAGGTAACCAGGTAGATTAACCAGGTAGGTCACCAGATAGGTTAACCAGGTAGGTCACCAGGTAGATTAAACAGGTAGGTCACCAGGTAGGTAACCATGTAGGTTAACTAGGTAGGTCACCAGGTAGGTTAACCAGGTAGGTAACCAGGTAGGTTAACCAGGTAAGTCATCAGGTAGGTTAACCAGGTAAGTAACCTTGTAGGTTAAACAGGTAAGTCATCAGGTAGATTAAACAGGTAGGTTAAACAGGTAGGTAACCAGGTAGGTTAACCAGGTAAGTCATCAGGTAGATTAAACAGGTAGGTTAACCAGGTAGGTAACCAGGTAGGTTAACCAGGTAAGTCATCAGGTAGATTAAACAGGTAGGTTAACCAGGTAGGTAACCAGGTAGGTTAACCAGGTAAGTCATCAGGTAGATTAAACAGGTAGGTTAACCAGGTAGGTCACCAGGTAGATTAACCAGGTAGGTAACCAGGTAGGGTAACCTTGTAGGTTAACCAGGTAGGTCATCAGGTAGATTAAACAGGTAGGTTAACCAGGTAGGTAACCAGGTAGGTTAACCAGGTAAGTCATCAGGTAGATTAAACAGGTAGGTTAACCAGGTAGGTAACCATGTAGGTTAACCAGGTAGGTAACCAGGTAGGTAACCAGGTAGGTTAACCAGGTAAGTCATCAGGTAGATTAAACAGGTAGGTTAACCAGGTAGGTAACCATGTAGGTTAACCAGGTAGGTTAACCAGGTAGGTAACCAGGTAGGTTAACCAGGTAGGTTAAACAGGTAGGTTAAACAGGTAGGTTAACCAGGTAGGTCACCAGGTAGGTTAACCAGGTAGGTCACCAGGTAGATTAAACAGGTAGGTCACCAGGTAGGTTAACCAGGTAGGTAACGAGGTAGGTTAACCAGGTAGGTCACCAGGTAGGTTAACCAAGTAGGTAACAGGTAGGTAACCAGGAAGGTTAATCAGGTAGGTAACGAGGTAGGTCACCAGGTAGGTCACCAGGTAGGTCACCAGGTAGATTAAACAGGTAGGTTAACCAGGTAGGTCACCAGGTAGATTAACCAGGTAGGTAACCAGGTAGGTTAACCAGGTAGGTTAACCAGGTAGGTCATCAGGTAGATTAAACAGGTAGGTTAACCAGGTAGGTAACCAGGTAGGTCACCAGGTAGATTAACCAGGTAGGTAACCAGGTAGGGTAACCTTGTAGGTTAACCAGGTAGGTCATCAGGTAGATTAAACAGGTAGGTTAACCAGGTAGGTAACCAGGTAGGTTAACCAGGTAAGTCATCAGGTAGATTAAACAGGTAGGTTAACCAGGTAGGTAACCATGTAGGTTAACCAGGTAGGTTAACCAGGTAGGTAACCAGGTAGGTTAAACAGGTAGGTTAAACAGGTAGGTTAACCAGGTAGGTCACCAGGTAGGTTAACCAGGTAGGTTAAACAGGTAGGTCACCAGGTAGGTTAACCAGGTAGGTCACCAGGTAGGTTAACCAGGTAGATTAAACAGGTAGGTTAACCAGGTAGGTCACCAGGTAGGTTAACCAGGTAGGTCACCAGGTAGATTAAACAGGTAGGTCACCAGGTAGGTTAACCAGGTAGGTAACGAGGTAGGTTAACCAGGTAGGTCACCAGGTAGGTTAACCAAGTAGGTAACAGGTAGGTAACCAGGAAGGTTAATCAGGTAGGTAACGAGGTAGGTCACCAGGTAGGTCACCAGGTAGGTCACCAGGTAGGTCACCAGGTAGATTAAACAGGTAGGTAACGAGGTAGGTTAACCAGGTAGGTTAACCAGGTAGGTCACCAGGTAGATTAAACAGGTAGGTTAACCAGGTAGGTCACCAGGTAGGTTAACCAGGTAGGTCACCAGGTAGATTAAACAGGTAGGTCACCAGGTAGGTTAACCAGGTAGGTCACCAGGTAGATTAAACAGGTAGGTTAACCAGGTAGGTCACCAGGTAGGTTAACCAGGTAAGTAACCAGGTAGATTAACCAGGTAGGTAAGGAGGTAGGTTAACCAGGTAGGTCACCAGGTAGGTTAACCAGGTAGGTCACCAGGTAGGTTAACCAGGTAGGTCACCAGGTAGATTAAACAGGTAGGTAACCAGGTAGGTAACCAGGTAGATTAAACAGGTAGGTAACCAGGGCTCTAGCAGTTGACACCAGTTAGGAAGGCTTCACATCGTTGCGTGCATGGAAAATCATGCTTTAATTTCAGCTCCCGTGGCGACGGATTAGAGCGAGATATCCATAGTTTCCATGAGGTAAACCTCAGGGAAGAAGTCTTGTTTTTCTTTTAGATTCATTTTCCTGACTGAATGTGACAGTTTTCAAGCTACTGCTGGAAAACTGTCTTCATTTATAGAGTTGAACTACATCAGACTGCATTTACAGCCTGTGTCACCGGGTAAAGCAGCGAAACTCATCCCGTGTCTGGAGTGAAGCAGGGTTAGGGGTTGTTGTGGATCCGCGTCGTAAATTAAACTGCATTAAAACAGAATTTAGTTTTTATCTTTCCCTGAAATCACCCAAAGACTGCTCAGAGTGTCCAGGTGGCCCTCAGGGGGGCCCCGAACCTCAGTTTGGGGACCAGCTGCTCCAACAGGAAGCTGCTGATCATTCAGCTTTAGAAGCAGCGACATCACATTATTTCATTATTATTAATAAACTAAATATTTTTGTTTAGATTTAAAATTTCATGTCTTGTTTTGTGCTAAATTGTTTTTCTGCTGCTTTTGTTCTGATCTACGGAGCACTGAAACTGCCATAATCCAAAATTAATACAAAAATATCTAAAATGCTAAATGAACAAGTTTACATGATGATAAATGCCACTATAATTAAATAAAAAACAATCGGATAAAATGTGAACATAATATATTTTTCTGCTTTTAAGCTGCATTCATTTAAGTTTGTATTAACTTAATTAATTAATGCTAATTTTACTCAGTTTTCAGTTAATAAAATAAATTATATTTTGATTAGAACGTATTTAATATCCTTCTTTGTTCATCTCCCAAAGCTAATTTATTTCCATGTTTTCTCTACATTTCTCAGTTTTTACATCCCTGTATTCATTTCTACTTCGTAGAAGGGGCGGGATTTCAGATTATCAGCACTGAAGCTGCGACACAAATGGTTTAATTCAACAGAACAGTTTGTGTTCTCTGATTGGTCGGATTGAAATACTGCAGTTATGAATAAAGTTTGAACAAAAGCGTGACGCCGTTGTTCTGACTGCGAGTTAAACTCGCCGCTAACACTGTTAGCCTTCCCCACTGAGTCTGTGAAACCCCGCCCCCTCATTTGCATAAAGAGGCAGAAACACATCCAGGAAAATGAAAACAGAGACAGGAAAACATGGAAATTAACTGGAAATAAAAGACATAAATACATCTAAAACATAAAGTAAATTACAAACATTAAATAAAAACTGTCTGCTCAAATCAAAATAAGATAAAGAAATAATAAATGTGAAGGGAAAAAAAGGATCGATACGATGTAGAAGAAAGTTAAATAAATAAAAACGAGAGAAAAAAACTTTTTTGTTTAATTTCTTCTACGAGAAAGTAGAAGAAATTAAATAAATGAAATTTAAAAAAATACAACAACAGACGTGGACACGCCAACAAACAAACAAAAACTCTCACAAACCAGCCGAGTTACATGAACTTCCTGCATCTCTGATTAATTCATAGAATCAATAAATGTTGATAAATGCTGAGTTTTATTGATCAAATAAACAGTTTCTACTGATTTTTACATGAAAAAACTGTGATTTGAGACAACAAGTCAAACTGAGGCTCAGCGGTTCTGCCGTGGTGTCGTGAAACCGGACTGAAACCGGGTCGGTCCACACAGGTTTCACTGTGATGAGTCATGTGATCTGCATCATTGGCTCATCTTGATGACATCATCATCAGAGGACGACTCGTCACTTCTTCTGTGGTCAGAGCCTCAGATCAGCTGATCGACGATATCTGACAAACTCATCTCATCAGTGATCAATTATCCTGGTGTGGAACTAGAACCAGACTGAGCAGAACCAGACTGAGCAGAACCAGTCTGAGCAGAACCAGTCTGAGCAGAACCAGGCTCAGCAGAACCAGTCTGAGCAGAACCAGACTGAGCAGAACCAGACTGAGCAGAACCAGTCTGAGCAGAACCAGACTGAGCAGAACCAGACTGAGCAGAACCAGTCTGAGCAGAACCAGTCTGAGCAGAACCAGACTGAGCAGAACCAGACTGAGCAGAACCAGACTGAGCAGCTGCCTGTGCAGAACCAGTCAGAGCAGAACCAGTCTGAGCAGAACCAGTCTGAGCAGAACCAGTCTGAGCAGAACCAGACTGAGCAGCTGCCTGTGCAGAACCAGTCTGAGCAGAACCAGACTGAGCAGAACCAGTCTAAGCAGAACCAGACTGAGCAGAACCAGTCTGAGCAGCTGCCTGTGCAGAACCAGTCTGAGCAGAACCAGACTGAGCAGAACCAGACTGAGCAGAACCAGACTGAGCAGAACCAGATGAACAGAACCAGCACCAACACAGTACTCAGGTAAAAGTACTCAGATTACTCTCATTAATCACAGAAAAAAGAGTCCCTGCTCTCACCATCCTCCCTCCAGTGTGCTTCTGCTTCTGCTGCGGGTTCTGGTTCTGGTGGTCAAACATGGCCGAGTCCAGTGACATCCCCCTCCTGGACCAGTACTTGCTGGAGAACATCATCATGGCCGGCTGCATGCGGGGCGGCGGGTCCGGCCCGGCGTCCTTCATCACGTGGGCCGAAGCCATGGGGAACCAGTGGGTGTAGGAGTACCAGCCCGGCTCCAGCCTGCCGCTCTGCTGCTGCTGCTGCTGCTGCTGCGGGTCGGCGCCAGAACGCCTCCTCATAAATACTCCCAGAGGAGGAGGGGGAGAGGCTCCTCCCACAGCCGGCGCTGCTGCAGCGTCTGCACCTGGAGGGGCGGGGCCAAGAAGAGCCAGGAAGGACATCAACTGAACCAGAATCTGCAGAACCAAAATCACTCTGGAAGGTCCAGTTAGAGCTGCAGGGGTCCCCCTGAAAATCAGAGAGTGGAAAGGAGGAGGGGAGGAGAAGGGGAGGAGAAAGGGAGGAGAGGAGGAGGAGGTGAGGAGAGGAGAAAATGGGAGAAAAGGAGGAGAAAGTGGGAGAAAAGGAGGAGAAAGTGGGAGAAAAGGAGGAGAAAGTGGGAGAAAAGGAGGAGAAAGTGGGAGAAAGGGAGGAGAAAGTGGGAGAAAAGGAGGAGAAAGTGGGAGAAAGGGAGGAGGGGAGGAGAAAGGGAGGAGGGGAGGAGAAAGGGAGGAGGGGAGGAGAAAGTGGGAGAAAAGGAGGAGGTGAGGAGAGGAGGAGGAGGTGAGGAGAGGAGAAAATGGGAGAAAAGGAGGAGGTGAGGATAAAAGGAGGAGGGGAGGAGAAAGTGGGAGAAAGGGAGGAGGGGAGGAGGAGGTGAGGAGAGGAGGAGAAAGTGGGAGAAAAGGAGGAGGGGAGGGGAGGAGAAAGGGAGGAGGGGAGGAGAAAGGGAGGAGAGGAGGAGGAGGTGAGGAGAGGAGAAAATGGGAGAAAAGGAGGAGAAAGTGGGAGAAAAGGAGGAGAAAGTGGGAGAAAAGGAGGAGGTGAGGAGATGAGGAGGAGGTGAGGAGAAAGTGGGAGAAAGGGAGGAGGTGAGGAGAGGAGGTGAGGAGAAAGTGGGAGAAAGGGAGGAGGGGAGGAGAGGAGGAGGAGGTGAGGAGAGGAGGAGAAAGTGGGAGAAAAGGAGGTGGTGAGGAGAAAGGGAGGAGGGGAGGAGAAAGGGAGGAGTGGAGGAGAGGAGGAGGAGAAAGTGGGAGAAAAGGAGGAGGTGAGGAGAAAAGGAGGAGGGGAGGAGAAAGTGGGAGAAAGGGAGGAGGTGAGGAGAGGAGGAGGTGAGGAGAAAGTGGGAGAAAGGGAGGAGGTGAGGAGAGGAGGAGGAGGGGAGGAGAAAAGGAGGAGGTGAGGAGAAAAGGAGGAGGTGAGGAGATGAGGAGAAAGTGGGAGAAAGGGAGGAGGTGAGGAGATGAGGAGGAGGTGAGGATAAAAGGAGGAGGTGAGGATAAAAGGAGGAGGTGAGGAGATGAGGAGAAAGTGGGAGAAAGGGAGGAGGTGAGGAGATGAGGAGGAGGTGAGGATAAAAGGAGGAGGTGAGGAGATGAGGAGGAGGTGAGGATAAAAGGAGGAGGTGAGGAGATGAGGAGGAGGTGAGGAGAGGAGGAGGAGGTGAGGAGAAAGTGGGAGAAAAGGAGGAGGTGAGGAGAGGAGAAAGTGGGAGAAAAGGAGGAGGGGAGGGGAGGAGAAAGTGGGATAAAAGGAGGAGGTGAGGAGGAAAGGAGGAGGTGAGGAGAGGAGAAAGTGGGAGAAAAGGAGGAGGTGAGGAGGAAAGGAGGAGGGGAGGGGAGGAGAAAGTGGGATAAAAGGAGGAGGTGAGGAGGAAAGGAGGAGGTGAGGAGAGGAGAAAGTGGGAGAAAAGGAGGAGGGGAGGAGAAAGTGGGAGAAAAGGAGGAGGGGAGGAGAGGAGGAGGAGGTGAGGAGAGGAGAAAGTGGGAGAAAAGGAGGAGGTGAGGAGAAAGTGGGAGAAAAGGAGGAGGTGAAGAGAGGAGAAAGTGGGAGAAAAGGAGGAGGTGAGGAGAAAGTGGGAGAAAGGGAGGAGGGGAGGAGAAAAGGAGGAGGGGAGGAGAGGAGAAAGTGGGAGAAAGGGAGGAGGTAAGGAGACAGGGAGGAGGTGAAGAGAGGAGGAGAAAGTGGGAGAAATGGAGGAGGTGAGGAGGAAAGGAGGAGGTGAGGAGAGGAGAAGTGGGGAGAAAAGGAGGAGGGGAGGAGAAAGTGGGAGAAAGGGAGGAGGGGAGGAGAGGAGGAGGAGGTGAGGAGAGGAGAAAGTGGGAGAAAAGGAGGAGGTGAGGAGAAAGTGGGAGAAAAGGAGGAGGTGAAGAGAGGAGAAAGTGGGAGAAAAGGAGGAGGTGAGGAGAAAGTGGGAGAAAGGGAGGAGGGGAGGAGAAAAGGAGGAGGGGAGGAGAGGAGAAAGTGGGAGAAAGGGAGGAGGTAAGGAGACAGGGAGGAGGTGAAGAGGGAGGAGAAAGTGGGAGAATGGGAGGAGGTGAGGAGAAAGTGGGAGAAAAGGAGGAGGGGAGGAGAGGAGGAGGAGGTGAGGATAAAAGGAGGAGGTGAGGATAAAGGAGGAGGTGAGGAGAGGAGAAAGTGGGAGAAAGGGAGGAGGTGAGGAGAAGTGGGAGAAAAGGAGGAGGTGAGGAGGAGGAGGAGGAGGTGTGGAGAAAAGGAGGAGGTGAGGAGATGAGGAGGAGGTGAGGATAAAAGGAGGAGGTGAGGAGATGAGGAGGAGGTGAGGAGAGGAGGAGGAGGTGAGGAGAAAGTGGGAGAAAAGGAGGAGGTGAGGAGAGGAGAAGTGGGAGAAAAGGAGGAGGGGAGGGGAGGAGAAAGTGGGATAAAAGGAGGAGGTGAGGAGGAAAGGAGGAGGTGAGGAGAGGAGAAAGTGGGAGAAAAGGAGGAGGTGAGGAGGAAAGGAGGAGGGGAGGGGAGGAGAAAGTGGGATAAAAGGAGGAGGTGAGGAGGAAAGGAGGAGGTGAGGAGAGGAGAAGTGGGAGAAAAGGAGGAGGGGAGGAGAAAGTGGGAGAAAGGGAGGAGGGGGAGGAGAAAGTGGGAGAAAGGGAGGAGGGGAGGAGAGGAGGAGGAGGTGAGGAGAGGAGAAAGTGGGAGAAAAGGAGGAGGTGAGGAGAAAGTGGGAGAAAAGGAGGAGGTGAAGAGAGGAGAAAGTGGGAGAAAAGGAGGAGGTGAGGAGAAGTGGGAGAAAGGGAGGAGGGGGAGGAGAAAAGGAGGAGGGGAGGAGAGGAGAAAGTGGGAGAAAGGGAGGAGGTAAGGAGACAGGGAGGAGGTGAAGAGAGGAGGAGAAAGTGGGAGAAATGGAGGAGGTGAGGAGAAAGTGGGAGAAAAGGAGGAGGGGAGGAGAGGAGGAGGAGGTGAGGATAAAGGAGGAGGTGAGGATAAGGAGGTGGTGAGGAGAGGAGAAGTGGGAGAAAGGGAGGAGGTGAGGAGAAAGTGGGAGAAAAGGAGGAGGTGAGGAGAGGAGGAGGAGGTGAGGAGAAAAGGAGGAGGTGAGGAGAGGAGAAAGTGGGAGAAAGGGAGGAGGTGAGGATAAAAGGAGGAGGTGAGGAGAAAGTGGGAGAAAAGGAGGAGGTGAGGAGAGGAGAAAGTGGGAGAAAGGGAGGAGGGGAGGAGAAAGTGGGAGAAAAGGAGGAAAAAGTGGGAGAAAAGGAGGAGAAAGTGGGAGAAAAGGAGGAGAAAGTGGGAGAAAAGGAGGAGGTGAGGATAAAAGGAGGAGAAAGTGGGAGAAAGGGAGGAGGGGAGGAGGTGAGGAGAAAGGGAGGACGGGAGGAGAAAGTGGGAGAAAAGGAGGAGGTGAGGATAAAAGGAGGAGAAAGTGGGAGAAAAGGAGGAGAAAGTGGGAGAAAAGGAGGAGGTGAGGATAAAAGGAGGAGAAAGTGGGAGAAAGGGAGGAGGGGAGGAGGTGAGGAGAAAGGGAGGACGGGAGGAGAAAGTGGGAGAAAAGGAGGAGGTGAGGAGATGAGGAGAAAGTGGGATAAAAGGAGGAGAAAGTGGGAGAAAAGGAGGAGAAAGTGGGAGAAAGGGAGGAGGGGAGGAGAGGAGGAGGAGGTGAAGATAAAAGGAGGAGGTGAGGAGAGGAGAAAGTGGGTGAAAAGGAGGAGGGGAGGAGAAAGTGGGAGAAAAGGAGGAGGTGAGGAGAAAGGGAGGAGAGGAGGAGGAGGTGAGGAGAAAGGGAGGAGGGGAGGAGAGGAGGAGGAGGTGAGGAGAAAGGGAGGAGGGGAGGAGGAGGTGAGGAGAAAGGGAGGAGGGGAGGAGAGGAGGAGGAGGTGAGGAGAGGAGAAAGTGGGAGAAAAGGAGGAGAAAGTGGGAGAAAAGGAGGAGAAAGTGGGAGAAAAGGAGGAGGTGAGGAGAAAAGGAGGAGGGGAGGAGAAAAGGAGGAGGGGAGGAGAGGAGGAGGAGGTGAGGAGAGGAGGAGAAAGTGGGAGAAAAGGAGGAGGGGAGGAGAGGAGGAGAAAGTGGGAGAAAAGGAGGAGGGGAGGAGAAAGTGGGAGAAAAGGAGGAGGGGAGGAGAAAGGGAGGAGGGGAGGAGAGGAGGAGGAGGTGAGGAGAAAGTGGGAGAAAGGGAGGAGGGGAGGAGAGGAGGAGGAGGTGAGGAGAGTTAGGGTTAGATGGGTAAGGGTTAGATGGGTTAGATGGGTTAGGGTTAGATGGGTAAGGGTTAGAGGGGTTAGATGGGTTAGGGTTAGATGGGTAAGGGTTAGAGGGGTTAGATGGGTAAGGGTTAGATGGGTTAGATGGGTTAGGGTTAGAGGGGTTAGATGGGTTAGGGTTAGATGGGTATGGGTTAGATGGGTTAGATGGGTAAGGGTTAGAGGGGTTAGATGAGTTAGATGGGTAAGGGTTAGAGGGGTTAGATGGGTTAGGGTTAGATGGGTAAGGGTTAGAGGGGTTAGATGGGTTAGGGTTAGATGGGTTAGGGTTAGGGTTAGATGGGTCAGGGTTAGATGGGTATGGGTTAGATGCGTTAGGGTTAGATGGGTTAGGGTTAGATGGGTCAGGATTAGATGGGTTAGGGTTAGATTGGTTAGATGGGTTAGGGTTAGATGGGTCAGGGTTAGATGGGTAAGGGTTAGAGGGGTTAGATGGGTTAGGGTTAGATGGGTTAGGGTTAGGGTTAGATGGGTCAGGGTTAGATGGGTATGGGTTAGATGGGTTAGGGTTAGATGGGTTAGGGTTAGATGGGTCAGGGTTAGATGGGTATGGGTTAGATGGGTCAGGGATAGATGGGTCAGGGATAGATGGGTCAGGGTTAGATGGGTATGGGTTAGATGGGTCAGGGATAGATGGGTCAGGATTAGATGGGTTAGGGTTAGATTGGTTAGATGGGTTAGGGTTAGATGGGTAAGGGTTACATGGGTTAGATGGGTATGGGTTAGAGGGGTTAGATGGGTTAGATGGGCT
This sequence comes from Leuresthes tenuis, assembly GCA_036924055.1. Classification (NCBI taxonomy): domain Eukaryota; kingdom Metazoa; phylum Chordata; class Actinopteri; order Atheriniformes; family Atherinopsidae; genus Leuresthes; species Leuresthes tenuis. Next base: position 37,605,378 of record JAVGWW010000006.1, on the reverse strand, counting down.
AGGGTTAGATGGGTAAGGGTTACATGGGTTAGATGGGTATGGGTTAGAGGGGTTAGATGGGTTAGATGGGTTAGGGTTAGATGGGTTAGATGGCATCTTTTGGGGATCATCTAAATAAAAGTGAGGGTTAGGGATAGATGGGTCAGGGTTAGATGGGTTAGATGGTTTAGGGATAGATGGGTTAGATGGGTTAGGGTTAGATGGGTCAGGGTTAGATGGGTTAGATGGGTAGGGGTTAGATGGGTTAGGGATAGATGGGTTAGGGTTAGATGGGTTAGGGATAGATGGGTTAGGGTTAGATGGGTTAGATGGGTTAGGGTTAGATGGGTAGGGGTTAGATGGGTAGGGGTTAGATGGGTTAGATGGCATCTGTTGGGGATCATCTAAATAAAAGTGAGGGTTAGGGATAGATGGGTCAGGGTTAGATGGGTTAGATGGGTTAGGGTTAGATGGGTAGGGGTTAGATGGGTAGGGGTTAGATGGGTTAGATGGCATCTGTTGGGGATCATCTAAATAAAAGTGAGGGTTAGGGATAGATGGGTCAGGGTTAGATGGGTTAGGGTTAGATGGGTTAGGGATAGATGGGTTAGGGTTAGATGGGTTAGATGGCATCTGTTGGGGTTCATCTAAATAAAAGTGAGGGTTAGGTTAGATGGGTTAGGGATAGATGGGTTAGATGGGTTAGGGTTAGATGGGTAGGGGTTAGATGGGTTAGATGGCATCTGTTGGGGATAATCTAAATAAAAGTGAGGGTTAGGGATAGATGGGTTAGGGTTAGATGGGTTAGATGGGTTAGGGATAGATGGGTTAGATGGGTTAGGGTTAGATGGGTCAGGGTTAGATGGGTCAGGGTTAGATGGGTTAGATGGGTTAGGGATAGATGGGTTAGATGGGTTAGATGGCATCTGTTGGGGTTCATCTAAATAAAAGTGAACATCAGCTGTTGATGGTCACAGAGCCTCTTCTTCCTTATTCAGGAAGTCTTTGTTCCATCAGGCTGATTTTCCTCAGTTTTATTTGTTCAAATGCAGCCTGAAGAAGTCTCTGAGAATCAGCTGATGTTCGTGGTGCTCCATTTAGGACGTCTGCTAACATCTGGTGACGCTGGTGAAAATGAGCCTTTGGACCTCACTCAGGTATGTTTGCTTATTTCATGTTAAAAGGAATAAAATCCGGCTTTTAACTGGTAAACAACACTCACACGCAGCTCCTCTGAGCCTGTCGGACTTCGGCTTCACATCAACAGAAACTTTAAATGTCACCTTCCTGTTGAGTTTCCTCTGAGTGAGGATGAAGAGCAGCAGGTCAGCAGCTGACCGACAGCCGGCCGTCACTCAGCAGCCTCTTCAATAAGCCTGAGAACAATAAGCAGCAGCAGCTATCAGCCCAGCAGACACAATTTCCTGCTGAAAAGGAAATGAAAAAGGCGTCAGCGGCAGAAGAGCTTTGTCTGAGTCTGAAGCAGCTTTATGAGCAGATCGCAGGTGATACCTGCATCTATCTGCTCCTCCTCTGAATGCCTCCCATCAGATGGAGGAGGAGGAGGCTGTCCATCGCATGCAAGCTGCCAAGGTGACATTTGGAGGAAACAGGAGGAGCTGTGACATTTTCAGCTGAGATTAATAATAGAAAGATGAAATGAGTCAGTTCCACAGGGAAGGGTTTAAGTTTTCAGCCTGATCTTAAAGGTAGAGAGGGTGTCTGCTTCCTGAAGCCAAACTGGCAGCTGGTTCCACAGAGAGGGGCCTGATAACTGAAGGCTCTGCCTCCCATTCTGCTTTTAGGGGCCTGATAACTGAAGGCTCTGCCTCCCATTCTGCTTTTAGGGGCCTGATAACTGAAGGCTCTGCCTCCCATTCTGCTTTTAGGGGCCTGATAACTGAAGGCTCTGCCTCCCATTCTGCTTTTAGGGGCCTGATAACTGAAGGCTCTGCCTCCCATTCTGCTTTTAGGGGCCTGATAACTGAAGGCTCTGCCTCCCATTCTGCTTTTAGGGGCCTGATAACTGAAGGCTCTGCCTCCCATTCTGCTTTTAGGGGCCTGATAACTGAAGGCTCTGCCTCCCATTCTGCTTTTAGGGGCCTGATAACTGAAGGCTCTGCCTCCCATTCTGCTTTTAGGGGCCTGATAACTGAAGGCTCTGCCTCCCATTCTGCTTTTAGGGGCCTGATAACTGAAGGCTCTGCCTCCCATTCTGCTTTTAGGGGCCTGATAACTGAAGGCTCTGCCTCCCATTCTGCTTTTAGAAACTCTGGGAACCACAAGGAAACCCCTAACCTCCATCTCCAGTTTTAGCTTCTTTTCATTGGCTCCCTGTTAGATTCAGAATAGAATTTAAGGTTCTTCTCCTCACATATAAAGCTCTTAATGACCGAGCTCCATCACATCTTAAAGATCTCACAGTTGGATATTTCCCCAACAGAGCACTTTGCTCTCAGGCTGCAGGTTTCCTTGTGGTTCCCAGAGTTTCTAAAAGCAGAATGGGAGGCAGAGCCTTCAGTTATCAGGCCCCTAAAAGCAGAATGGGAGGCAGATCCTTCAGTTATCAGGCCCCTAAAAGCAGAATGGGAGACAGAGCCTTCAGTTATCAGGCCCCTAAAAGCAGAATGGGAGGCAGAGCCTTCAGTTATCAGGCCCCTAAAAGCAGAATGGGAGGCAGAGCCTTCAGTTATCAGGCCCCTAAAAGCAGAATGGGAGGCAGAGCCTTCAGTTATCAGGCCCCTCTCTGTGGAACCAGCTGCCAGTTTGGCTTCAGGAAGCAGACACCCTCTCTACCTTTAAGATCAGGCTGAAACTTTCCTTTCTGATAAAGCTTATAGTTAGGGATGGCTCAGGTGAGCCTGAAACATCCCATAGTTCTGCTGCTATAGGCCCAGCCTGCTGGGGGAGCTCCCATGATGCACCTCTCCTCCCTCCATGTACAGATGACATCATTGCTGTCATTAACTTGTGTTTCTCTCTCTCAGCAGGTATCTCTGGCCTGGTGTTACGCTGCTTGTTGTCCCCTCTTTCCTGTCCTCTCAGCCCCAGCTGGTCCAGGCAGATGGACCCTTCCTGGTTCTGGTTCTGATGGATGTTTCTTCCTGTTAAAGGGAGTTTTTTCTCGTGCACACTCAGGGTGGGAGATTAGATCAAAGAGAAGTTTCAGTGCAATGTATGAATGAATTGGACTCATTTTGAATTGAATTAATTGGATTCTAATTGGCTTGAATTGAATTGTTTGAATCATTTGTTGTAATCATTCAGAGTTTTCCTGAAGTGAAAGATGACGTATCAGTGAGATCAGCTGCTGTTTGTGATCAGATCAAATAAAATCAATAAGATCTTTTATTGTAACGTCGTATTCTGCAGTTACACGAGAGATATGTCCACATCTGAGAAGTCCTCAGATAAAACAAAACTCATTTCTTTACCGTTACTGTAAGTCTGCAGTTGATTAACCAACAGTAATGTTAACATATCTTTTTTATCTGTCAAGGACATGAAATGTTTTCTGGAAACAGTCATAAGGAAATAATGTATTGCAGTTATATTGGCAGATAACAGCTAGATATGATTGGCCAGACTCATAAAGTTTTGTGATACGTGGGACGGTTGGATAAGTTTTGTCCTGATATTTAAGTCAGTAAAGGAAAAGGGGCACGATAACGTGACCTAAATAAAGCTAACAGTCTAATACGACCGCCTTAAAATGTGTGTTTACCTCAGTAAGCTTGCAGCACTGGACTCACCCCACGTTTCAGACGTGTTTCTTCATTCCACTTATATGAATGAGCACAGACTCACTGTGTGAAATACCTCAGGTTAATCCAATGTGAAACAGCACCAAAAAAACAAGCAGATAAATTAATGATAGCAGATGAATTCAAGACGTAATGGAATAATAAATTACCCTAATAATAATAACCCTAACCCACCAAAAAAAAGATTACAGTGTAAATGGGGGGGCATTCAGCCTCCAATTCATGTTCAACACATTTATGCTGTTCAGAGTCATGTGGGGCTGGAGCTTATCACAGCTGTCATTGGGCGAGAGGCGGGGTCACCCTGGACAGGTGACCCTGGACAGGTGACCCTGGACAGGTGACCCGTCCACCACAGAGACCAACAACCACAAACACTCACTCCTAGGGTCAATTTAGAGTCACCAGGTAACCTAACCTGCATGTTTTTGGGTGGTGGGAGGAAGCCGGAGAACCCAGACAGACACGGGGAGAACCAGCCGGGATTAGAACCAGAGACTCTGCTATTAGGAGACGGTGCTGGACCGGCAGGCCGTGGTGGAGAGGAAAACTCACTTTTAACAGGAAGAAACCAGCAGAACCAGAACCAGGAAGGGCCAACTGGACCAGTGGAGGCTGAGAGCAAAGGAAAGAGGGGACACACCAATACAAAAACAGCAGACCAGAGGATTCTGCTGGAGGAAAGAAGAAAGAAACTACTACAGATGGTAAAGGGTTAGGGTTAGCAGGGTGGGGAAACTGTGGTTCTGTGACCGTCACCCAGTCAAGTGGCAGCTTACTCTGTCCAAGCTCAGTGAAAGTAAGGCCATCAGTATTGTCTGTGCTGAGAGGTGAACCATGAGCTGAATAAAAGGCACCGTGGCACAGTCTTACTGTGAGGTAAACATGAGGCAATGCTGGACCTACTCCTTCACATCAGAGTAGAGCACCACTGGCTGGCTGTTATTTCTATAGAAGCTGCAGCTTTAAACCTGTTCTCTGGTTTTTCAGCCTATAAACAGCAAGCCGGTTGACTGGAAGCTGTCGCTGTCCTACTGTATTTTATGATTCCAGTCAAAGCTGATAACGTTCTTATCTCTTTTAAATCATATACTTTTTATCTTCAGGCCTTGGCTCACACGAGCTGGGCCGATGAAACGAGTAGGTCAACCTTCCTGAATGGGGACAGTCAGACTCAGTTAGACCCTATACCCCAAATTATTAAAATGACAGAAAATTAATTCTCCATTATTGACTTTACAGGTAACAATGAATATAGTTATATTCAACATTTATATCCAGGCTTGCTCAGATTCTGAGATGAAGGCTAATCTTAACTGCTTTCCAGCATGAATAAATGAAAACAAATAGGTTGGGGTAGAATATGATGAATAGGTTTTATTTATCACTCACTACAGGAATTGAACTCAAACTTAAAGGTCCCATGGCATGCTTTTCCATGTCTTCTGGCTCGTCTTTGTAATAAGTGACATGTCTTTTTGTTTTGCTGTGATTATTTCCCCGGTCACTCTTGCCCCGTCGTTAGGTTCTTCAGCTACTAACCCTTCCTTTTCAGAGGGGCAACATTGTCCAGTGTTGTACGCATTGAAGCTATAGTGCTGTCAACAAGAGAGTCAAGATCTACTGGAGTAAAGTTTAGGTAGCCGTCCTCTGTCATATCTGCACATGGCAGTGAACTTATTCATCATTACTAGAGTCCCTATTGTATCTAACTAGTTATTCTTGTTATTCTATGTGCGTTGGACGCGATTTACGGTGCCTCATGTACACTATGTCACAGTGAAGTTGCTTCAAAGGGACTCCGTAGCGCCCCCTACTGAGTCACTAAATACACGTGAAACAGCCTGGGACTTCGTGGCGGCAGGTCCACAGGAAGTCGGCCATTTTGAATTGTAAATTAGTGCCGTTTTGCCTTTTTCCAGACCTCACATCTGATTGAGCTCCTCCTACAGATTTAATGCTACTAGCTTCAAACTTGGTCAGGTTACTCTTCACCCATGGGGGATTAAACCTGGTGATCAGATTTTCCAATTTCTAAATGGTGTGGCCGCGGCAGACCCTCAAACTTTGACGACTCGCCACTATTCGCCACAAAACAGAAAGACACTCATAACTTTTGCACACATTGTTCCATCTTCACCAAACTTCATAGGCTTGCCCGGGACTCTGCTCTGACTGCATACATGTGCACATACTGACACTCACCTATAGCGCCACCTGCTGGAGGTTGGAAACGTAACTTTGTTTCCACACCTCACATATGATAAAACTCCTCCTACAGATTTGATGCTACTAGCTTCAAACTTGGTCAGGTTACTCTTCAGCCATGGGGGATAAAAAGTTAGGAGACTCTTTTCCAAAGTCTGAAGGCTGTGGCGGGGAGGTGAAGATCGTGTTATGGCGTTTGTGGGTTAAAAGTGATGAAAGTTGGCCCACATGTCCACGCTGATGACCGTATGTAAAGAATATTGTGTGTGGCCGTAGGAAAATGGCTCTGTAGCCAAACTGGTGGCCAAAACGTCCATTTTTACGCCTGGCGGTACGATGCCTGGCTGGGATTCTCACATCCTGCGCATCGGACGAATTCCAGCGTAAACCCCGATGTGCAGACCTGCGAGGGCCCGTTCATGGCTGCTGGCAGCTTTCATTTTCAACTGGTCTCTTTAGCTCTCTAACTTTTTCTTTTGACTGGCTCTATATTGAATTGGACCAATTTGGAATGTAATGAATTGGATTGTAATCTGCTCTCACTTACTCCTACATTGTTAATTTATAATACTAATATGATTAAAACCTGCTTTTAAAAGCTTAAAACATTTTGATGAGACTGAATGAGACTAAGTATCTGATGCACTTGTGGAATATTAATTGAACAGCTTTGGTTTCAGTGAGGCAGAGCGATATCGCAGCTTATTGTCAGAGGACACAGATTCTTATTGCAAGTCTTTTCCTAAGTTCTTAGGAAATTTCCCAATGTTTTCTTTGTCTCCCTGGATGGTGGCATGAGATTAGAGACTGAAAAAACAACCACGCTGCAATGAAAGCTGACTTAGAGTCTGTAACGAGGTCTGACATGTCGACTTATTGAGGTTTAGGAATGACAACCCAAAAGTAAAGAAGGGAAAAGGGCCATGAAATAAAAGTTGTAAATCATACAAAGTCATTTTTGTCCCATCAGCAAACAGCTCAGATCAAGGTCAGCTGTTTTCCTTCTCTCCGGGTCATAGATCAACACGTTTTATACTTCAGACGCCGCCCATATGAACTCGACCTACTGACTGAGGCTGTTTAGCCTTTATATAGAGTCTCCTCACTCCACTGCAACACTCAACAGATTGTGGAACAACAGTGCTTCACCTACACCAGCAAAGTAAGACTCCTGCTGCCGTGCTTTTAACTGACAGTTTTCTTTATATATCTATTGTTTCTGTATTTATCAGATGCTTTTATCAAATGAAGATGTGCCTCTCTTTTCCCTCCACACAGAATAATCAGCGGTACTCATCATGAAGACCATCTTGATCTTCTCTTTACTCCTGTGTGCTGCATTTGCAGGTCAGATACCAAAAACACACACACATGCACACCATTTTTGAGTTTATGCGTCATGCTTTCTGGGTTTTCCTCTGCAGCTCCAGCTGAGGAAGAACACCACCTTTCAGGTCTGTTTTATGGGGATTTGCTTGACATTACAGTGAGACTTTAAGACGTGCATCTCTCTCTGACGCCAACATTTATGTGATTTGTCACAGAAACAGCAGAGGAGGTCCCACAAGAGGATGTAGCAGCTGCTCCTGGTCAGTATTTCACATCAGATTTCACACGAAAGATTCATTTAGTTCCATTATGCAGCTTTTATACCTTTATCTTGTTGGTATAGAGCATCTCTTCTTAGAAGTGGCCTACTAATCGAACTTTGTTCACCATGAAATCTCCGGCATTTCTATGGCGTAACCACGCATTCTTTGGGGGGGGGGTCGTGTCCCCCCAATATTGAGAAAATACCAACCTGTCCCCCCCAATATACAGAAGAAAATATGTAAAATGCATGTTCTCCTTTTATGAACCCTGTCAAGGGATCGGTCTCTTGTTATGTCTTATTTATTTTCAACTTATTTCCGCGTGTTACCATGGTAACGGCTGCGCCGCCGTCTCAGCAGCGGCTCAACCGCGCCAAGCTCAACAGTGTTACCATGGGAACGTAACGGCTGCGCCGCGGTCGCCGTTGTTGATGCTAACACTCTAGCCAACTGTTAACACTCGCTAACAGTCAATGAGCGTGACCCACCGGGCGCGCCGCCGTCTCAGCAGCGGCTCTCCTTATCTTTACGTCGGACTTCTACTTTTGACGGAGCCGCTGCTCAACAGAGCAGATTGTACCAGAACAGGAAATCCAACACAGAATCAACAAAATAAACTTCCGCCCCCTTTCAAAATAAAAGAACTTAAAACAAAAATAACATTAGACTATTAGACTTTTCATTGTTAATGCACATTTTGAGACATTGACACAATAGAAATGAACCTGGACTTAAAAGTCCTCGGCACATTTTTTGTTAAAGGAAAAGTCTGTAATTTGTTACATCATTAGTTATTAAAATATTTCCATAAACATGCTTTGGGTATTTGGTCGTTTTCCACTGGAAGCTGTCCTATTTGCTACAGAACTACTGGAAGAGCAGAATTGTAATTGGTAGGTGTGTTTAAGGTCAGTAAACAGTAAGCAACTAACCAAAACAAAGTGGGGGGGCAGTCACTGTCTCGGAGAAATTACACTATTCCTTTAGATGTGAACTTACATGGTCGATGTAGTCCTCTAAACTATGTTCTAAATGTCCAATTTTTCATATAGAAATAAAGAATTGTAGATAATGCACTCAACTATTTAGTTTTTCTTGGACCCCCCCCAAACCTTTGGCCGGTTTCTGGGGATTCCATTAATTCTTGTGCAAAGGTAGATGAAGGGAGAAAATAAGACCATGTTGGATAGTTATGTTAAATCATTAATGTTAAAAATACACCGTGTTCAAACCCTAACCCTGGTAGGTCTGAGGCAGTTTGAAGGGGGATACATTCCTGCTGGGTCTACTCAGCCTATTAAGAGATTGGACCGCCACAAGCTGTCAGAACAGTTATGTTGTGCATTGTTATACATTTTCCAGCCAGTGGATATAACTAAGAAGACAGGCTCTTATTTGATGTGTTCATTTGGCCTGAGATCACAGACCAAAGCAGATGACTTTTCAGTTTTCATAAGGGCATTGTGTTTCATTGACTTTTAGCAACTCTTCCCTCTGAACCCAAGCCATGTGGGTTAAATATCGTGATATAGTATAAATATATAATATAGTTAAATAGCTAGGGTTAAATATCGTGCCTCATTAAGCAGAGCTACTGTATCCCTCACTGTAGGGGCCAGAGGTTCAGGCTTTTATATATATTTATATATTTTCTAACATTTCCAGGTATTCACAATGTATTTAAAAATGTCATTCGAGTGTATCGGAATATAGATAAATAGCTTTATTGATTGTCTGCTTCTTGGTTTTTGTTCAGCCGATGTGGTTGAGGAGGAGGCAGCAGCACCTGAAGGTAAGCACCTTTTCCTCTGATTCACCCATGAATGAAGTTGTTAGTTAATGAAGTCTGAACATACTTTTGAAGAACTTTTGGCCATGGATCAGACCATAGAGTGGTAGTTCTCCAACCAAAAGGTCATTGTCCACAAAGTCTCTTCATTATGTTTAACACCAGCACTAACTCTGCTGTAAAGGAGGCTATAAATCGTGAGGATAATAAAGAGCTGAGAGCATGTTTTAGTCTGTGAAAGTCCTCAGTTAAAGTCAATGCTCGCTCTGCTGTTCCTGCAGTTCGTTTAAGCTGTGATCGAGGCTGGGAGTTTCATGGATTTCAGTGCTTCAAGTTTTTCCCCACTGCCAAGAGCTGGTATGACGCTGAGGTAAAGTTGATGTTTCTCAAGCTACCACAGAGCATTTAATGGAACATGCTGTGTCTCAACCTTTTTTATCATAGCAGACAAACATAGACAGGCAAACATCTCCTTGTTTTCATTGCATTTGATTTTAAGGAGTGGTTTAATGCTGTAAAATGGAACCCTCTGACATTGTTTCTTTGTTATTCGTTTTATTAGCTGACTTTTTTAAGTGTTTTCTAGTTGATTCCAATCCAATTCTTTCTATGCCTCATTGGTTCTACAGGAGCAATGCAACAGTCTGGATGCCCACCTGGCTTCAGTCCCTGATCCCAGACAGTACAGTTTCCTCCAACAGCTAACACAACCTCACAGCATTGCATGGCTGGGAGGCTTCAACCTGCAGGTCTGCTATAAAGATTTTATCAGTTCAGATCAAACCTGCTCTAAAGAAAACGTGCATAAAACAGAGTAAATGTAGAAACTCAGACATCACTTCCTCATTCAAATATTCTGTTTCTCAGAGCCGTTGGATGTGGATTGACCGTCAAGGGTTCTACTACACCAACTGGCACTCCCAGGTTTCCTCCACCCATTACCCCTGCATGTATTTACGCTCCAACCGTAAGTCACATCAGAGTCTAATCATCTGATATTTTTATATATCAAGTTCTTATTCTAATATTACATGAAAAAATCTGATATTTTTCTTCAGATTATACATGTTTACATGACACTAAGTGGTGGGGAGCGATTGTGCTGTTTAGTCCTATCAAATCAGACTCTTAAGATACATGAAAGCCTGACTGAAAGCTTCTCCAAACTGGACTAAAATAATCGCATGTAAACACTAAACTACGTATTTTTTTCAATCTTTTTCTGATTTCAGTTGGCTGGGGGAACCATGGCTGTACAACTAAGTTTGCCTTCATTTGTGCTAAGAGCGTATTCGGCTGTTAACATGGAGCCTGGGAAAGAACCTCCCATCTTTTTGTCTGTAAAAACATACATTTTAGTGCTTGTATCACTGAATAAAAGTTTTTCTATGTTTATTCGACAGAGGATCCATTTGATATTAAGTTCTATGTAAAATCATTTCTGTCAGTGATTATTCTTAATAAAAACCCGTGAAAATGGAAACAATGTGTCATCATCTGTTAAAGATTACTTAAAAAGTACCTGTGAAAGTCCAGCTAAGGTAACCAGGTTTCTTCCTGGTTCTGGTTCTGCCAGAGGTTTCTTCCTGGTTCTGGTTCTGCCAGAGGTTTCTTCCTGGTTCTGGTTCTGCCAGAGGTTTCTTCCTGAGTCTGGTTCTGCCAGAGGTTTCTTCCTGGTTCTGCCAGAGGTTTCTTCCTGGTTCTGGTTCTGCCAGAGGTTTCTTCCTGTTAAAGGGAGTCGTTCCTTTCCACAGTCCCTCAGGCTCAGGACGGGAGATTGGACTGAAGACAAGTTTCGGTGCAATCTGTTGGTTTCCTTAGCTACGATATTAATTTTGAATTGGCTCCATTATTTAAGCGCCTTGAGATGACATTTGCTGTAATTTGACGCTTTATAAATAAACTTAAATTAATTTAACTGAATTAGAGAGAAATATGGAGCAGAAAGCTAGAGTCCCTGCTAACGGACCTTAAGTGCCGAGGGCAAATAGCAACAAAGAATGGGAGGCAGTCAATAAAGATTTGTCAATAATATTAAGTAGGTTAGGAGGAAATGCAAGTGATGAGCCAGAGAAGATGGGAGATATAACTTACTCCTATGGAGTAGAAATATTTAGGATGCAAGATAGAAAGAGGGTTGAAAGAGTAAATTTAGTTAAGTCTAGACGGCAAAGAGAGATGGAGAAATTGGTTAAAGAAAGAAGAAACTTAAGAAAGCAGTGGAAAAAAGCTGCAGAGGAAAAGGGAGGGAATTAATGTTTTTCAGGAAGAATTGAGAAGCAGGTTAGCAGCATTCAGCAGGGCTGAATATGTTAGGGAAAAGAGAAAGAAGAAAGAATGTGTAAGGACCAAGTTTTACAGTTAGATTAAAGTTAGTTAAAGGGTTGGGTTTAGGGTTAGATTAAAGTTAGTTAAAGGGGTGGGTTTAGGGTTGGATTAAAGTTAGTTAAAGGGTTGGGTTTAGGGTTGGATTAAAGTTAGTTAAAGGGTTTAGGGTTAGATTAAAGTTAGTTAAAGGGTTGGGTTTAGGTTAGATTAAAGTTAGTTAAAGGGTTGGGTTTAGGGTTAGATTAAAGTTAGTTAAAGGGTTTAGGGTTAGATTAAAGTTAGTTAAAGGGTTGGGTTTAGGTTAGATTAAAGTTAGTTAAAGGGTTGGGTTTAGGGTTGGATTAAAGTTAGTTAAAGGGTTGGGTTTAGGGTTAGATTAAAGTTAGTTAAAGGGTTGGGTTTAGGTTAGATTAAAGTTAGTTAAAGGGTTGGGTTTAGGGTTAGATTAAAGTTAGTTAAAGGGTTGGGTTTAGGTTAGATTAAAGTTAGTTAAAGGGTTTAGGGTTAGATTAAAGTTAGTTAAAGGGTTGGGTTTAGGTTAGATTAAAGTTAGTTAAAGGGTTGGGTTTAGGGTTAGATTAAAGTTAGTTAAAGGGTTGGGTTTAGGGTTGGATTAAAGTTAGTTAAAGGGTTGGGTTTAGGTTAGATTAAAGTTAGTTAAAGGGGTGGGTTTAGGTTAGATTAAAGTTAGTTAAAGGGGTGGGTTTAGGGTTAGATTAAAGTTAGTTAAAGGGTTGGGTTTAGGGTTAGATTAAAGTTAGTTAAATGGTTGGGTTTAGGTTAGATTAAAGTTAGTTAAAGGGGTGGGTTTAGGTTAGATTAAAGTTAGTTAAAGGGTTTAGGTTAGATTAAAGTTAGTTAAAGGGTTGGGTTTAGGGTTAGATTAAAGTTAGTTAAAGGGTTGGGTTTAGGGTAGATTAAAGTTAGTTAAAGGGTTGGGTTTAGGTTAGATTAAAGTTAGTTAAAGGGTTGGGTTTAGGTTAGATTAAAGTTAGTTAAAGGGTTGGGTTTAGGGTTGGATTAAAGTTAGTTAAAGGGTTGGGTTTAGGTTAGATTAAAGTTAGTTAAAGGGTTGGGTTTAGGGTTGGATTAAAGTTAGTTAAAGGGTTGGGTTTAGGTTAGATTAAAGTTAGTTAAAGGGTTGGGTTTAGGTTAGATTAAAGTTAGTTAAAGGGTTGGGTTTAGGGTTGGATTAAAGTTAGTTAAAGGGTTGGGTTTAGGTTAGATTAAAGTTAGTTAAAGGGTTGGGTTTAGGTTAGATTAAAGTTAGTTAAAGGGTTGGGTTTAGGGTTGGATTAAAGTTAGTTAAAGGGTTGGGTTTAGGTTAGATTAAAGTTAGTTAAAGGGTTGGGTTTAGGGTTGGATTAAAGTTAGTTAAAGGGTTGGGTTTAGGTTAGATTAAAGTTAGTTAAAGGGTTGTTTAACCAGGAAAAGGGAGGGCAGCTCAAAGCAACAAAGTCAGAGGTGGAAGAGTATCTAAGAAATACATATTCAGATATTGAGTGTAGAGTAGAAGGCCTTCCACCTGACATGCCTCCAGTAGGAGAGATAAGATAAGCTCATAAGATGGATGTTAGACCACCTGGGTGGAAGGAGGTTGAGGAGGTAGTCAGGCTTCGTCGGCATCAGGGCCAAATGGAGCCCCCTACCGGGTTTATAAAAGTGCACCTGATATCCTAAAGTTTTTGTGGAGGCAATTAAGAATAGTTTGGGAGAAGTGGATAAGTGGGTAAGTGGAGACCCGCTATGTTCGTTTTGTTCAGGTAAAGCAACTCTAAGGCACATTCTGTCAGGTTGTAAGGTTAGTCTGTCATAAGGCCGGTATACATGGTGACATAACCAAGTATTAAGAAGCTTAGCTGCAGGTATTGGGGTTGGGTTTTGGGGGGTTAACCCTAAGAGAAACAAAGGCAGGTGAATTTAGGAGGGTCTAAGGTGAAGAGAGTGGCACAATTGAGTTTGTTCAGGAGGGGGAGAGAGTTAATAAGATAATAAGGAGGCAAGGCAGCTTAGAGGATGCTTGTGATTGGGAGATGCAGGTAGATTTAGGAGGAAAGCTTGTTGTTCCTGAGGAAATAGCCTCTACAACTCTAAGGCCTGATATAGTCTAGTGGTCAAAGAGTAGAATGAGAGTCTATTTCATAGAGCAGTAAAAGCATATGAAAGGAAAAAGCTTAGGTTTGTAGAGTTGGGAGCAGAAGCAGAGCAGCGAGGATGGAAAGTTAGGATCTGACCAGTGGAAGCAGGATGGAGAGGATTTGCTGCAAAGTCTGTTGTCTCATTGTTGAGGGAGTTGAGTTTAAGTGGACAGAGTGAGAGGGGGGCGCTGGAGTCTATCCCAGCGGTCAACAGATGAAAGGCGGGGTCACCTGGACAGGTCGATGGACAGTCCATCACAGGACCACACGGAGACAAACGAGACCAACAACCAAACACGCTGCAAGGAAGAAATCCAGGATGTATTTAAGTGGAGGGTGAGGCCCATGTGAGCCTTTTGAAACCAGGCGGCCATTTTAGGTGAGTTGGCCTGTATGGCCTTACTTTTGCTGGCATTTTTAGTGACTGTAGGACTGTCTAAGGTGAGTTTGTCTGCTGAATCTGTGAGTGTGTCTTGTCCTGCCTCCACCCCTGGCACCCTCTATACTTTCATTACCCCCCACCCTAACCAGGGTTTGAATCCTATTCCTACTTTTCGTTACATCTTCTATTTCTACCCCCCACCCTAACCAGGGTTTGAATCCCATTCCTACTTATCTTTACATCTTCTATTTCTACCCCCCACCCTAACCAGGGTTTGAATCCCATTCCTACTTATCTTTACATCTTCTATTTCTACCCCCCACCTTAACCAGGGTTTGAATCCCATTCCTACTTATCTTTACATCTTCTATTTCTACCCCCCACCCTAACCTGGGTTTGAATCCTATTCCTACTTTTCGTTACATCTTCTATTTCTACCCCCCACCCTAACCTGGGTTTGAATCCTATTCCTACTTATCTTTACATCTTCTATTTCTACCCCCCACCCTAACCTGGGTTTGAATCCCATTCCTACTTATCTTTACATCTTCTATTTCTACCCCCCACCCTAACCAGGGTTTGAATCCCATTCCTACTTATCTTTACATCTTCTATTTCTACCCCCCACCTTAACCATGGTTTGAATCCCTTTCCTACTTATCTTTACATCTTCTATTTCTACCCCCCACCTTAACCATGGTTTGAATCCCTTTCCTACTTATCTTTACATCTTCTATTTCTACCCCCTACCCTAACCTGGGTTTGAATCCCTTTCCTACTTATCTTTACATCTTCTATTTCTACCCCCCACCCTAACCTGGGTTTGAATCCTATTCCTACTTTTCGTTACATCTTCTATTTCTACCCCCCACCCTAACCTGGGTTTGAATCCCTTTCCTACTTATCTTTACATCTTCTATTTCTACCCCCCACCTTAACCATGGTTTGAATCCCTTTCCTACTTATCTTTACATCTTCTATTTCTACCCCCTACCCTAACCTGGGTTTGAATCCCATTCCTACTTATCTTTACATCTTCTATTTCTACCCCTACCCGAACCAGGGTTTGAATCCCATTCCTACTTATCTTTACATCTTCTATTTCTACCCTCCACCTTAACCAGGGTTTGAATCCCATTCCTACTTTTCGTTACATCTTCTATTTCTACCCCCCACCCAAACCAGGGTTTGAATCCTATTCCTACTTATCTTTACCTCTTCTATTTCTACCCCCTACCCTAACCTGGGTTTGAATCCCATTCCTACTTATCTTTACATCTTCTATTTCTACCCCCTACCCTAACCTGGGTTTGAATCCCATTCCTACTTATCTTTACATCTTCTATTTCTACCCCTACCCGAACCAGGGTTTGAATCCCATTCCTACTTATCTTTACATCTTCTATTTCTACCCTCCACCTTAACCAGGGTTTGAATCCCATTCCTACTTATCTCTACCTCTTCTATTTCTACCCCCTACCCGAACCAGGGTTTGAATCCCATTCCTACTTATCTTTACATCTTCTATTTCTACCCCTACCCGAACCAGGGTTTGAATCCCATTCCTACTTTTCGTTACATCTTCTATTTCTACCCCCCACCCAAACCAGGGTTTGAATCCTATTCCTACTTATCTTTACCTCTTCTATTTCTACCCCCTACCCGAACCAGGGTTTAAATCCCATTCCTACTTATCTCTACCTCTTCTATTTCTACCCCCTACCCGAACCAGGGTTTGAATCCCATTACTACTTATCTTTACATCTTCTATTTCTACCCCCTACCTGAACCATGGTCTGTATCCCCGCCCCGCTATGACTGGTGTGCAGCTGGTGAGAGGCTGGGGCAGCTGATAATAATGCTGCTTGTGGAAAAAGGTGGTTGTTGAATTGTAAGGAGCAGTGATGGCTGGCATTAGGAGTGACTCTGGGACCCCAGTGATCCCGTTCTAGCCTCCTGGAGGTGTCCTGGGACTAAACACTGATGAAAGGAGGTTCCCACCTGATGACCCCAATGACCTGTTGGTCAGCACTGCTCACTGGTCTATAGGGATTATAAGGAATTATTCACTAATACTGGTCCATTTTTTTCTTTAGCACAAGTTTCTTGTGTTTACCTTGAATACGATTCTTATCGCCATGGTTTCCAAATGCTGGGCTGATGTGAGCAGAGTTTCAATCATCAGAATCAGAACAGAAAACTTAAGAAGACAACCAGATGTTTTTGTTTTTCCTTTCATTTCCAGCAGCTTCTCCATGACTAACACCGTGATGACATCACCTGAAAGCTGAGGGGACAAAAAGGCTGATTGGCAACACTTTAATGACAGCAGATGAAACCTGGTTCAGTTTGGGACAGCTGGCTGTACAAAGAGGACATCACTTTGTTCATTTACACTGACAGATAAAAAAAGAAGGAATAAGACAATTAGCTGTTTGATTGACCATAGAAAGATTGATCAGTTCCAGCCCGGAAGCAGCAGGCTGATCTCTTCCTAAACCTAAAGCAGACTTTCAGGTGGACTCTGGAGGTTGTTCTGATGGGCACCAGGTGTGATGATGTCATCAGGGAGCGCAGATGGACCCCAGGTGTGATGATGTCATCAGGGAGCGCAGATGGACCCCAGGTGTGATGATGTCATCAGGGAGCGCAGATGGACACCAGGTGTGATGTCATCAGGGAGCGCAGATGGACACCAGGTGTGATGATGTCATCAGGGAGCGCAGATGGACACCAGGTGTGATGTCATCAGGGAGCGCAGATGGACCCCAGGTGTGATGATGTCATCAGGGAGCGCAGATGGACACCAGCTGATGTCATCAGGGAGCGCAGATGGACCCCAGGTGTGATGATGTCATCAGGGAGCGCAGATGGACACCAGGTGTGATGATGTCATCAGGGAGCGCAGATGGACACCAGGTGTGATGATGTCATCAGGGAGCGCAGATGGACACCAGGTGTGATGTCATCAGGGAGCGCAGATGGACACCAGGTGTGATGATGTCATCAGGGAGCGCAGATCGACACCAGGTGTGATGATGTCATCAGGGAGCGCAGATGGACATCAGCTGATGATGTCATCAGGGAGCGCAGATGGACATCAGGTGTGATGATGTCATCAGGGAGCGCAGATGGACCCCAGGTGTGATGATGTCATCAGGGAGCGCAGATGGACCCCAGCTGATGATGTCATCAGGGAGCGCAGATGGACACCAGCTGATGATGTCATCAGGGAGCGCAGATGGAAACCAGCTGATGATGTCATCAGGGAGCGCAGAAACACCTTTGTGTTGTGTGGGACCCGACTGCAGGTGCAGATCCACTTCCTGCTGTGGCTGGAGCTCAGCTTTAGAAAACATCATGAGAGGAACGGCTGCTCCAGTCATACAAGTTACAAAAATAAGATTCTGAATCATCATAAATTCTTTTTACACCCGTCCTCCCGGGTCTGGGCCCCGCGGCGCCGAGCCGCCCTCAGTCTCTGCGCTTCACTATGAGGTGAAGGCCACTTTGCAGCTGTTCTGAGATCCATTTTCTGTCAAGTGTCCGTTGGAACAGTCCAGCCGCCGAGTCCTCTGTGGAGCCGCTGCTGATCCCTCGTGGGTCGGGTCGGAACCGCAGAGGTCTGTGTCCAAGCCCAGGATGGCGATGACAGAGTGAGGCAAGTCCTGCAGAAGAAAACCCGGTCAGAACCACAGACAGGTAGAACACCAGCAGGTGACCCAGTCAGAACCACAGACAGGTAGAAAACCAGCAGGTGACCCAGTCAGAACCACAGACAGGTAGAACACCAGCAGGTGACCCACCTTGCAGCTCCTGATCTGCAGGCTGATGCCTTCAGCCTTCTGCAGGATGTCCTCGATGTCCAACTTCATGGAGAGCTCATTGATGTGCTGCAACACAAACACAGAGGTTCTGATCCCAGGCCCGTCAACACAAACACAGAGGTTCTGATCCCAGGCCCGTCAAAACCTCCCCAACAACAGGACGGTCTCCAGATTACCTTTAGGATCTCGTTGAAGCCGTAGTTCTCCTCCATGATCTTCTGCTTCTCGGAGTCCATGATGGCACAGCAGACCAACAGGTGAAAGTTCTGACAGGGCAGCCCGGTCCACATCACCTGGGGGGAGCAAACGGAGCTCGTCAGAACCCAACACGTAGCTCACGGCTTTACCATCAGGTCAGCAGCCTGTAAGTCGTTCCAGGACCTACTGTCTGGGTTCTGAGAAGGAACCGGCCACAGTTCTGACACCAGGCTCAGGTCCAGTCTGTGAGTTTACATTAATAATCAACTGCAGAGTGATTCAGCTGAAGTTGGTCAAGGTTTACTTCTACAGGACTCTCTCTGGTTCGGTTCTTATTCTGTCTTCCGGTCCAGGACCCGACTCACCTCCCATAGCCGCAGGACGTCCTGGAAGCTGAGCTCCCTCTTGAACCGGATCAGCAGCCAGCGAAAGCAGAAGTACAGGTAACCCGAATCCTGAGACTCTGAAAGAGGAGAAACACCACGGCCAATCAGCACTGAGGAGATCCCACCAGCTGACTGTGACATCATCGTCATACCCAGGTAGTTCCAGAAGGCCAGGTCCAGCAGCCGGAGCAGCGTGCCAAGCTGGATCAGCTGGGTCTTCATGCCCTGCATCTGCTCCTCAAAGTTCTGGTGCTGCAACACAAAACCACAACTTTGGACCGGCAACCAGAACCAGAACCAGAACCCCAGCTGTGATTAGGTAATCGACCTTTTCACACCTGGTGGTGAAGCTGCAAACTGCACCCAAATGAACCTCATCATCAACTAAAGTCCGCCCCGTGGGACCAGAACCAGAAACTGACCCAAAAGCACAAGCAAACTCACCATCTGGTCCATGAAGGAGACAAAACACCAGAAGGCATCAACCTCGTTCTCCATGACGTACAGGATCGGCGACAGCAGGTCGCTCATCCCCTGAACGTAACCTGAGGATGGAAAGGCAGGCGGCTCAGTTAGAAGCACAGAACCCGGGTCCACATGAAGGTCCATGTGACGTGTCGGTTTAAACGTGTTTGGGTCTAAACCCATTAAAACAGTCCATGTGACGTGTCGGTTTAAACGTTTTTGGGTCTAAACCCATTAAAACAGTCCATGTGACGTGTCGGTTTAAACGTTTTTGGGTCTAAACCCATTAAAACAGTCCATGTGACGTGTCGGTTTAAACGTTTTTGGGTCTAAACCCATTAAAACAGTCCATGTGACGTGTCGGTTTAAACGTTTTTGGGTCTAAACCCATTAAAACAGTCCATGTGACGTGTCGGTTTAAACGTTTTTGGGTCTAAACCCATTAAAACAGTCCATGTGACGTGTCGGTTTAAACGTGTTTGGGTCTAAACCCATTAAAACAGTCCATGTGACGTGTCGGTTTAAACGTTTTTGGGTCTAAACCCATTAAAACAGTCCATGTGACGTGTCGGTTTAAACGTTTTTGGGTCTAAACCCATTAAAACAGTCCATGTGACGTGTCGGTTTAAACGTTTTTGGGTCTAAACCCATTAAAACAGTCCATGTGACGTGTCGGTTTAAACGTTTATGGGTCTAAACCCATTAAAACAGTCCATGTGACGTGTCAGTTTAAACGTTTTTGGGTCTAAACCCATTAAAACAGTCCATGTGACGTGTCAGTTTAAACATGTTTGGGTCTAAACCCATTAAAACAGTCCATGTGACGTGTCAGTTTAAACGTTTTTGGGTCTAAACCCATTAAAACAGTCCATGTGACGTGTCGGTTTAAACGTTTTTGGGTCTAAACCCATTAAAACAGTCCATGTGACGTGTCGGTTTAAACGTTTTTGGGTCTAAACCCATTAAAACAGTCCATGTGACGTGTCGGTTTAAACGTTTTTGGGTCTAAACCCATTAAAACAGTCCATGTGACGTGTCCGTTTAAACGTGTTTGGGTCTAAACCCATTAAAACAGTCCATGTGACGTGTCAGTTTAAACGTTTTTGGGTCTAAACCCATTAAAACAGTCCATGTGACGTGTCGGTTTAAACGTTTTTGGGTCTAAACCCATTAAAACAGTCCATGTGACGTGTCGGTTTAAACATTTTTGGGTCTAAACCCATTAAAACAGTCCATGTGACGTGTCGGTTTAAACGTTTTTGGGTCTAAACCCATTAAAACAGTCCATGTGACGTGTCGGTTTAAACGTTTTTGGGTCTAAACCCATTAAAACAGTCCATGTGACGTGTCGGTTTAAACGTTTTTGGGTCTAAACCCATTAAAACAGTCCATGTGACGTGTCGGTTTAAACGTTTTTGGGTCTAAACCCATTAAAACAGTCCATGTGACGTGTCGGTTTAAACGTTTTTGGGTCTAAACCCATTAAAACAGTCCATGTGACGTGTCGGTTTGAACGTGTTTGGGTCTAAACCCATTAAAACAGTCCATGTGACGTGTCAGTTTAAACGTTTTTGGGTCTAAACCCATTAAAACAGTCCATGTGACGTGTCGGTTTAAACGTGTTTGGGTCTAAACCCATTAAAACAGTCCATGTGACGTGTCAGTTTGAACGTGTTTGGGTCTAAACCCATTAAAACAGTCCATGTGACGTGTCAGTTTAAACGTTTTTGGGTCTAAACCCATTAAAACAGTCCTTGTGACGTGTCGGTTTAAACGTTTTTGGGTCTAAACCCATTAAAACAGTCCATGTGACGTGTCGGTTTAAACGTTTTTGGGTCTAAACCCATTAAAACAGTCCTTGTGACGTGTCGGTTTAAACGTTTTTGGGTCTAAACCCATTAAAACAGTCCATGTGACGTGTCGGTTTAAACGTTTTTGGGTCTAAACCCATTAAAACAGTCCATGTGACGTGTCGGTTTAAACGTTTTTGGGTCTAAACCCATTAAAACAGTCCATGTGACGTGTCGGTTTAAACGTGTTTGGGTCTAAACCCATTAAAACAGTCCATGTGACGTGTCGGTTTAAACGTTTTTGGGTCTAAACCCATTAAAACAGTCCATGTGACGTGTCGGTTTAAACGTTTTTGGGTCTAAACCCATTAAAACAGTCCTTGTGACGTGTCGGTTTAAACGTTTTTGGGTCTAAACCCATTAAAACAGTCCATGTGACGTGTCGGTTTAAACGTTTTTGGGTCTAAACCCATTAAAACAGTCCATGTGACGTGTCGGTTTGAACGTTTTTGGATCTAAACCCATTAAAACAGTCCATGTGACGTGTCGGTTTAAACGTGTTTGGGTCTAAACCCATTAAAACAGTCCATGTGACGTGTCGGTTTGAACGTTTTTGGATCTAAACCCATTAAAACAGTCCATGTGACGTGTCGGTTTAAACGTTTTTGGGTCTAAACCCATTAAAACAGTCCATGTGACGTGTCAGTTTAAACGTTTTTGGGTCTAAACCCATTAAAACAGTCCATGTGACGTGTCGGTTTAAACGTTTTTGGGACTAAACCCATTAAAACAGTCCATGTGACGTGTCGGTTTAAACGTTTTTGGGTCTAAACCCATTAAAACAGTCCATGTGACGTGTCAGTTTAAACGTTTTTGGGTCTAAACCCATTAAAACAGTCCATGTGACGTGTCGGTTTAAACGTTTTTGGGTCTAAACCCATTAAAACAGTCCATGTGACGTGTCGGTTTAAACGTGTTTGGGTCTAAACCCATTAAAACAGTCCATGTGACGTGTCGGTTTGAACGTTTTTGGATCTAAACCCATTAAAACAGTCCATGTGACGTGTCGGTTTAAACGTTTTTGGGTCTAAACCCATTAAAACAGTCCATGTGACGTGTCAGTTTAAACGTTTTTGGGTCTAAACCCATTAAAACAGTCCATGTGACGTGTCGGTTTGAACGTTTTTGGATCTAAACCCATTAAAACAGTCCATGTGACGTGTCGGTTTAAACGTGTTTGGGTCTAAACCCATTAAAACAGTCCATGTGACGTGTCGGTTTGAACGTTTTTGGATCTAAACCCATTAAAACAGTCCATGTGACGTGTCGGTTTAAACGTTTTTGGGTCTAAACCCATTAAAACAGTCCATGTGACGTGTCAGTTTAAACGTTTTTGGGTCTAAACCCATTAAAACAGTCCATGTGACGTGTCGGTTTAAACGTTTTTGGGTCTAAACCCATTAAAACAGTCCATGTGACGTGTCAGTTTAAACGTTTTTGGGTCTAAACCCATTAAAACAGTCCATGTGACGTGTCGGTTTAAACGTTTTTGGGTCTAAACCCATTAAAACAGTCCATGTGACGTGTCGGTTTAAACGTGTTTGGGTCTAAACCCATTAAAACAGTCCATGTGACGTGTCGGTTTGAACGTTTTTGGATCTAAACCCATTAAAACAGTCCATGTGACGTGTCGGTTTAAACGTTTTTGGGTCTAAACCCATTAAAACAGTCCATGTGACGTGTCAGTTTAAACGTTTTTGGGTCTAAACCCATTAAAACAGTCCATGTGACGTGTCGGTTTAAACGTTTTTGGGTCTAAACCCATTAAAACAGTCCATGTGACGTGTCAGTTTAAACGTTTTTGGGTCTAAACCCATTAAAACAGTCCATGTGACGTGTCGGTTTAAACGTTTTTGGGTCTAAACCCATTAAAACAGTCCATGTGACGTGTCGGTTTAAACGTGTTTGGGTCTAAACCCATTAAAACAGTCCATGTGACGTGTCGGTTTAAACGTTTTTGGGTCTAAACCCATTAAAACAGTCCATGTGACATGTCGGTTTAAACGTTTTTGGGTCTAAACCCATTAAAACAGTCCATGTGACGTGTCGGTTTAAACGTGTTTGGGTCTAAACCCATTAAAACAGTCCATGTGACATGTCGGTTTAAACGCTTTTGGGTCTAAACCCATTAAAACGGTCCATGTGACGTGTCGGTTTAAACGTTTTTGGGTCTAAACCCATTAAAACGGTCCATGTGACGTGTCGGTTTAAACGTTTTTGGGTCTAAACCCATTAAAACAGTCCATGTGACGTGTCGGTTTAAACGTGTTTGGGTCTAAACCCATTAAAACAGTCCATGTGACATGTCGGTTTAAACGCTTTTGGGTCTAAACCCATTAAAACGGTCCATGTGACGTGTCGGTTTAAACGTTTTTGGGTCTAAACCCATTAAAACGGTCCATGTGACGTGTCGGTTTAAACGTTTTTGGGTCTAAACCCATTAAAACAGTCCATGTGACGTGTCGGTTTAAACGTTTTTGGGTCTAAACCCATTAAAACAGTCCATGTGACGTGTCAGTTTAAAGTTTTTGGGTCTAAACCCATTAAAACAGTCCATGTGACGTGTCGGTTTAAACGTTTTTGGGTATAAACCCATTAAAACAGTCCATGTGACGTGTCAGTTTAAACGTTTTTGGGTCTAAACCCATTAAAACAGTCCATGTGACGTGTCGGTTTAAACGTGTTTGGGTCTAAACCCATTAAAACAGTCCATGTGACGTGTCAGTTTAAACGTTTTTGGGTCTAAACCCATTAAAACAGTCCATGTGACGTGTCGGTTTAAACGTTTTTGGGTCTAAACCCATTAAAACAGTCCATGTGACGTGTCGGTTTAAACGTTTTTGGGTCTAAACCCATTAAAACAGTCCATGTGACGTGTCGGTTTAAACGTTTTTGGGTCTAAACCCATTAAAACAGTCCATGTGACGTGTCGGTTTAAACGTTTTTGGGTCTAAACCCATTAAAACAGTCCATGTGACGTGTCAGTTTAAACGTTTTTGGGTCTAAACCCATTAAAACAGTCCATGTGACGTGTCGGTTTAAACGTTTTTGGGTCTAAACCCATTAAAACAGTCCATGTGACGTGTAAGTTTAAACGTGTTTGGGTCTAAACCCATTAAAACAGTCCATGTGACGTGTCGGTTTAAACGTGTTTGGGTCTAAACCCATTAAAACAGTCCATGTGACGTGTCGGTTTAAACGTGTTTGGGTCTAAACCCATTAAAACAGTCCATGTGACGTGTCGGTTTAAACGTGTTTGGGTCTAAACCCATTAAAACAGTCCATGTGACGTGTCAGTTTAAACGTGTTTGGGTCTAAACCCATTAAAACAGTCCATGTGACGTGTCGGTTTAAACGTTTTTGGGTCTAAACCCATTAAAACAGTCCATGTGACGTGTCGGTTTAAACGTGTTTGGGTCTAAACCCATTAAAACAGTCCATGTGACGTGTCGGTTTAAACGTGTTTGGGTCTAAACCCATTAAAACAGTCCATGTGACGTGTCGGTTTAAACGTTTTTGGGTCTAAACCCATTAAAACAATCCATGTGACGTGTCGGTTTAAACGTTTTTGGGTCTAAACCCATTAAAACAGTCCATGTGACGTGTCGGTTTAAACGTTTTTGGGTCTAAACCCATTAAAACAGTCCACGTGACGTGTCGGTTTAAACGTTTTTGGGTCTAAACCCATTAAAACAGTCCACGTGACGTGTCGGTTTAAACGTTTTTGGGTCTAAACCCATTAAAACAGTCCACGTGACGTGTCGGTTTAAACGTTTTTGGGTCTAAACCCATTAAAACAGTCCATGTGACGTGTCGGTTTAAACGTGTTTGGGTCTAAACCCATTAAAACAGTCCATGTGACGTGTCGGTTTAAACGTTTTTGGGTCTAAACCCATTAAAACAGTCCATGTGACGTGTCGGTTTAAACGTTTTTGGGTCTAAACCCATTAAAACAGTCCATGTGACGTGTCGGTTTGAACGTTTTTGGATCTAAACCCATTAAAACAGTCCATGTGACGTGTCAGTTTAAACGTTTTTGGGTCTAAACCCATTAAAACAGTCCATGTGACGTGTCAGTTTAAACGTTTTTGGGTCTAAACCCATTAAAACAGTCCATGTGACGTGTCAGTTTAAACGTTTTTGGGTCTAAACCCATTAAAACAGTCCATGTGACGTGTCGGTTTAAACGTTTTTGGGTCTAAACCCATTAAAACAGTCCATGTGACGTGTCGGTTTAAACGTTTTTGGGTCTAAACCCATTAAAACAGTCCATGTGACGTGTCGGTTTAAACGTTTTTGGGTCTAAACCCATTAAAACAGTCCATGTGACGTGTCGGTTTAAACGTTTTTGGGTCTAAACCCATTAAAACAGTCCATGTGACGTGTCGGTTTAAACGTTTTTGGGTCTAAACCCATTAAAACAGTCCATGTGACATGTCAGTTTAAACGTTTTTGGGTCTAAACCCATTAAAACAGTCCATGTGACGTGTCGGTTTAAACGTTTTTGGGTCTAAACCCATTAAAACAGTCCATGTGACGTGTCGGTTTAAACGTTTTTGGGTCTAAACCCATTAAAACAGTCCATGTGACGTGTCGGTTTAAACGTTTTTGGGTCTAAACCCATTAAAACAGTCCATGTGACGTGTCGGTTTAAACGTTTTTGGGTCTAAACCCATTAAAACAGTCCATGTGACGTTTCGGTTTAAACGTTTTCTGATCTAAACCCATTAAAACAGTCCATGTGACGTGTCGGTTTAAACGTTTTTGGGTCTAAACCCATTAAAACAGTCCATGTGACGTGTCGGTTTAAACGTTTTTGGGTCTAAACCCATTAAAACAGTCCATGTGACGTGTCAGTTTAAACGTGTTTGGGTCTAAACCCATTAAAACAGTCCATGTGACGTGTCAGTTTAAACGTGTTTGGGTCCAAACCCATTAAAACAGTCCATGTGACGTGTCAGTTTAAACGTGTTTGGGTCTAAACCCATTAAAACAGTCCATGTGACGTGTCAGTTTAAACGTGTTTGGGTCTAAACCCATTAAAACAGTCCATGTGACGTGTCGGTTTAAACGTTTTTGGGTCTAAACCCATTAAAACAGTCCATGTGACGTGTCGGTTTAAACGTTTTTGGGTCTAAACCCATTAAAACAGTCCATGTGACGTGTCAATTTAAACGTTTTTGGGTCTAAACCCATTAAAACAGTCCATGTGACGTGTCGGTTTAAACGTTTTTGGGTCTAAACCCATTAAAACAGTCCATGTGACGTGTCGGTTTAAACGTTTTTGGGTCTAAACCCATTAAAACAGTCCATGTGACGTGTCGGTTTAAACGTTTTTGGGTCTAAACCCATTAAAACAGTCCATGTGACGTGTCGGTTTAAACGTTTTTGGGTCTAAACCCATTAAAACAGTCCATGTGACGTGTCGGTTTAAACGTTTTTGGGTCTAAACCCATTAAAACAGTCCATGTGACGTGTCGGTTTAAACGTTTTTGGGTCTAAACCCATTAAAACAGTCCATGTGACGTGTCGGTTTAAACGTTTTTGGGTCTAAACCCATTAAAACAGTCCATGTGACATGTCAGTTTAAACGTTTTTGGGTCTAAACCCATTAAAACAGTCCATGTGACGTGTCGGTTTAAACGTTTTTGGGTCTAAACCCATTAAAACAGTCCATGTGACGTGTCGGTTTAAACGTTTTTGGGTCTAAACCCATTAAAACAGTCCATGTGACGTGTCGGTTTAAACGTTTTTGGGTCTAAACCCATTAAAACAGTCCATGTGACGTGTCGGTTTAAACGTTTTTGGGTCTAAACCCATTAAAACAGTCCATGTGACGTGTCAATTTAAACGTTTTTGGGTCTAAACCCATTAAAACAGTCCATGTGACGTGTCGGTTTAAACGTTTTTGGGTCTAAACCCATTAAAACAGTCCATGTGACGTGTCGGTTTAAACGTTTTTGGGTCTAAACCCATTAAAACAGTCCATGTGACGTTTCGGTTTAAACGTTTTTGGGTCTAAACCCATTAAAACAGTCCATGTGACGTGTCGGTTTAAACGTTTTTGGGTCTAAACCCATTAAAACAGTCCATGTGACGTTTCGGTTTAAACGTTTTTGGGTCTAAACCCATTAAAACAGTCCATGTGACGTGTCGGTTTAAACGTTTTTGGGTCTAAACCCATTAAAACAGTCCATGTGACGTGTCGGTTTAAACGTTTTTGGGTCTAAACCCATTAAAACAGTCCATGTGACGTTTCGGTTTAAACGTTTTCTGATCTAAACCCATTAAAACAGTCCATGTGACGTGTCGGTTTGAACGTTTTTGGATCTAAACCCATTAAAACAGTCCATGTGACGTGTCGGTTTAAACGTGTTTTGGTCTAAACCCATTAAAACAGTCCATGTGACGTGTCAGTTTAAACGTTTTTGGGTCTAAACCCATTAAAACAGTCCATGTGACGTGTCGGTTTAAACGTTTTTGGGACTAAACCCATTAAAACAGTCCATGTGACGTGTCGGTTTAAACGTTTTTGGGTCTAAACCCATTAAAACAGTCCATGTGACGTGTCAGTTTAAACGTTTTTGGGTCTAAACCCATTAAAACAGTCCATGTGACGTGTCGGTTTAAACGTGTTTGGGTCTAAACCCATTAAAACAGTCCATGTGACGTGTCGGTTTAAACGTCTTTGGGTCTAAACCCATTAAAACAGTCCATGTGACGTGTCGGTTTAAACGTGTTTGGGTCTAAACCCATTAAAACAGTCCATGTGACGTGTCGGTTTAAACGTGTTTGGGTCTAAACCCATTAAAACAGTCCATGTGACGTGTCGGTTTAAACGTTTTTGGGTCTAAACCCATTAAAACAGTCCATGTGACGTGTCAGTTTAAACGTGTTTGGGTCTAAACCCATTAAAACAGTCCATGTGACGTGTCGGTTTAAACGTTTTTGGGTCTAAACCCATTAAAACAGTCCATGTGACGTGTCAGTTTAAACGTGTTTGGGTCTAAACCCATTAAAACAGTCCATGTGACGTGTCGGTTTAAACGTGTTTGGGTCTAAACCCATTAAAACAGTCCATGTGACGTGTCAGTTTAAACGTGTTTGGGTCTAAACCCATTAAAACAGTCCATGTGACGTGTCAGTTTAAACGTGTTTGGGTCTAAACCCATTAAAACAGTCCATGTGACGTGTCAGTTTAAACGTGTTTGGATCTAAACCCATTAAAACAGTCCATGTGACGTGTCAGTTTAAACGTTTTTGGGTCTAAACCCATTAAAACAGTCCATGTGACGTGTCAGTTTAAACGTTTTTGGGTCTAAACCCATTAAAACAGTCCATGTGACGTGTCAGTTTAAACGTTTTTGGGTCTAAACCCATTAAAACAGTCCATGTGACGTGTCAGTTTAAACGTTTTTGGGTCTAAACCCATTAAAACAGTCCATGTGACGTGTCGGTTTAAACGTTTTTGGGTCTAAACCCATTAAAACAGTCCATGTGACGTGTAAGTTTAAACGTGTTTGGGTCTAAACCCATTAAAACAGTCCATGTGACGTGTCGGTTTAAACGTGTTTGGGTCTAAACCCATTAAAACAGTCCATGTGACGTGTCGGTTTAAACGTGTTTGGGTCTAAACCCATTAAAACAGTCCATGTGACGTGTCGGTTTAAACGTGTTTGGGTCTAAACCCATTAAAACAGTCCATGTGACGTGTCGGTTTAAACGTGTTTGGGTCTAAACCCATTAAAACAGTCCATGTGACGTGTCGGTTTAAACGTTTTTGGGTCTAAACCCATTAAAACAGTCCATGTGACGTGTCGGTTTAAACGTGTTTGGGTCTAAACCCATTAAAACAGTCCATGTGACGTGTCAGTTTAAACGTGTTTGGGTCTAAACCCATTAAAACAGTCCATGTGACGTGTCAGTTTAAACGTGTTTGGGTCTAAACCCATTAAAACAGTCCATGTGACATGTCAGTTTAAACGTTTTTGGGTCTAAACCCATTAAAACAGTCCATGTGACGTGTCAGTTTAAACGTGTTTGGGTCTAAACCCATTAAAACAGTCCATGTGACGTGTCGGTTTAAACGTGTTTGGGTCTAAACCCATTAAAACAGTCCATGTGACGTGTCAGTTTAAACGTGTTTGGGTCTAAACCCATTAAAACAGTCCATGTGACGTGTCGGTTTAAACGTTTTTGGGTCTAAACCCATTAAAACAGTCCATGTGACGTGTCGGTTTAAACGTGTTTGGGTCTAAACCCATTAAAACAGTCCATGTGATGTGTCAGTTTAAACGTTTTTGGATCTAAACCCATTAAAACAGTCCATGTGACGTGTCGGTTTAAACGTTTTTGGGTCTAAACCCATTAAAACAGTCCATGTGACGTGTCGGTTTAAACGTTTTTGGGTCTAAACCCATTAAAACAGTCCATGTGACGTGTCGGTTTAAACGTTTTTGGGTCTAAACCCATTAAAACAGTCCATGTGACGTGTCAATTTAAACGTTTTTGGGTCTAAACCCATTAAAACAGTCCATGTGACGTGTCGGTTTAAACGTTTTTGGGTCTAAACCCATTAAAACAGTCCATGTGACGTGTCGGTTTAAACGTTTTTGGGTCTAAACCCATTAAAACAGTCCATGTGACGTTTCGGTTTAAACGTTTTTGGGTCTAAACCCATTAAAACAGTCCATGTGACGTGTCGGTTTAAACGTTTTTGGGTCTAAACCCATTAAAACAGTCCATGTGATGTTTCGGTTTAAACGTTTTTGGGTCTAAACCCATTAAAACAGTCCATGTGACGTGTCGGTTTAAACGTTTTTGGGTCTAAACCCATTAAAACAGTCCATGTGACGTGTCGGTTTAAACGTTTTTGGGTCTAAACCCATTAAAACAGTCCATGTGACGTTTCGGTTTAAACGTTTTCTGATCTAAACCCATTAAAACAGTCCATGTGACGTGTCGGTTTGAACGTTTTTGGATCTAAACCCATTAAAACAGTCCATGTGACGTGTCGGTTTAAACGTGTTTTGGTCTAAACCCATTAAAACAGTCCATGTGACGTGTCAGTTTAAACGTTTTTGGGTCTAAACCCATTAAAACAGTCCATGTGACGTGTCGGTTTAAACGTTTTTGGGACTAAACCCATTAAAACAGTCCATGTGACGTGTCGGTTTAAACGTTTTTGGGTCTAAACCCATTAAAACAGTCCATGTGACGTGTCAGTTTAAACGTTTTTGGGTCTAAACCCATTAAAACAGTCCATGTGACGTGTCGGTTTAAACGTGTTTGGGTCTAAACCCATTAAAACAGTCCATGTGACGTGTCGGTTTAAACGTCTTTGGGTCTAAACCCATTAAAACAGTCCATGTGACGTGTCGGTTTAAACGTCTTTGGGTCTAAACCCATTAAAACAGTCCATGTGACGTGTCGGTTTAAACGTGTTTGGGTCTAAACCCATTAAAACAGTCCATGTGACGTGTCGGTTTAAACGTGTTTTGGTCTAAACCCATTAAAACAGTCCATGTGACGTGTCAGTTTAAACGTTTTTGGGTCTAAACCCATTAAAACAGTCCATGTGACGTGTCGGTTTAAACGTTTTTGGGACTAAACCCATTAAAACAGTCCATGTGACGTGTCGGTTTAAACGTTTTTGGGTCTAAACCCATTAAAACAGTCCATGTGACGTGTCGGTTTGAACGTTTTTGGATCCAAACCCATTAAAACAGTCCATGTGACGTGTCGGTTTAAACGTTTTTGGGTCTAATCCCATTAAAACAGTCCATGTGACGTGTCGGTTTAAACGTGTTTGGGTCTAAACCCATTAAAACAGTCCATGTGACGTGTCGGTTTAAACGTGTTTGGGTCTAAACCCATTAAAACAGTCCATGTGACGTGTCGGTTTAAACGTTTTTGGGTCTAAACCCATTAAAACAGTCCATGTGACGTGTCGGTTTAAACGTTTTTGGGTCTAAACCCATTAAAACAGTCCATGTGACGTGTCAGTTTAAACGTTTTTGGGTCTAAACCCATTAAAACAGTCCATGTGACGTGTCGGTTTAAACGTTTTTGGGTCTAAACCCATTAAAACAGTCCATGTGACGTGTCGGTTTAAACGTTTTTGGGTCTAAACCCATTAAAACAGTCCACGTGACGTGTCGGTTTAAACGTTTTTGGGTCTAAACCCATTAAAACAGTCCATGTGACGTGTCGGTTTAAACGTTTTTGGGTCTAAACCCATTAAAACAGTCCATGTGACGTGTCGGTTTAAACGTTTTTGGGTCTAAACCCATTAAAACAGTCCATGTGACGTGTCAGTTTAAACGTTTTTGGGTCTAAACCCATTAAAACAGTCCATGTGACGTGTCGGTTTAAACGTTTTTGGGTCTATACCCATTAAAACAGTCCATGTGACGTGTCAGTTTAAATGTTTTTGGGTCTAAACCCATTAAAACAGTCCATGTGACGTGTCAGTTTAAACGTTTTTTGGTCTAAACCCATTAAAACAGTCCATGTGACGTGTCAGTTTAAACGTGTTTGGGTCTAAACCCATTAAAACAGTCCATGTGACGTGTCGGTTTAAACGTGTTTGGGTCTAAACCCATTAAAACAGTCCATGTGACGTGTCGGTTTAAAAGTTTTTGGGTCTAAACCCATTAAAACAGTCCATGTGACGTGTCGGTTTAAACGTTTTTGGGTCTAAACCCATTAAAACAGTCCATGTGACGTGTCAGTTTAAACGTGTTTGGGTCTAAACCCATTAAAACAGTCCATGTGACGTGTCAGTTTAAACGTGTTTGGGTCCAAACCCATTAAAACAGTCCATGTGACGTGTCAGTTTAAACGTGTTTGGGTCTAAACCCATTAAAACAGTCCATGTGACGTGTCAGTTTAAACGTGTTTGGGTCTAAACCCATTAAAACAGTCCATGTGACGTGTCAGTTTAAACGTGTTTGGGTCTAAACCCATTAAAACAGTCCATGTGACGTGTCAGTTTAAACGTGTTTGGGTCTAAACCCATTAAAACAGTCCATGTGACTTGTCAGTTTAAACGTGTTTGGGTCTAAACCCATTAAAACAGTCCATGTGACGTGTCGGTTTAAACGTTTTTGGGTCTAAACCCATTAAAACAGTCCATGTGACGTGTCGGTTTAAACGTGTTTGGGTCTAAACCCATTAAAACAGTCCATGTGACGTGTCAGTTTAAACGTGTTTGGGTCTAAACCCATTAAAACAGTCCATGTGACATGTCAGTTTAAACGTTTTTGGGTCTAAACCCATTAAAACAGTCCATGTGACGTGTCAGTTTAAACGTGTTTGGGTCTAAACCCATTAAAACAGTCCATGTGACGTGTCGGTTTAAACGTGTTTGGGTCTAAACCCATTAAAACAGTCCATGTGACGTGTCAGTTTAAACGTGTTTGGGTCTAAACCCATTAAAACAGTCCATGTGACGTGTCGGTTTAAACGTTTTTGGGTCTAAACCCATTAAAACAGTCCATGTGACGTGTCGGTTTAAACGTGTTTGGGTCTAAACCCATTAAAACAGTCCATGTGATGTGTCGGTTTAAACGTTTTTGGATCTAAACCCATTAAAACAGTCCATGTGACGTGTCGGTTTAAACGTTTTTGGGTCTAAACCCATTAAAACAGTCCATGTGACGTGTCGGTTTAAACGTTTTTGGGTCTAAACCCATTAAAACAGTCCATGTGACGTGTCGGTTTAAACGTTTTTGGGTCTAAACCCATTAAAACAGTCCATGTGACGTGTCAATTTAAACGTTTTTGGGTCTAAACCCATTAAAACAGTCCATGTGACGTGTCGGTTTAAACGTTTTTGGGTCTAAACCCATTAAAACAGTCCATGTGACGTGTCGGTTTAAACGTTTTTGGGTCTAAACCCATTAAAACAGTCCATGTGACGTTTCGGTTTAAACGTTTTTGGGTCTAAACCCATTAAAACAGTCCATGTGACGTGTCGGTTTAAACGTTTTTGGGTCTAAACCCATTAAAACAGTCCATGTGACGTTTCGGTTTAAACGTTTTTGGGTCTAAACCCATTAAAACAGTCCATGTGACGTGTCGGTTTAAACGTTTTTGGGTCTAAACCCATTAAAACAGTCCATGTGACGTGTCGGTTTAAACGTTTTTGGGTCTAAACCCATTAAAACAGTCCATGTGACGTTTCGGTTTAAACGTTTTCTGATCTAAACCCATTAAAACAGTCCATGTGACGTGTCGGTTTGAACGTTTTTGGATCTAAACCCATTAAAACAGTCCATGTGACGTGTCGGTTTAAACGTGTTTTGGTCTAAACCCATTAAAACAGTCCATGTGACGTGTCAGTTTAAACGTTTTTGGGTCTAAACCCATTAAAACAGTCCATGTGACGTGTCGGTTTAAACGTTTTTGGGACTAAACCCATTAAAACAGTCCATGTGACGTGTCGGTTTAAACGTTTTTGGGTCTAAACCCATTAAAACAGTCCATGTGACGTGTCAGTTTAAACGTTTTTGGGTCTAAACCCATTAAAACAGTCCATGTGACGTGTCGGTTTAAACGTGTTTGGGTCTAAACCCATTAAAACAGTCCATGTGACGTGTCGGTTTAAACGTCTTTGGGTCTAAACCCATTAAAACAGTCCATGTGACGTGTCGGTTTAAACGTCTTTGGGTCTAAACCCATTAAAACAGTCCATGTGACGTGTCGGTTTAAACGTGTTTGGGTCTAAACCCATTAAAACAGTCCATGTGACGTGTCGGTTTAAACGTGTTTTGGTCTAAACCCATTAAAACAGTCCATGTGACGTGTCAGTTTAAACGTTTTTGGGTCTAAACCCATTAAAACAGTCCATGTGACGTGTCGGTTTAAACGTTTTTGGGTCTAAACCCATTAAAACAGTCCATGTGACGTGTCGGTTTGAACGTTTTTGGATCCAAACCCATTAAAACAGTCCATGTGATGTGTCAGTTTAAACGTTTTTGGGTCTAATCCCATTAAAACAGTCCATGTGACGTGTCGGTTTAAACGTGTTTGGGTCTAAACCCATTAAAACAGTCCATGTGACGTGTCGGTTTAAACGTGTTTGGGTCTAAACCCATTAAAACAGTCCATGTGACGTGTCGGTTTAAACGTTTTTGGGTCTAAACCCATTAAAACAGTCCATGTGACGTGTCGGTTTAAACGTTTTTGGGTCTAAACCCATTAAAACAGTCCATGTGACGTATCGGTTTAAACGTTTTTGGGTCTAAACCCATTAAAACAGTCCATGTGACGTGTCGGTTTAAACGTTTTTGGGTCTAAACCCATTAAAACAGTCCATGTGATGTGTCGGTTTAAACGTTTTTGGGTCTAAACCCATTAAAACAGTCCATGTGACGTGTCGGTTTAAACGTTTTTGGGTCTAAACCCATTAAAACAGTCCATGTGACGTATCGGTTTGAACGTTTTTGGGTCTAAACCCATTAAAACAGTCCATGTGACGTGTCGGTTTAAACGTTTTTGGGTCTATACCCATTAAAACAGTCCATGTGACGTGTCGGTTTAAACGTGTTTGGGTCTAAACCCATTAAAACAGTCCATGTGACGTGTCGGTTTAAACGTTTTTGGGTCTAAACCCATTAAAACAGTCCATGTGACGTGTCAGTTTAAACGTGTTTGGGTCTAAACCCATTAAAACAGTCCATGTGACGTGTCAGTTTAAACGTGTTTGGGTCTAAACCCATTAAAACAGTCCATGTGACGTGTCGGTTTAAACGTGTTTGGGTCT
Source organism: Leuresthes tenuis (assembly GCA_036924055.1). Lineage (NCBI taxonomy): Eukaryota > Metazoa > Chordata > Actinopteri > Atheriniformes > Atherinopsidae > Leuresthes > Leuresthes tenuis. The sequence continues at coordinate 37,570,704 of JAVGWW010000006.1, read as the reverse complement.
AAACCCATTAAAACAGTCCATGTGACGTGTCGGTTTAAACGTTTTTGGGTCTAAACCCATTAAAACAGTCCATGTGACGTGTCAGTTTAAACGTGTTTGGGTCTAAACCCATTAAAACAGTCCATGTGACGTGTCGGTTTAAACGTTTTTGGGTCTAAACCCATTAAAACAGTCCATGTGACGTGTCAGGTTAAACGTTTTTGGGTCTAAACCCATTAAAACAGTCCATGTGACGTGTCGGTTTAAACATGTTTGGGTCTAAACCCATTAAAACAGTCCATGTGACGTGTCGGTTGTGTTTAATAGGCGTCAGCTCTCACCCAGGTCAAAGTCGTACATGCAGTAGGTCATCAGGATGTCATGCAGCAAAGCCAGGCCTGGGTTGTCGATGCCTTCGTAGAACCGATTCGTTCGGTCTGTTCTGTTCACGTCTTTCTCTGAAACCAACGACAGGAAACATCACAGCGACCCGTCTCAACACACTTTCATTGTTCAAGTCGCAGAATCAACATTGTTTCTGTCTGTTGTCCAAAACTGGGTAAACACTCAGAGTGGAGCCAAGCTGCTTTCTAACGGGCCTCACCTCGACTTTATCGCTGCAAAAACGTTTCCAGCAGCAACTTACACATTACTGTTTTTACTAAAAGAAGAGAACCCGGGGTGCTCTGTTCCTCTGGGTGTGTTGGTCCTGTTTGAGCAGCTGGATTTCTGCCAGACTAACACGTTTACATGCAATTTAGACCTGAGCTGCTCCTCTTACTGAGGCCACGAGCATCGCTATGCTTAGTTTCATGATGCTGTCATCTCTAAAGCCTTTTCTGATGTCATGTTACGGGGGGGAAAGGCACATCTGTTTCATACTGATAAGGAGCAGCCCACATGTGAAAGATGCAGGTGTGGGGGTCTGTAAACGGGCCGTTTTGTCTCAGTTTTTCACACTGATGAAGACTTCCTCACCGATCAGACTCCTGTAGTCTCTCAGTCTGGAGTTTCTTCTCTCCTGCTCCTCGCTCACCGACTTCCACTGCAGCTTCATCCTGAAGTATTCGTCACTGTGGGCGGGGACACAAACGGCTCACGTTACCGTGGCAACGGCAGCATTTAACCGTCATCGTGCAAAAGGTCGTCTGTAGTTCAGTTTGATGTTTAGCACCAAGAGAAAATGTAAATGTAATTTATTTCTACAGCCCTTTACAACAATCCGTTTCGGTACCAAAGTGCTTTACAGCAGATAATAAATAAGAAAACAATAAGTAAAAAACAATAAAATAACAGTAAACGCAATAAAATACAGCAAAATTTAATTAGATAATATAAAAGTGTCACCATGCTACTGGGTATTAAAAGCCATCTGAAATAAGTAGGAAGAAAGCAGCGTCGTGAGCTATCAGTCTGAGGTGTGTGTGATGTCACAGTCTGAGGTGTGTGTGATGTCACAGTTTGAGGTGTGTGTGATGTCACAGTTTGAGGCGTGTGTGATGTCACAGTCTGTGGCGTGTGTGATGTCACAGTCTGTGGCGTGTGTGTGTGATGTCACAGTCTGAGGCGTGTGTGTGTGTGATGTCACAGTCTGAGGTGTGTGTGTGTGTGATGTCACAGGCGTACGTTTTGGCCCTCTGCAGGTACTTCCTCTCCTCCAGCGTGCTGCTCCAGGGAAAGTATCCGAGCAGGAACTTCCAGGCCTCCTTCCTTAAGGCGTGACACAGACCCTGCAGAACAACGCCCAGAGGTCACATGATCACACTTGACCCAGAACTACAACCAAGTGTGGGTTGTTTGTGTGTCGTTTTGTGACATCGTTTGTGTTGTCGTGTCCTTTCTGATCGGCTGACTGACCCCTTTGAAGATGATGTGCTTGAGCTCTTCCACGTTCTTCATCCTCCCCTCTGAATCCTGGTGCTTGGTCCAGCCCTCTGCAGAGAGCGGCTCCCCGCGGCTCACCTGAGGCCGCGCTCCCAGGTCAGTCTGAGAAGATCACAGGTGACATGTTGTCAAGTGGAAGAGAACCGGACTCCTCAGGTCTCTGGTGAAATGAGGCTAAACCCAACAGGGGTTTTGTTCCTATCAGGTGAAGGAGGCTCCATTGATAGAGCTGATATCAGGTTTGAGACGGGCTCAACCAGACCCTGGAGGGTAAACTCCACAGAGTCCCGTCTGCTTTAAGCCGCCATGTACAGCTCTTCCAGGTAAAGAATATTTCATCACTGCATTTCATGTGTGCAAAGTCAAATATTTGGTAAATCAACGCATAAATGTTTCTATAAATTCCATCTTAGACAACATTTCTCCTGCAGGCCACAGTAAGGTCAACAAAGAGAACTGGAGACTTATTTATGGCATTAATAATAACCTCCTGAAACAGGATCTAAAATACTGATAATTTATACTAATCTCAGAGCTCATCTATTTGTTTGGTGTCCAACAAAATGTTAAATTTTTTCTAAGCCGATGTGGAAAGGTGGGGAGAGCCAATCAGGACAGAGTGGGCAGCCTCCTCAACAGGAAACGGTAAATATGAAGAGGAACTCTTCCTACCCCTGAGGCTAAGCTTGATCAAACAGGAAATGACTCTTTAAAGTGTGTTCAGATATTCGGCTGAAGCTCAGACTCACTCTGGTGATGACCTCGAAGCCAGGCTCCTCCTGCTGGTTGATCTCCAGCCCCGGGATGATTTCCCCCAGCAGGTCAGCCACCTCATCCGGGGGGCGCTGGTGCTGTTCCTCCGTCCCCCGCAAAGCATCGAAGATGTAGTTGGTAACTTTAGAGAAGCCCCCCAATGTGGTCACGTATGGGTCCCGTTTAAACTTCTGCTGGAGAGGAACACGTCTAAAACTCAATCAATCAATCAGGAGAACAATGTGCTTCTTAATCAGGAAAAATGAACATGAAGAGGTTCCTTCTGACTGCAGGAACCACAGGAACCAGGTACATTTCAGGCCCAAAAAGGGTTCTTTGGAGTGGGGCTTGTAGAGGTGAATATTTCTGACAGGGAAGTACCCTATTTTAGTAATTTCAGGTTTAATTTCCACCACAGTTAATACAACTTTAAGCTCAACCACATGAGCAGCTGTGAGCAACCTTAGAAACTCAGACTGTTTCTGCTTTTATCAACAGATAAAAGATCTATAATTCCATAGAATGGAGCTGACAAACACTCCTATATTCCACATATATTAACAAAATCTAAAAATAATCATGTTCAGAAGCGCTTTGAGTGGTCAGCTAGACCAGAAAAGTGCTAAACAAGTACAGTCCATTTATCAGTCAAAATAAATCAATTATCCAGCAATTCCACATAAACACACAAAAATAAAGTGATTAAAAATAAAATACAACAAAGAGAATGTAAAGTATTCTGCCGGCGCCTTACATATTAGCCTGACATTGATTGGTGCCTCGTGTGAGGCTCGATTCATTCAGAATAATGGATGATACTGGATTTGACTGTATTAGCAGCTTAGAGTTTTTATAACAAGCAGGAGTCACATCATCATGACTTACTAACCACTGTGTCATGGTAAAAGTTAGCTAGTAACTTTAGCTGAAGCTACTTGACAGATTTGATAAGGTTAAAGACAACTTTAACCCAAAGTTTTCACTGCTTTCACATTAACTCACTCAGACCAAAACAGGCTACATCCATACTGCAGGAGAGCTAAACACTGTACTGCTGCTTTTAAGGATCATGTGTTTATTGATGGGAACTCAAACTAATTTAGTATAAATTAAACTTCTCTTCTCCTGATAGTCACTGTCAGTTAGTGAAGTTTACCAACTGCTATCCTCTCCAGACCCACAACATCTGTCCAGTGGCACAGAAAGGGGGTTTTGATCATTTTGAGAAGGCACTGTCTTTAGTTCACAGTTTTTGTGCATGTGTAAATAATATGATCAATAACAGAGGCACGTTTCGCTCCTTTGATACCCCCTCGCCACACAAAATAGTCGCTCTCGGGCCCCAGCAGGTGCGCCAGCCAGTTTGAAGGGATGAAAGAAAAGTTTTCTAAGTGGTTAAGAGACTTAGAGGCTTGTAAATATCCAGGTTAGCTACAAGCAAAACGACAGCCAGGTTACTGTTGTCTTGCAACTCTCTACTGATTAGTATTTACCTGTGGTGGGTCGTAACCAGAAGCCCTAACTTATATCTACAACCTAAATTATAATATTTGTTCAGATTTCAGTCTCTATGTTAGGTCTAGGTTAATCTAATCTGCCCAGAAGCTTCAGAATCAGTAGTTCTGACCTAACTTAATTAACTACTTAATTAAAGAATATAGCAACGGAACTGTTTTTTTTAACCAATCAGATTTCAAATTCGCCTTATTGGGCCGGCTAGCTCAACACACATATTCATATCATAGACATATATACATATGTATATGTTTAAGTTAGGCCAGAACTACTGATTCTGAGGCCTCTGGGCAGATTAGATTAACATAGACCTAACATAGACATATATAACATAGACATATATACAAGTCTATGATATATATGCTAGCTGGCCAACAATGACATCAGATGTTTTCCGACTGGATGGTCAGAGCAAAGCTATCACAGGCAAGTTCTGCTAGTAAAAAACCTCCTCAGGATCTAAGTGACATTAATATATTGGATGTTTTAAAATTTATTGCCCACACTGGTTGACGGAGAAGGAGAAACTGATTTGGTATATGTGTTAGAAGAAGTCTTCTAACAGCTGTCTCTCTGTGTTTATTTATAAAAACAAGAATTATTCCCATGGACAGTCCAATATTCACAATAAACTTAAGTCTTTATAGGCCATACTTGATAAATAAGGGGGGGGGGGGGTCATGTGTCTGCATACCCCTCAGAAAGTAGCTAGAAACCTGGGTGTCCTGATTGATGACCAACTAACCTTCAAAGATCACGTTACCTCGGTTACTCGTTCAGCCGCTTTGCATTACTAAACATAAGAAAGATCAGACCATACCTGACCCAACATGCCCCCCAGCTCCTGGTGCAGGCCATGGTCATCTCCCACCTTCACTACTGCAACGCTCTCCTAACTGGTCTCCTAACTGGTTTCCTAACTGGTTCCCTAACTGCTCTTCTAACTGGTCTCCTAACTGGTCTCCTAACTGGTTTCCTAACTGGTTTCCTAACTGGTCTCCTAACTGGTTTCCTAACTGGTCTCCTAACTGGTTTCCTAACTGGTCTCCTAACTGGTCTCCTAACTGGTTTCCTAACTGGTCTCCTAACTGGTCTCCTAACTGGTCTCCTAACTGGTTTCCTAACTGGTTTCCTAACTGGTTTCCTAACTGGTCTCCTAACTGGTCTCCTAACTGGTCTCCTAACTGGTTTCCTAACTGGTCTCCTAACTGGTTTCCTAACTGGTCTCCTAACTGGTCTCCTAACTGGTCTCCTAACTGGTTTCCTAACTGGTCTCCTAACTGGTCTCCTAACTGGTCTCCTAACTGGTTTCCTAACTGGTCTCCTAACTAGTTTCCTAACTGGTCTCCTAACTGGTCTCCTAACTGGTTTCCTAACTGGTTTCCTAACTGGTCTCCTAACTGGTCTCCTAACTGGTTTCCTAACTGGTTTCCTAACTGGTCTCCTAACTGGTCTCCTAACTGGTCTCCTAACTGGTCTCCTAACTGGTCTCCTAACTAGTTTCCTAACTGGTCTCCTAACTGGTCTCCTAACTGGTTTCCTAACTGGTCTCCTAACTGGTCTCCTAACTGGTCTCCTAACTGGTTTCCTAACTGGTCTCCTAACTAGTTTCCTAACTGGTCTCCTAACTGGTCTCCTAACTGGTTTCCTAACTGGTTTCCTAACTGGTCTCCTAACTGGTCTCCTAACTGGTCTCCTAACTGGTTTCCTAACTGGTTTCCTAACTGGTCTCCTAACTGGTCTCCTAACTGGTCTCCTAACTGGTTTCCTAACTGGTCTCCTAACTGGTCTCCTAACTGGTCTCCTAACTGGTCTCCTAACTAGTTTCCTAACTGGTCTCCTAACTGGTCTCCTAACTGGTTTCCTAACTGGTCTCCTAACTGGTCTCCTAACTGGTCTCCTAACTGGTCTACTAACTGGTTTCCTAACTGGTTTCCTAACTGGTCTCCTAACTGGTCTCCTAACTGGTTTCCTAACTGGTCTCCTAACTGCTCTCCCAACTGGTCTCCTAACTGGTCTCCTAACTGCTCTCCTAACTGGTCTCCTAACTGGTCTCCTAACTGGTCTCCTAACTGGTTTCCTAACTGGTTCCCTAACTGCTCTTCTAACTGGTCTCCTAACTGGTCTCCTAACTGGTTTCCTAACTGGTTTCCTAACTGGTCTCCTAACTGGTTTCCTAACTGGTCTCCTAACTGGTTTCCTAACTGGTCTCCTAACTGGTCTCCTAACTGGTTTCCTAACTGGTCTCCTAACTGGTCTCCTAACTGGTCTCCTAACTGGTTTCCTAACTGGTTTCCTAACTGGTTTCCTAACTGGTCTCCTAACTGGTCTCCTAACTGGTCTCCTAACTGGTCTCCTAACTGGTTTCCTAACTGGTCTCCTAACTGGTTTCCTAACTGGTCTCCTAACTGGTCTCCTAACTGGTCTCCTAACTGGTTTCCTAACTGGTCTCCTAACTGGTCTCCTAACTGGTCTCCTAACTGGTTTCCTAACTGGTCTCCTAACTAGTTTCCTAACTGGTCTCCTAACTGGTCTCCTAACTGGTTTCCTAACTGGTTTCCTAACTGGTCTCCTAACTGGTCTCCTAACTGGTTTCCTAACTGGTTTCCTAACTGGTCTCCTAACTGGTCTCCTAACTGGTCTCCTAACTGGTCTCCTAACTGGTCTCCTAACTAGTTTCCTAACTGGTCTCCTAACTGGTCTCCTAACTGGTTTCCTAACTGGTCTCCTAACTGGTCTCCTAACTGGTCTCCTAACTGGTTTCCTAACTGGTCTCCTAACTAGTTTCCTAACTGGTCTCCTAACTGGTCTCCTAACTGGTTTCCTAACTGGTTTCCTAACTGGTCTCCTAACTGGTCTCCTAACTGGTCTCCTAACTGGTTTCCTAACTGGTTTCCTAACTGGTCTCCTAACTGGTCTCCTAACTGGTCTCCTAACTGGTTTCCTAACTGGTCTCCTAACTGGTCTCCTAACTGGTCTCCTAACTGGTCTCCTAACTAGTTTCCTAACTGGTCTCCTAACTGGTCTCCTAACTGGTTTCCTAACTGGTCTCCTAACTGGTCTCCTAACTGGTCTCCTAACTGGTCTACTAACTGGTTTCCTAACTGGTTTCCTAACTGGTCTCCTAACTGGTCTCCTAACTGGTTTCCTAACTGGTCTCCTAACTGCTCTCCCAACTGGTCTCCTAACTGGTCTCCTAACTGCTCTCCTAACTGGTCTCCTAACTGGTCTCCTAACTGGTCTCCTAACTGGTTTCCTAACTGGTCTCCTAACTGGTCTCCTAACTGGTCTCCTAACTGGTTTCCTAACTGGTCTCCTAACTGCTCTCCTAACTGGTTTCCTAACTGCTCTCCTAACTGGTCTCCTAACTGCTCTCCTAACTGGTCTCCTAACTGGTTTCCTAACTGGTCTCCTAACTGGTCTCCTAACTAGTTTCCTAACTGGTCTCCTAACTGGTTTCCTAACTGGTTTCCTAACTGGTCTCCTAACTGCTCTCCTAACTGGTTTCCTAACTGGTTTCCTAACTGGTCTCCTAACTGCTCTCCTAACTAGTTTCCTAACTGGTCTCCTAACTGGTTTCCTAACTGCTCTCATAACTGCTCTCCTAACTGGTCTCCTAACTGGTCTCCTAACTGCTCTCCTAGCTGCTCTCCTAGCTGCTCTCCTAACTGGTTTCCTAACTGCTCTCCTAACTGGTTTCCTAACTGCTCTCCTAACTGGTCTCCTAACTGGTTTCCTAACTGCTCTCCTAACTGCTCTCCTAACTGGTCTCCTAACTGCTCTCCTAACTGGTCTCCTAACTGGTTTCCTAACTGCTCTCCTAACTGGTTTCCTAACTGCTCTCCTAACTGGTTTCCTAACTGGTTTCCTAACTGGTCTCCTAACTGGTCTCCTAACTGGTCTCCTAACTGGTTTCCTAACTGGTTTCCTAACTGCTCTCCTAACTGCTCTCCTAACTGCTCTCCTAACTGGTTTCCTAACTGCTCTCCTAACTGCTCTCCTAACTGGTTTCCTAACTACTCTCCTAAATGGTCTCCTAACTGGTTTCCTAACTGGTCTCCTAACTGGTTTCCTAACTGCTCTCCTAAATGGTCTCCTAACTGCTCTCCTAACTGCTCTCCTAACTGGTCTCCTAACTGGTTTCCTAACTGGTTTCCTAACTGGTTTCCTAACTGGTCTCCTAACTGGTCTCCTAACTGGTCTCCTAACTGCTCTCCTAACTGGTTTCCTAACTGGTCTCCTAACTGGTCTCCTAACTGGTCTCCTAACTGCTCTCCTAACTGGTTTCCTAACTGGTCTCCTAACTGGTCTCCTAACTGGTTTCCTAACTGGTCTCCTAACTGGTCTCCTAACTGGTTTCCTAACTGCTCTCCTAACTGGTCTCCTAACTGCTCTCCTAACTGGTCTCCTAACTGGTTTCCTAACTGGTCTCCTAACTGGTCTCCTAACTAGTTTCCTAACTGGTCTCCTAACTGGTTTCCTAACTGGTTTCCTAACTGGTCTCCTAACTGCTCTCCTAACTGGTTTCCTAACTGGTTTCCTAACTGGTCTCCTAACTGCTCTCCTAACTAGTTTCCTAACTGGTCTCCTAACTGGTTTCCTAACTGCTCTCATAACTGCTCTCCTAACTGCTCTCCTAACTGGTCTCCTAACTGCTCTCCTAGCTGCTCTCCTAACTGGTTTCCTAACTGCTCTCCTAACTGGTTTCCTAACTGCTCTCCTAACTGGTTTCCTAACTGCTCTCCTAACTGGTCTCCTAACTGGTTTCCTAACTGCTCTCCTAACTGGTTTCCTAACTGCTCTCCTAACTGGTCTCCTAACTGGTTTCCTAACTGCTCTCCTAACTGCTCTCCTAACTGGTTTCCTAACTGCTCTCCTAACTGGTCTCCTAACTGGTTTCCTAACTGCTCTCCTAACTGGTTTCCTAACTGCTCTCCTAACTGGTTTCCTAACTGGTCTCCTAACTGGTCTCCTAACTGGTCTCCTAACTGGTTTCCTAACTGGTCTCCTAACTGGTCTCCTAACTGGTCTCCTAACTGCTCTCCTAACTGCTCTCCTAACTGGTTTCCTAACTGCTCTCCTAACTGCTCTCCTAACTGCTCTCCTAACTGCTCTCCTAACTGGTTTCCTAACTGGTTTCCTAACTGGTCTCCTAACTGGTTTCCTAACTGCTCTCCTAACTGGTCTCCTAACTGGTCTCCTAACCCTCTCCTAACTGGTTTCCTAACTGCTCTCCTAACTGGTTTCCTAACTGCTCTCCTAACTGGTCTCCTAACTGGTTTCCTAACTGGTTTCCTAACTGCTCTCCTAACTGGTTTCCTAACTGGTCTCCTAACTGGTTTCCTAACTGGTTTCCTAACTGCTCTCCTAACTGGTTTCCTAACTGGTTTCCTAACTGGTCTCATAACTGGTCTCCTAACTGGTTTCCTAACTGCTCTCCTAACTGGTCTCCTAACTGGTCTCCTAACTGGTCTCCTAACTGCTCTCCTAACTGGTTTCCTAACTGGTCTCCTAACTGCTCTCCTAACTGGTTTCCTAACTGGTCTCCTAACTGGTCTCCTAACTGGTCTCCTAACTGGTTTCCTAACTGCTCTCCTAACTGGTCTCCTAACTGGTCTCCTAACTGCTCTCCTAACTGGTTTCCTAACTGGTCTCCTAACTGGTCTCCTAACTGGTTTCCTACCTGCTCTCCTAACTGGTCTCCTAACTGGTCTCCTAACTGGTCTCCTAACTGGTTTCCTAACTGCTCTCCTAACTGGTCTCCTAACTGGTCTCCTAACTGGTCTCCTAACTGCTCTCCTAACTGGTCTCCTAACTGGTCTCCTAACTGGTTTCCTAACTGCTCTCCTAACTGGTTTCCTAACTGCTCTCCTAACTGGTCTCCTAACTGGTCTCCTAACTGGTCTCCTAACTGGTTTCCTAACTGCTCTCCTAACTGGTTTCCTAACTGGTCTCCTAACTGGTCTCCTAACTGGTTTCCTACCTGCTCTCCTAACTGCTCTCCTAACTGGTCTCCTAACTGGTCTCCTAACTGGTTTCCTAACTGCTCTCCTAACTGGTCTCCTAACTGGTCTCCTAACTGGTTTCCTAACTGCTCTCCTAACTGCTCTCCTAACTGGTCTCCTAACTGGTTTCCTAACTGCTCTCCTAACTGGTTTCCTAACTGCTCTCCTAACTGGTTTCCTAACTGGTTTCCTAACTGGTTTCCTAACTGGTCTCCTAACTGGTCTCCTAACTGGTCTCCTAACTGGTTTCCTAACTGGTCTCCTAACTGGTCTCCTAACTGGTTTCCTACCTGCTCTCCTAACTGGTCTCCTAACTGGTCTCCTAACTGGTTTCCTAACTGCTCTCCTAACTGGTCTCCTAACTGGTTTCCTAACTGCTCTCCTAACTGGTCTCCTAACTGGTCTCCTAACTGCTCTCCTAACTGCTCTCCTAACTGGTCTCCTAACTGGTCTCCTAACTGGTCTCCTAACTGGTTTCCTAACTGGTTTCCTAACTGCTCTCCTAACTGGTCTCCTAACTGGTCTCCTAACTGGTTTCCTAACTGCTCTCCTAACTGGTTTCCTAACTGGTTTCCTAACTGGTCTCCTAACTGGTCTCCTAACTGGTCTCCTAACTGGTCTCCTAACTGGTCTCCTAACTGGTTTCCTACCTGCTCTCCTAACTGCTCTCCTAACTGGTCTCCTAACTGGTCTCCTAACTGCTCTCCTAACTGGTTTCCTAACTGGTCTCCTAACTGGTCTCCTAACTGCTCTCCTAACTGGTTTCCTAACTGCTCTCCTAACTGCTCTCCTAACTGGTCTCCTAACTGGTTTCCTAACTGCTCTCCTAACTGGTTTCCTAACTGCTCTCCTAACTGGTTTCCTAACTGGTTTCCTAACTGGTTTCCTAACTGGTCTCCTAACTGGTCTCCTAACTGGTCTCCTAACTGGTTTCCTAACTGGTCTCCTAACTGGTCTCCTAACTGGTTTCCTAACTGGTCTCCTAACTGCTCTCCTAACTGGTTTCCTAACTGGTTTCCTAACTGGTCTCCTAACTGCTCTCCTAACTGCTCTCCTAACTGCTCTCCTAACTGCTCTCCTAACTGGTTTCCTAACTGGTTTCCTAACTGGTTTCCTAACTGGTCTCCTAACTGGTCTCCTAACTGGTCTCCTAACTGGTTTCCTAACTGGTCTCCTAACTGGTTTCCTAACTGGTTTCCTAACTGGTCTCCTAACTGCTCTCCTAACTGGTTTCCTAACTGGTTTCCTAACTGGTCTCCTAACTGCTCTCCTAACTGGTCTCCTAACTGCTCTCCTAACTGGTCTCCTAACTGCTCTCCTAACTGGTCTCTCTCCCAGCTGATCGCTCCCAGCTGATCACTCCCAGCTGATCAGAGCTCTGACTGTGAGGAGAGTGATATGTTGAGTCTGGAAGTTGTTTCTACAAACAGGAACAAGCAGTGAACAGATTTTACCATCTGTGATGGAGATTAGACCTGAAATAGGATTTAAATCAAACTTTGGGAACACCAAACTCATCAGGAGCTTTATAAGCTCCACTTTGAGTATCTGTGACTATCAAAAACACAACCTCCTTCCCCCAGCGAGAGGTTGTGTCGCCATGGAGACGCATGTATTCTGCAGCAGGACCATGTGTCTTCTTACATGAACCAGTCCAAAGTTGTTGTCATCCAGCAGGTTCTCAAAGGACTGGGACAGAGCTTTGTTCGGGGTGCTGACCAGCAGATGTGTTTCATCATCTGGAGACCTGCAAACAGGAAACAGACTGCTGTTCAAATGTCCAACTGGGAGCTCGGCGGCGTTCCTCAGTCTGGTGTGTTTTTAACGCTGCTGCAGCCGAAACATCCGGCTCCTGATCCGAGCTTTCATTACCAGCCGCTGATAAGAACTTTAATAAGAGCTATCTGAGCCGCAGCAGCAGAACATCTCAGAATAATCTCCCGTCATCTTCGGCTCAAAACGCGAATTAGCATTTAAATTACGTCTCTGCAGCAGCTCAGAACAGGATGTGTGATTCTCAGGCTTCTTCATTGTTACACTGAAATCAGTCTGAGTCACACGAAGAGCAAAAGGAGGAGTCCACTTACAGAAAAACACTTTGAAGACCTTTAAAAGACCTTTTCCTTCTGTAGAAAGCTTAAGCAAAGAGCTCATTTTTATCTGGTTGAGTTTCTCCCGTCTGGTTGCAGATAAGAGACTCGTTTGGCCTGCATCCATCAGCTTCCTATTTATTTCTCTACTTTTATTCATTTAATTATTCTCACCTCTGGTGTTAAGTCAGAGGTGGAGTGCTACACAAAGGTGGGAAACGGGACAGATAAGATTCTTACTCGCTGCAGCCGATGCAAGCAGGAAACTTCACTTATAGAGAAACATGTAAATCATGTGGGGAACACAAGATGAGGCTCTCATTGTTTCTAAGAGAGAAAAACAAGACATTTTCCATCACATAAACATGCTAATGACTTGGAGCTGTTGGACTCACTCTGTAAGCAGGGCAAACCTCCTCAGGCTGTCCAGGAACTCTCTGCTCCCGCCCTGGTGGAAGTGCAAGGCTGGAAGGCGGGTGGAGTCCTTTAGCTGGAGGATGAGGAAGGTCCAACCTTCGTCCTTCACCACGATGGACCTGAGGTCACTGATGCTGACTGAGAACGCCCACCGGTTCTTCTCATGGCTATGATTCAGAGAGCCTGAGACACAACACACCGGAGTCAGGAAACAGGAACTTTGTAGGGAACAAACCAAAGTTTAATGGGAACTTTGATGGGAACAAACCAAAGTTTAATGGGAACTTTGAAGGGAAAAAACCCAAGTTTAATGGGAACAAACCCAAGTTTAATGGGAACTTTGAAGGGAACAAACCCAAGTTTAATGGGAACTTTGAAGGGAAAAAACCCAAGTTTAATGGGAACTTTGAAGGGAACAAACCAAAGTTTAACAGGAACTTTGATGGGAACAAACCAAAGTTTACCAGGAACTTTGAAGGGAAAAAAAACAAGTTTAATGGGAACTTTGAAGGGAAAAAACCAAAGTTTACCAGGAACTTTGAAGGGAAAAAACCCAAGTTTAATGGGAACTTTGAAGGGAAAAAACCCAAGTTTAATGGGAACTTTGATGGGAACAAACCAAAGTTTAATGGGAACTTTGATGGGAACAAACCAAAGTTTAACAGGAACTTTGAAGGGAACAAACCAAAGTTTACCAGGAACTTTGAAGGGAAAAAACCCAAGTTTAATGGGAACTTTGAAGGGAAAAAACCCAAGTTTAATGGGAACTTTGAAGGGAACAAACCCAAGTTTATTGGGAACTTTGAAGGGAAAAAACCCAAGTTTAATGGGAACAAACCCAAGTTTAATGGGAACTTTGAAGGGAACAAACCAAAGTTTAACAGGAACTTTGAAGGGAACAAACCAAAGTTTACCAGGAACTTTGAAGGGAAAAAACCCAAGTTTAATGGGAACTTTGAAGGGAACAAACCCAAGTTTAATGGGAACTTTGAAGGGAACAAACCAAAGTTTAACAGGAACTTTGAAGGGAACAAACCCAAGTTTAACAGGAACTTTGAAGGGAACAAACCCAAGTTTAACAGGAACTTTGAAGGGAACAAACCCAAGTTTAACAGGAACTTTGAAGGGAACAAACCCAAGTTTAACAGGAACTTTGAAGGGAACAAACCCAAGTTTAACAGGAACTTTGAAGGGAACAAACCAAAGTTTAACAGGAACTTTGAAGGGAACAAACCCAAGTTTAACGGGAACTTTGAAGGGAACAAACCCAAGTTTAATGGGAACTTTGAAGGGAACAAACCAAAGTTTAATGGGAACTTTGAAGGGAACAAACACAAGTTTAACAAGAACTTTGAAGGGAACAAACCCAAGTTTAATGGGAACTTTGAAGGGAACAAACCCAAGTTTAACGGGAACTTTGATGGGAACAAACCCAAGTTTAACAGGAACTTTGAAGGGAACAAACCCAAGTTTAACGGGAACTTTGAAGGGAACAAACCCAAGTTTAACGGGAACTTTGATGGGAACAAACCCAAGTTTAACAGGAACTTTGAAGGGAACAAACCCAAGTTTAATGGGAACTTTGAAGGGAAAAAACCCAAGTTTAATGGGAACAAACCCAAGTTTAATGGGAACTTTGAAGGGAACAAACCAAAGTTTAACAGGAACTTTGAAGGGAACAAACCAAAGTTTAACAGGAACTTTGAAGGGAACAAACCAAAGTTTAACAGGAACTTTGATGGGAACAAACCAAAGTTTAACAGGAACTTTGATGGGAACAAACCAAAGTTTACCAGGAACTTTGAAGGGAAAAAAAACCAAGTTTAACGGGAACTTTGAAGGGAACAAACCAAAGTTTACCGGGAACTTTGAAGGGAAAAAACCCAAGTTTAATGGGAACTTTGAAGGGAACAAACCCAAGTTTAATGGGAACTTTGATGGGAACAAACCAAAGTTTACCAGGAACTTTGAAGGGAAAAAACCCAAGTTTAATGGGAACTTTGAAGGGAACAAACCCAAGTTTAATGGGAACTTTGAAGGGAACAAACCCAAGTTTAATGGGAACTTTGATGGGAACAAACCAAAGTTTACCAGGAACTTTGAAGGGAAAAAACCCAAGTTTAATGGGAACTTTGAAGGGAACAAACCCAAGTTTAATGGGAACTTTGATGGGAACAAACCAAAGTTTACCAGGAACTTTGAAGGGAAAAAACCCAAGTTTAATGGGAACTTTGAAGGGAACAAACCCAAGTTTAATGGGAACTTTGAAGGGAACAAACCCAAGTTTAATGGGAACTTTGATGGGAACAAACCAAAGTTTACCAGGAACTTTGAAGGGAAAAAACCCAAGTTTAATGGGAACTTTGAAGGGAACAAACCAAAGTTTACCAGGAACTTTGAAGGGAAAAAACCCAAGTTTAATGGGAACTTTGAAGGGAACAAACCAAAGTTTACCAGGAACTTTGAAGGGAAAAAACCCAAGTTTAATGGGAACTTTGAAGGGAACAAACCCAAGTTTAATGGGAACTTTGATGGGAACAAACCAAAGTTTAACGGGAACTTTGAAGGGAACAAACCCAACTTTAATGGGAACTTTGAAGGGAACAAACCAAAGTTTAATGGGAACTTTGAAGGGAACAAACCCAACTTTAATGGGAACTTTGATGGGAACAAACCAAAGTTTAATGGGAACTTTGATGGGAACAAACCAAAGTTTAACAGGAACTTTGATGGGAACAAACCAAAGTTTAACAGGAACTTTGAAGGGAACAAACCCAAGTTTAACGGGAACTTTGAAGGGAACAAACCCAAGTTTAATGGGAACTTTGATGGGAACAAACCCAAGTTTAATGGGAACTTTGATGGGAACAAACCAAAGTTTACCAGGAACTTTGAAGGGAACAAACCAAAGTTTAACAGGAACTTTGAAGGGAAAAAACCCAAGTTTACCAGGAACTTTGAAGGGAAAAAACCCAAGTTTAATGGGAACTTTGAAGGGAACAAACCCAAGTTTAATGGGAACTTTGAAGGGAACAAACCAAAGTTTAACAGGAACTTTGAAGGGAACAAACCCAAGTTTAACAGGAACTTTGAAGGGAAAAAACCCAAGTTTAATGGGAACTTTGAAGGGAACAAACCAAAGTTTAATGGGAACTTTGAAGGGAACAAACCAAAGTTTAATGGGAACTTTGAAGGGAACAAACCCAAGTTTAATGGGAACTTTGAAGGGAACAAACCAAAGTTTAACAGGAACTTTGAAGGGAACAAACCCAAGTTTAACAGGAACTTTGAAGGGAACAAACCCAAGTTTAATGAGAACTTTGAAGGGAACAAACCAAAGTTTAATGGGAACTTTGAAGGGAACAAACACAAGTTTAATGGGAACTTTGAAGGGAACAAACCAAAGTTTAACGGGAACTTTGAAGGGAACAAACCCAAGTTTAATGGGAACTTTGATGGGAACAAACCCAAGTTTAATGGGAACTTTGAAGGGAAAAAACCCAAGTTTAATGGGAACTTTGAAGGGAACAAACCAAAGTTTACCAGGAACTTTGAAGGGAAAAAACCCAAGTTTAATGGGAACTTTGAAGGGAACAAACCCAAGTTTAATGGGAACTTTGATGGGAACAAACCCAAGTTTAATGGGAACTTTGATGGGAACAAACCAAAGTTTACCAGGAACTTTGAAGGGAACAAACCCAAGTTTAATGGGAACTTTGAAGGGAACAAACCCAACTTTAATGGGAACTTTGAAGGGAACAAACCCAACTTTAATGGGAACTTTGATGGGAACAAACCAAAGTTTAATGGGAACTTTGATGGGAACAAACCAAAGTTTAACAGGAACTTTGAAGGGAACAAACCCAAGTTTAACGGGAACTTTGAAGGGAACAAACCCAAGTTTAATGGGAACTTTGATGGGAACAAACCCAAGTTTAATGGGAACTTTGATGGGAACAAACCCAAGTTTAATGGGAACTTTGATGGGAACAAACCCAAGTTTAATGGGAACTTTGAAGGGAACAAACCCAAGTTTAATGGGAACGTTGAAGGGAACAAACCCAAGTTTAATGGGAACTTTGATGGGAACAAACCAAAGTTTAACGGGAACTTTGATGGGAACAAACCCAAGTTTAATGGGAACTTTGAAGGGAACAAACCAAAGTTTACCAGGAACTTTGAAGGGAAAAAACCCAAGTTTAATGGGAACTTTGAAGGGAACAAACCCAAGTTTAATGGGAACTTTGATGGGAACAAACCAAAGTTTAACGGGAACTTTGAAGGGAACAAACCCAACTTTAATGGGAACTTTGAAGGGAACAAACCAAAGTTTAATGGGAACTTTGAAGGGAACAAACCCAACTTTAATGGGAACTTTGATGGGAACAAACCAAAGTTTAATGGGAACTTTGATGGGAACAAACCAAAGTTTAACAGGAACTTTGATGGGAACAAACCAAAGTTTAACAGGAACTTTGAAGGGAACAAACCCAAGTTTAACGGGAACTTTGAAGGGAACAAACCCAAGTTTAATGGGAACTTTGATGGGAACAAACCCAAGTTTAATGGGAACTTTGATGGGAACAAACCAAAGTTTACCAGGAACTTTGAAGGGAACAAACCAAAGTTTAACAGGAACTTTGAAGGGAAAAAACCCAAGTTTACCAGGAACTTTGAAGGGAAAAAACCCAAGTTTAATGGGAACTTTGAAGGGAACAAACCCAAGTTTAATGGGAACTTTGAAGGGAACAAACCAAAGTTTAACAGGAACTTTGAAGGGAACAAACCCAAGTTTAACAGGAACTTTGAAGGGAAAAAACCCAAGTTTAATGGGAACTTTGAAGGGAACAAACCAAAGTTTAATGGGAACTTTGAAGGGAACAAACCAAAGTTTAATGGGAACTTTGAAGGGAACAAACCCAAGTTTAATGGGAACTTTGAAGGGAACAAACCAAAGTTTAACAGGAACTTTGAAGGGAACAAACCCAAGTTTAACAGGAACTTTGAAGGGAACAAACCCAAGTTTAATGAGAACTTTGAAGGGAACAAACCAAAGTTTAATGGGAACTTTGAAGGGAACAAACACAAGTTTAATGGGAACTTTGAAGGGAACAAACCAAAGTTTAACGGGAACTTTGAAGGGAACAAACCCAAGTTTAATGGGAACTTTGATGGGAACAAACCCAAGTTTAATGGGAACTTTGAAGGGAAAAAACCCAAGTTTAATGGGAACTTTGAAGGGAACAAACCAAAGTTTACCAGGAACTTTGAAGGGAAAAAACCCAAGTTTAATGGGAACTTTGAAGGGAACAAACCCAAGTTTAATGGGAACTTTGATGGGAACAAACCCAAGTTTAATGGGAACTTTGATGGGAACAAACCAAAGTTTACCAGGAACTTTGAAGGGAACAAACCCAAGTTTAATGGGAACTTTGAAGGGAACAAACCCAACTTTAATGGGAACTTTGAAGGGAACAAACCCAACTTTAATGGGAACTTTGATGGGAACAAACCAAAGTTTAATGGGAACTTTGATGGGAACAAACCAAAGTTTAACAGGAACTTTGAAGGGAACAAACCCAAGTTTAATGGGAACTTTGATGGGAACAAACCAAAGTTTAATGGGAACTTTGAAGGGAACAAACCCAAGTTTAATGGGAACTTTGATGGGAACAAACCCAAGTTTAATGGGAACTTTGATGGGAACAAACCCAAGTTTAATGGGAACTTTGATGGGAACAAACCCAAGTTTAATGGGAACTTTGAAGGGAACAAACCCAAGTTTAATGGGAACGTTGAAGGGAACAAACCCAAGTTTAATGGGAACTTTGATGGGAACAAACCAAAGTTTAACGGGAACTTTGATGGGAACAAACCCAAGTTTAATGGGAACTTTGAAGGGAACAAACCCAAGTTTAAAGGGAACTTTGAAGGGAACAAACCAAAGTTTAACAGGAACTTTGAAGGGAACAAACCCAAGTTTAACAGGAACTTTGAAGGGAACAAACCCAAGTTTAATGAGAACTTTGAAGGGAACAAACCAAAGTTTAACGGGAACTTTGAAGGGAACAAACCAAAGTTTAATGGGAACTTTGAAGGGAACAAACACAAGTTTAACAAGAACTTTGAAGGGAACAAACCAAAGTTTAACGGGAACTTTGAAGGGAACAAACCCAAGTTTAATGGGAACTTTGATGGGAACAAACCCAAGTTTAATGGGAACTTTGAAGGGAACAAACCCAAGTTTAATGGGAACTTTGAAGGGAACAAACCCAAGTTTAATGGGAACTTTGATGGGAACAAACCAAAGTTTAACGGGAACTTTGATGGGAACAAACCCAAGTTTAATTGGAACTTTGAAGGGAACAAACCAAAGTTTAACAGGAACTTTGAAGGGAACAAACCCAAGTTTAATGGGAACTTTGAAGGGAACAAACCCAAGTTTAATGGGAACTTTGATGGGAACAAACCAAAGTTTAACAGGAACTTTGAAGGGAACAAACCCAAGTTTAATGGGAACTTTGAAGGGAACAAACCCAAGTTTAATGGGAACTTTGAAGGGAACAAACCCAAGTTTAATGGGAACTTTGATGGGAACAAACCAAAGTTTAATGGGAACTTTGATGGGAACAAACCAAAGTTTAACAGGAACTTTGAAGGGAACAAACCCAAGTTTAATTGGAACTTTGAAGGGAACAAACCAAAGTTTAACAGGAACTTTGAAGGGAACAAACCCAAGTTTAATGGGAACTTTGAAGGGAACAAACCCAAGTTTAATGGGAACTTTGAAGGGAACAAACCCAAGTTTAATGGGAACTTTGATGGGAACAAACCAAAGTTTAATGGGAACTTTGATGGGAACAAACCAAAGTTTAACAGGAACTTTGAAGGGAACAAACCCAAGTTTAATGGGAACTTTGATGGGAACAAACCAAAGTTTAATGAGAACTTTGAAGGGAACAAACCCAAGTTTACCCAAGATCTGAGTTATGTGTGTTGGTAACGGTTCTGTAGGTGACAACCCGCTTCATCAAAACACCGCAACGGAGCAATAATAAAAAAAAAAAAAAAGATGTCGTGCACCAACAGACTTCACTAACTAGTTGTGCTAAACTGTGACCGGGGTGCACAGGTACTTTAGTTCTGTTTTGTTGCTATGTTACAGCGTCCTCAAAAATCTAAATAATTAAAAGCAAGACTGAAGTTTATGCATTTGTTTTAAATAAAAGTAACGTTGATACATTTTTAAGACCTTTCAAAATCGTATTTAAGACATTTTACGATAATTCTAGACATTTTAAGGCTTTAAATTGAAACGTTTTAAGGCTTTTTAATACCCAGCGGATACCCTGAAATAAACAGAGTGTAACTTTTTTAGCCAGGCAGATTATGGGAAGACAAAATGGTGTAGAAATGTGTTAAAATGGTGGCAGTGTGGAGCTCAGAATCAAACCGCTGAAAGTGAAACGGGTCTGTCCACACTTTCAGTTCCACAGGAGCAGCTGACAGGAAGTGCTGAGGCAGACTCACCCTCTCCGTTGGCGCAGGGCTTCTTCCTGAAGGACACGGCGTTCACCATGTCCCACTCTGTCTCGTAGCTCTGCTGGGTCTCCAGCAGCTGCTGGGACGAGGTCTTCTCCCCCAGACACTGGGCCCACTCCACCACCGAGCTGGAGTCCTGCCCACAGACAGCATTGGAGCAGTCATGTGATCAGTCATGTGATCAGTCACATGACGTATATTTGTGCTGGTCACAGACCGACTGAAGCCGCAGAACAAAGTGACACCAACCTTTCCAGCACACAGCATGTTGGACGGGTCCACGCTGTCCTCCAGAGGCCTGAACTCCACCACCATCTCAGTGTCCTGCAGCACAGGGAGAAACATGTTGCTGATGACACCCAACAAGGCCTTCGTTACATCCACGTTCCTTTAAAACATGCCCCCGGGTTTCTGATTGGCTTTGCTCCGCCGGCACCGGTGTAACTGGATCAGCCAGCCATACCTCTGCTAAGAAACACAAGCAACTGGCTTCTTCAAACAGAAGCTGGAAGCCTGAAACTCCGGCGGTCCAGAGGAGGCGGAAACATGTTAGCATTAGATCAGGAAACTCAGATCAGTTCCATTATCAATAACTTTGATTTACCACCTCCTGGTGATCAGAGACGCCGTTTACATGATATCAGAATATTATTGTGCACATGAACGTGGTCACTCAGCTGACTCAATCAATCGATCAATCACAGCAGAAACCACTGATCAGTCAGCTGACTCAATCAATCGATCAATCACAGCAGAAACCACTGATCAGTCAGCTGACTCAATCAATCGATCAATCACAGCAGAAACCACTGATCAGTCAGCTGACTCAATCAATCGATCAATCACAGCAGAAACTCCCGGTCACAATCAATCGATCAATCACAGCAGAAACTCCCGGTCACAATCAATCGATCAATCACAGCAGAAACTCCCGGTCACAATCAATCGATCAATCACAGCAGAAACCACTGATCAGTCAGCTGGCTCAATCAATCGATCAATCACAGCAGAAACCACTGATCAGTCAGCTGACTCAATCAATCGATCAATTACAGCAGAAACCGCTGATCAGTCAGCTGACTCGATCAATCGATCAATTACAGCAGAAACCACTGATCAGTCAGCTGACTCAATCAATCGATCAATTACAGCAGAAACCACTGATCAGTCAGCTGACTCAATCAATCGATCAATTGCAGCAGAAACCACTGATCAGTCAGCTGACTCAATCAATCGATCAATTGCAGCAGAAACCACTGATCAGTCAGCTGACTCAATCAATCGATCAATCGCAGCAGAAACCACTGATCAGTCAGCTGACTCAATCAATCGATCAATCGCAGCAGAAACCACTGATCAGTCAGCTGACTCAATCAATCGATCAATCACAGCAGAAACCACTGATCAGTCAGCTGACTCAATCAATCGATCAATCACAGCAGAAACCACTGATCAGTCAGCTGACTCAATCAATCGATCAATCACAGCAGAAACTCCCGGTCACAATCAATCGATCAATCACACCAGAAACCACTGATCAGTCAGCTGACTCAGTTAATCGATCAATCACAGCAGAAACCACTGATCAGTCAGCTGACTCAATCAATCGATCAATCGCAGCAGAAACCACTGATCAGTCAGCTGACTCAATCAATCGATCAATCACAGCAGAAACCACTGATCAGTCAGCTGACTCAGTTAATCGATCAATCACAGCAGAAACCACTGATCAGTCAGCTGACTCAATCAATCGATCAATCACAGCAGAAACCACTGATCAGTCAGCTGACTCAGTTAATCGATCAATCACAGCAGAAACCACTGATCAGTCAGCTGACTCAATCAATCGATCAATCGCAGCAGAAACCACTGATCAGTCAGCTGACTCAATCAATCGATCAATCACAGCAGAAACCACTGATCAGTCAGCTGACTCAATCAATCGATCAATCACACCAGAAACCACTGATCAGTCAGCTGACTCAATCAATCGATCAATCGCAGCAGAAACCACTGATCAGTCAGCTGACTCAATCAATCGATCAATCACAGCAGAAACCACTGATCAGTCAGCTGACTCAGTTAATCAATGACATGGTTTGTAAAGGCTTCAGTAAGAACTGAACTCTGAGCAGAGGTTTTTTGTTTCCATTTATTGATTAACAGATCAGAATCAATCAAGTGACAGAAAACATCTGAAGAGCCATAAGTAAGAAAACAGATGGATGAGTTATCAATCAGATTATTGACGATCCTCTGAACTCATCCAATTAAAAACATTAAACTTCTGCTAAAGAACTATGACATCAGCAGTCACATGACAGCTATGACATCAGCAGTCACATGACAGCTATGACATCAGCAGTCACATGACAGCTATGACATCAGCAGTCACATGACATGCAGCTTTTACCTTGTCGAGAATCCGAAGCGACCCTGACACCAGTAGATCCTGCTCGATGCCTCCTTCATCAGCGCTGGGATGGATGAAGACTCCCTCGTGCCCAAAGACCACCTGTGAGCAGAAGGTAGGACCAACAGTGTGAGAGAACTGTCCCGGTTCTGACCAACAGTGTGAGAGAACTGCCCCGGTTCTGACCAACAGTGTGAGAGAACTGTCCCGGTTCTGACCAACAGTGTGAGAGAACTGCCCCGGTTCTGACCAACAGTGTGAGAGAACTGTCCCAGTTCTGCCCAACAGTGTGAGAGAACTGTCCCGGTTCTGACCAACAGTGTGAGAGAACTGCCCCGGTTCTGACCAACAGTGTGAGAGAACTGTCCCAGTTCTGCCCAACAGTGTGAGAGAACTGCCCCGGTTCTGCCCAACAGTGTGAAAGAACTGTCCCGGTTCTGCCCAACAGTGTGAGAGAACTGCCCCGGTTCTGACCAACAGTGTGAGAGAACTGTCCCGGTTCTGCCCAACAGTGTGAGAGAACTGCCCCGGTTCTGCCCAACAGTGTGAAAGAACTGTCCCGGTTCTGCCCAACAGTGTGAGAGAACTGTCCCGGTTCTGACCAACAGTGTGAGAGAACTGCCCCGGTTCTGACCAACAGTGTGAGAGAACTGTCCCGGTTCTGACCAACAGTGTGAGAGAACTGCCCCGGTTCTGACCAACAGTGTGAGAGAACTGTCCCAGTTCTGCCCAACAGTGTGAGAGAACTGTCCCGGTTCTGACCAACAGTGTGAGAGAACTGCCCCGGTTCTGACCAACAGTGTGAGAGAACTGTCCCAGTTCTGCCCAACAGTGTGAGAGAACTGCCCCGGTTCTGCCCAACAGTGTGAAAGAACTGTCCCGGTTCTGCCCAACAGTGTGAGAGAACTGTCCCGGTTCTGACCAACAGTGTGAGAGAACTGCCCCGGTTCTGACCAACAGTGTGAAAGAACTGCCCCGGTTCTGCCTAACAGTGTGAGAGAACTGTCCCGGTTCTGCCCAACAGTGTGAGAGAACTGTCCCGGTTCTGACCAACAGTGTGAGAGAACTGCCCCGGTTCTGACCAACAGTGTGAGAGAACTGTCCCGGTTCTGCCCAACAGTGTGAGAGAACTGCCCCGGTTCTGCCCAACAGTGTGAAAGAACTGTCCCGGTTCTGCCCAACAGTGTGAGAGAACTGTCCCGGTTCTGCCCAACAGTGTGAGAGAACTGTCCCGGTTCTGCCCAACAGTGTGAGAGAACTGTCCCGGTTCTGCCCAACAGTGTGAGAGAACTGCCCCGGTTCTGCCCAACAGTGTGAGAGAACTGCCCCGGTTCTGCCCAACAGTGTGAGAGAACTGCCCCGGTTCTGCCCAACAGTGTGAGAGAACTGTCCCGGTTCTGCCCAACAGTGTGAGAGAACTGTCCCGGTTCTGCCCAACAGTGTGAGAGAACTGCCCCGGTTCTGCCCAACAGTGTGAGAGAACTGCCCCGGTTCTGCCCAACAGTGTGAGAGAACTGCCCCGGTTCTGCCCAACAGTGTGAGAGAACTGTCCCGGTTCTGCCTAACAGTGTGAGAGAACTGCCCCGGTTCTGCCTAACAGTGTGAGAGAACTGCCCCGGTTCTGCCTAACAGTGTGAGAGAACTGTCCCGGTTCTGACCAACAGTGTGAGAGAACTGTCCCGGTTCTGACCAACAGTGTGAGAGAACTGTCCCGGTTCTGACCAACAGTGTGAGAGAACTGTCCCGGTTCTGACCAACAGTGTGAGAGAACTGTCCCGGTTCTGCCCAACAGTGTGAGAGAACTGTCCCGGTTCTGCCCAACAGTGTGAGAGAACTGTCCCGGTTCTGCCCAACAGTGTGAGAGAACTGTCCCGGTTCTGTCCAACAGTGTGAGAGAACTGTCCCGGTTCTGACCAACAGTGTGAGAGAACTGTCCCGGTTCTGACCAACAGTGTGAGAGAACTGTCCCGGTTCTACCTAACAGTGTTCTGACCAACAGTGTGAGAGAACTGCCCCGGTTCTGACCAACAGTGTGAGAGAACTGTCCCGGTTCTGCCTAACAGTGTGAGAGAACTGTCCCGGTTCTGCCTAACAGTGTGAGAGAACTGTCCCGGTTCTGACCGACAGTGTGAAAGAACTGCCCCGGTTCTGACCGACAGTGTGAAAGAACTGCCCCGGTTCTGACCGACAGTGTGAAAGAACTGCCCCGGTTCTGACCGACAGTGTGAGAGAACTGTCCCGGTTCTGCCCAACAGTGTGAGAGAACTGTCCCGGTTCTGTCCAACAGTGTGAGAGAACTGTCCCGGTTCTGCCCAACAGTGTGAGAGAACTGCCCCGGTTCTGCCCAACAGTGTGAGAGAACTGTCCCGGTTCTGACCAACAGTGTGAGAGAACTGTCCCGGTTCTGACCAACAGTGTGAGAGAACTGCCCCGGTTCTGTCCAACAGTGTGAGAGAACTGCCCCGGTTCTGCCCAACAGTGTGAGAGAACTGTCCCGGTTCTGTCCAACAGTGTGAGAGAACTGCCCCGGTTCTGACCAACAGTGTGAGAGAACTGTCCCGGTTCTACCCAACAGTGTGAGAGAACTGCCCCGGTTCTGACCAACAGTGTGAGAGAACTGTCCCGGTTCTGTCCAACAGTGTGAGAGAACTGTCCCGGTTCTGTCCAACAGTGTGAGAGAACTGCCCCGGTTCTGTCCAACAGTGTGAGAGAACTGCCCCGGTTCTGACCAACAGTGTGAGAGAACTGTCCCGATTCTGCCCAACAGTGTGAGAGAACTGTCCCGGTTCTGCCCAACAGTGTGAGAGAACTGTCCCGGTTCTGACCAACAGTGTGAGAGAACTGTCCCGGTTCTGCCCAACAGTGTGAGAGAACTGTCCCGGTTCTGTCCAACAGTGTGAGAGAACTGTCCCGGTTCTGACCAACAGTGTGAGAGAACTGTCCCGGTTCTGACCAACAGTGTGAGAGAACTGTCCCGGTTCTACCTAACAGTGTTCTGACCAACAGTGTGAGAGAACTGCCCCGGTTCTGACCAACAGTGTGAGAGAACTGTCCCGGTTCTGCCCAACAGTGTGAGAGAACTGCCCCGGTTCTGACCAACAGTGTGAGAGAACTGTCCCGGTTCTGCCCAACAGTGTGAGAGAACTGTCCCGGTTCTGCCCAACAGTGTGAGAGAACTGCCCCGGTTCTGCCCAACAGTGTGAGAGAACTGTCCCGGTTCTGACCAACAGTGTGAGAGAACTGTCCCGGTTCTGACCAACAGTGTGAGAGAACTGCCCCGGTTCTGTCCAACAGTGTGAGAGAACTGCCCCGGTTCTGCCCAACAGTGTGAGAGAACTGTCCCGGTTCTGTCCAACAGTGTGAGAGAACTGCCCCGGTTCTGACCAACAGTGTGAGAGAACTGTCCCGGTTCTGCCCAACAGTGTGAGAGAACTGCCCCGGTTCTGACCAACAGTGTGAGAGAACTGTCCCGGTTCTGTCCAACAGTGTGAGAGAACTGTCCCGGTTCTGTCCAACAGTGTGAGAGAACTGCCCCGGTTCTGTCCAACAGTGTGAGAGAACTGCCCCGGTTCTGACCAACAGTGTGAGAGAACTGTCCCGATTCTGCCCAACAGTGTGAGAGAACTGTCCCGGTTCTGCCCAACAGTGTGAGAGAACTGTCCCGGTTCTGACCAACAGTGTGAGAGAACTGTCCCGGTTCTGACCAACAGTGTGAGAGAACTGTCCCGGTTCTGCCCAACAGTGTGAGAGAACTGTCCCGGTTCTGACCAACAGTGTGAGAGAACTGTCCCTGGTTCTGCCTAACAGTGTGAGAGAACTGTCCCGGTTCTGTCCAACAGTGTGAGAGAACTGTCCCGGTTCTGTCCAACAGTGTGAGAGAACTGTCCCGGTTCTGACCAACAGTGTGAGAGAACTGTCCCGGTTCTGCCCAACAGTGTGAGAGAACTGTCCCGGTTCTGACCAACAGTGTGAGAGAACTGTCCCGGTTCTGCCCAACAGTGTGAGAGAACTGTCCCGGTTCTGTCCAACAGTGTGAGAGAACTGTCCCGGTTCTGCCCAACAGTGTGAGAGAACTGTCCCGGTTCTGACCAACAGTGTGAGAGAACTGTCCCGGTTCTGACCAACAGTGTGAGAGAACTGTCCCGGTTCTGCCCAACAGTGTGAGAGAACTGTCCCGGTTCTGACCAACAGTGTGAGAGAACTGTCCCTGGTTCTGCCTAACAGTGTGAGAGAACTGTCCCGGTTCTGTCCAACAGTGTGAGAGAACTGTCCCGGTTCTGTCCAACAGTGTGAGAGAACTGTCCCGGTTCTGACCAACAGTGTGAGAGAACTGTCCCGGTTCTGCCCAACAGTGTGAGAGAACTGTCCCGGTTCTGACCAACAGTGTGAGAGAACTGTCCCGGTTCTGCCCAACAGTGTGAGAGAACTGTCCCGGTTCTGTCCAACAGTGTGAGAGAACTGTCCCGGTTCTGTCCAACAGTGTGAGAGAACTGTCCCGGTTCTGCCCAACAGTGTGAGAGAACTGTCCCGGTTCTGTCCAACAGTGTGAGAGAACTGTCCCGGTTCTGCCCAACAGTGTGAGAGAACTGTCCCGGTTCTGCCCAACAGTGTGAGAGAACTGTCCCGGTTCTGACCAACAGTGTGAAAGAACTGTCCCGGTTCTGCCTAACAGTGTGAGAGAACTGTCCCGGTTCTGCCCAACAGTGTGAGAGAACTGTCCCGGTTCTGCCCAACAGTGTGAGAGAACTGTCCCGGTTCTGCCCAACAGTGTGAGAGAACTGTCCCGGTTCTGCCCAACAGTGTGAGAGAACTGTCCCGGTTCTGACCAACAGTGTGAAAGAACTGTCCCGGTTCTGCCTAACAGTGTGAGAGAACTGTCCCGGTTCTGACCAACAGTGTGAAAGAACTGTCCCGGTTCTGACCAACAGTGTGAAAGAACTGTCCCGGTTCTGCCCAACAGTGTGAGAGAACTGTCCCGGTTCTGCCCAACAGTGTGAGAGAACTGTCCCGGTTCTGCCCAACAGTGTGAGAGAACTGTCCCGGTTCTGCCCAACAGTGTGAGAGAACTGTCCCGGTTCTGACCAACAGTGTGAAAGAACTGTCCCGGTTCTGCCTAACAGTGTGAGAGAACTGTCCCGGTTCTGACCAACAGTGTGAGAGAACTGTCCCGGTTCTGCCCAACAGTGTGAGAGAACTGTCCCGGTTCTGACCAACAGTGTGAAAGAACTGTCCCGGTTCTGCCCAACAGTGTGAGAGAACTGCCCCGGTTCTGCCCAACAGTGTGAAAGAACTGTCCCGGTTCTGCCCAACAGTGTGAGAGAACTGTCCCGGTTCTGACCAACAGTGTGAGAGAACTGCCCCGGTTCTGACCAACAGTGTGAGAGAACTGTCCCGGTTCTGACCAACAGTGTGAGAGAACTGCCCCGGTTCTGACCAACAGTGTGAGAGAACTGTCCCAGTTCTGCCCAACAGTGTGAGAGAACTGTCCCGGTTCTGACCAACAGTGTGAGAGAACTGCCCCGGTTCTGACCAACAGTGTGAGAGAACTGTCCCAGTTCTGCCCAACAGTGTGAGAGAACTGCCCCGGTTCTGCCCAACAGTGTGAAAGAACTGTCCCGGTTCTGCCCAACAGTGTGAGAGAACTGTCCCGGTTCTGACCAACAGTGTGAGAGAACTGCCCCGGTTCTGACCAACAGTGTGAAAGAACTGCCCCGGTTCTGCCTAACAGTGTGAGAGAACTGTCCCGGTTCTGCCCAACAGTGTGAGAGAACTGTCCCGGTTCTGACCAACAGTGTGAGAGAACTGCCCCGGTTCTGACCAACAGTGTGAGAGAACTGTCCCGGTTCTGCCCAACAGTGTGAGAGAACTGCCCCGGTTCTGCCCAACAGTGTGAAAGAACTGTCCCGGTTCTGCCCAACAGTGTGAGAGAACTGTCCCGGTTCTGCCCAACAGTGTGAGAGAACTGTCCCGGTTCTGCCCAACAGTGTGAGAGAACTGTCCCGGTTCTGCCCAACAGTGTGAGAGAACTGCCCCGGTTCTGCCCAACAGTGTGAGAGAACTGCCCCGGTTCTGCCCAACAGTGTGAGAGAACTGCCCCGGTTCTGCCCAACAGTGTGAGAGAACTGTCCCGGTTCTGCCCAACAGTGTGAGAGAACTGTCCCGGTTCTGCCCAACAGTGTGAGAGAACTGCCCCGGTTCTGCCCAACAGTGTGAGAGAACTGCCCCGGTTCTGCCCAACAGTGTGAGAGAACTGCCCCGGTTCTGCCCAACAGTGTGAGAGAACTGCCCCGGTTCTGCCCAACAGTGTGAGAGAACTGTCCCGGTTCTGCCTAACAGTGTGAGAGAACTGCCCCGGTTCTGCCTAACAGTGTGAGAGAACTGCCCCGGTTCTGCCTAACAGTGTGAGAGAACTGTCCCGGTTCTGACCAACAGTGTGAGAGAACTGTCCCGGTTCTGACCAACAGTGTGAGAGAACTGTCCCGGTTCTGACCAACAGTGTGAGAGAACTGTCCCGGTTCTGCCCAACAGTGTGAGAGAACTGTCCCGGTTCTGCCCAACAGTGTGAGAGAACTGTCCCGGTTCTGCCCAACAGTGTGAGAGAACTGTCCCGGTTCTGTCCAACAGTGTGAGAGAACTGTCCCGGTTCTGACCAACAGTGTGAGAGAACTGTCCCGGTTCTGACCAACAGTGTGAGAGAACTGTCCCGGTTCTACCTAACAGTGTTCTGACCAACAGTGTGAGAGAACTGCCCCGGTTCTGACCAACAGTGTGAGAGAACTGTCCCGGTTCTGCCTAACAGTGTGAGAGAACTGTCCCGGTTCTGCCTAACAGTGTGAGAGAACTGTCCCGGTTCTGACCGACAGTGTGAAAGAACTGCCCCGGTTCTGACCGACAGTGTGAAAGAACTGCCCCGGTTCTGACCGACAGTGTGAAAGAACTGCCCCGGTTCTGACCGACAGTGTGAGAGAACTGTCCCGGTTCTGCCCAACAGTGTGAGAGAACTGTCCCGGTTCTGTCCAACAGTGTGAGAGAACTGTCCCGGTTCTGCCCAACAGTGTGAGAGAACTGCCCCGGTTCTGCCCAACAGTGTGAGAGAACTGTCCCGGTTCTGACCAACAGTGTGAGAGAACTGTCCCGGTTCTGACCAACAGTGTGAGAGAACTGCCCCGGTTCTGTCCAACAGTGTGAGAGAACTGCCCCGGTTCTGCCCAACAGTGTGAGAGAACTGTCCCGGTTCTGTCCAACAGTGTGAGAGAACTGCCCCGGTTCTGACCAACAGTGTGAGAGAACTGTCCCGGTTCTACCCAACAGTGTGAGAGAACTGCCCCGGTTCTGACCAACAGTGTGAGAGAACTGTCCCGGTTCTGTCCAACAGTGTGAGAGAACTGCCCCGGTTCTGTCCAACAGTGTGAGAGAACTGCCCCGGTTCTGACCAACAGTGTGAGAGAACTGTCCCGATTCTGCCCAACAGTGTGAGAGAACTGTCCCGGTTCTGCCCAACAGTGTGAGAGAACTGTCCCGGTTCTGACCAACAGTGTGAGAGAACTGTCCCGGTTCTGCCCAACAGTGTGAGAGAACTGTCCCGGTTCTGTCCAACAGTGTGAGAGAACTGTCCCGGTTCTGACCAACAGTGTGAGAGAACTGTCCCGGTTCTGACCAACAGTGTGAGAGAACTGTCCCGGTTCTACCTAACAGTGTTCTGACCAACAGTGTGAGAGAACTGCCCCGGTTCTGACCAACAGTGTGAGAGAACTGTCCCGGTTCTGCCCAACAGTGTGAGAGAACTGTCCCGGTTCTGCCCAACAGTGTGAGAGAACTGCCCCGGTTCTGCCCAACAGTGTGAGAGAACTGTCCCGGTTCTGACCAACAGTGTGAGAGAACTGTCCCGGTTCTGACCAACAGTGTGAGAGAACTGCCCCGGTTCTGTCCAACAGTGTGAGAGAACTGCCCCGGTTCTGCCCAACAGTGTGAGAGAACTGTCCCGGTTCTGTCCAACAGTGTGAGAGAACTGCCCCGGTTCTGACCAACAGTGTGAGAGAACTGTCCCGGTTCTGCCCAACAGTGTGAGAGAACTGCCCCGGTTCTGACCAACAGTGTGAGAGAACTGTCCCGGTTCTGTCCAACAGTGTGAGAGAACTGTCCCGGTTCTGTCCAACAGTGTGAGAGAACTGCCCCGGTTCTGTCCAACAGTGTGAGAGAACTGCCCCGGTTCTGACCAACAGTGTGAGAGAACTGTCCCGATTCTGCCCAACAGTGTGAGAGAACTGTCCCGGTTCTGCCCAACAGTGTGAGAGAACTGTCCCGGTTCTGACCAACAGTGTGAGAGAACTGTCCCGGTTCTGACCAACAGTGTGAGAGAACTGTCCCGGTTCTGCCCAACAGTGTGAGAGAACTGTCCCGGTTCTGACCAACAGTGTGAGAGAACTGTCCCTGGTTCTGCCTAACAGTGTGAGAGAACTGTCCCGGTTCTGTCCAACAGTGTGAGAGAACTGTCCCGGTTCTGTCCAACAGTGTGAGAGAACTGTCCCGGTTCTGACCAACAGTGTGAGAGAACTGTCCCGGTTCTGCCCAACAGTGTGAGAGAACTGTCCCGGTTCTGACCAACAGTGTGAGAGAACTGTCCCGGTTCTGCCCAACAGTGTGAGAGAACTGTCCCGGTTCTGTCCAACAGTGTGAGAGAACTGTCCCGGTTCTGTCCAACAGTGTGAGAGAACTGTCCCGGTTCTGCCCAACAGTGTGAGAGAACTGTCCCGGTTCTGTCCAACAGTGTGAGAGAACTGTCCCGGTTCTGCCCAACAGTGTGAGAGAACTGTCCCGGTTCTGCCCAACAGTGTGAGAGAACTGTCCCGGTTCTGACCAACAGTGTGAAAGAACTGTCCCGGTTCTGCCTAACAGTGTGAGAGAACTGTCCCGGTTCTGCCCAACAGTGTGAGAGAACTGTCCCGGTTCTGCCCAACAGTGTGAGAGAACTGTCCCGGTTCTGCCCAACAGTGTGAGAGAACTGTCCCGGTTCTGCCCAACAGTGTGAGAGAACTGTCCCGGTTCTGACCAACAGTGTGAAAGAACTGTCCCGGTTCTGCCTAACAGTGTGAGAGAACTGTCCCGGTTCTGACCAACAGTGTGAAAGAACTGTCCCGGTTCTGCCCAACAGTGTGAGAGAACTGTCCCGGTTCTGCCCAACAGTGTGAGAGAACTGTCCCGGTTCTGCCCAACAGTGTGAGAGAACTGTCCCGGTTCTGCCCAACAGTGTGAGAGAACTGTCCCGGTTCTGACCAACAGTGTGAAAGAACTGTCCCGGTTCTGCCTAACAGTGTGAGAGAACTGTCCCGGTTCTGACCAACAGTGTGAGAGAACTGTCCCGGTTCTGCCCAACAGTGTGAGAGAACTGTCCCGGTTCTGCCCACCAGTGTGAGAGAACTGTCCCGGTTCTGCCCACCAGTGTGAGAGAACTGTCCCGGTTCTGCCTAACAGTGTGAGAGAACTGTCCCGGTTCTGACCAACAGTGTGAAAGAACTGTCCCGGTTCTGTCCAACAGTGTGAGAGAACTGTCCCGGTTCTGACCAACAGTGTGAAAGAACTGTCCCGGTTCTGTCCAACAGTGTGAGAGAACTGTCCCGGTTCTGCCCAACAGTGTGAGAGAACTGTCCCGGTTCTGCCCAACTGTGTGAGAAAACTGCCCCGGTTCTGACCAACAGTGTGAGAGAACTGCCCCGGTTCTGTCCAACAGTGTGAGAGAACTGTCCCGGTTCTGTCCAACAGTGTGAGAGAACTGTCCCGGTTCTGCCCAACAGTGTGAGAGAACTGTCCCGGTTCTGTCCAACAGTGTGAGAGAACTGTCCCGGTTCTGCCCAACAGTGTGAGAGAACTGCCCCGGTTCTGTCCAACAGTGTGAGAGAACTGCCCCGGTTCTGACCAACAGTGTGAGAGAACTGTCCCGGTTCTGACCAACAGTGTGAGAGAACTGTCCCGGTTCTGACCAACAGTGTGAGAGAACTGTCCCGGTTCTGACCAACAGTGTGAGAGAACTGTCCCGGTTCTGACCAACAGTGTGAGAGAACTGTCCCGGTTCTGACCAACAGTGTGAGAGAACTGTCCTGGTTCTGACCAACAGTGTGAGAGAACTGTCCCGGTTCTGACCAACAGGTTCTGCCTAACAGTGTGAGAGAACTTCCCCGGTTCTGCCTAACAGTGTGAGAGAACTGTCCCGGTTCTGCCCAACAGTGTGAAAGAACTGTCCCGGTTCTGCCCAACAGTGTGAGAGAACTGTCCCGGTTCTATCCAACAGTGTGAGAGAACTGTCCCGGTTCTGTCCAACAGTGTGAGAGAACTGTCCCGGTTCTGTCCAACAGTGTGAGAGAACTGTCCCGGTTCTGACCAACAGGTTCTGCCTAACAGTGTGAGAGAACTTCCCCGGTTCTGCCTAACAGTGTGAGAGAACTGTCCCGGTTGTGTCCAACAGTGTGAGAGAACTGTCCCGGTTCTGTCCAACAGTGTGAGAGAACTGTCCCGGTTCTGACCAACAGGTTCTGCCTAACAGTGTGAGAGAACTGTGCCGGTTCTGCCTAACAGTGTGAGAGAACTGTCCCGGTTCTGACCAACAGGTTCTGCCTAACAGTGTGAGAGAACTGTCCCGGTTCTGCCTAACAGTGTGAGAGAACTGCCGGTGTGAGAGAACTTCCCCGGTTCTGACCAACAGTGTGAGAGAACTGTCCCGGTTCTGCCCAACAGTGTGAGAGAACTGTCCCGGTTCTGCCCAACAGTGTGAGAGAACTGTCCCGGTTCTGCCCAACAGTGTGAGAGAACTGTCCCGGTTCTGCCCAACAGTGTGAGAGAACTGTCCCGGTTCTGCCCAACAGTGTGAGAGAACTGTCCCGGTTCTGCCCAACAGTGTGAGAGAACTGTCCCGGTTCTGCCCAACAGTGTGAGAGAACTGTCCCGGTTCTGCCCAACAGTGTGAGAGAACTGTCCCGGTTCTGCCCAACAGTGTGAGAGAACTGTCCCGGTTCTGCCCAACAGTGTGAGAGAACTGTCCCGGTTCTGCCCAACAGTGTGAGAGAACTGTCCCGGTTCTGCCCAACAGTGTGAGAGAACTGTCCCGGTTCTGCCCAACAGTGTGAGAGAACTGTCCCGGTTCTGCCCAACAGTGTGAGAGAACTGTCCCGGTTCTGCCCAACAGTGTGAGAGAACTGTCCCGGTTCTGCCCAACAGTGTGAGAGAACTGCCCCGGTTCTGTCCAACAGGTTCTGTCCAACAGTGTGAGAGAACTGTCCCGGTTCTGCCCAACAGTGTGAGAGAACTGTCCCGGTTCTGCCCAACAGTGTGAGAGAACTGTCCCGGTTCTGTCCAACAGTGTGAGAGAACTGTCCCGGTTCTGACCAACAGTGTGAGAGAACTTCCCCGGTTCTGCCCAACAGGTTCTGCCCAACAGTGTGAGAGAACTGTCCCGGTTCTGCCCAACAGTGTGAAAGAACTGTCCCGGTTCTGCCCAACAGTGTGAGAGAACTGTCCCGGTTCTGCCCAACAGTGTGAGAGAACTGTCCCGGTTCTGCCCAACAGTGTGAGAGAACTGCCCCGGTTCTGCCCAACAGTGTGAGAGAACTGCCCCGGTTCTGCCCAACAGTGTGAGAGAACTGTCCCGGTTCTGCCCAACAGTGTGAGAGAACTGTCCCGGTTCTGTCCAACAGTGTGAGAGAACTGTCCCGGTTCTGCCCAACAGTGTGAGAGAACTGTCCCGGTTCTGCCCAACAGTGTGAGAGAACTGTCCCGGTTCTGCCCAACAGGTTCTGCCTAACAGTGTGAGAGAACTTCCCCGGTTCTGCCTAACAGTGTGAGAGAACTGTCCCGGTTCTGCCCAACAGTGTGAGAGAACTGTCCCGGTTCTGCCCAACAGTGTGAGAGAACTGTCCCCGTTCTGCCCAACAGTGTGAGAGAACTGTCCCGGTTCTGTCCAACAGTGTGAAAGAACTGTCCCAGTTCTGACCAACAGTGTGAGAGAACTGTCCCAGTTCTGACCAAAAGTGTGAGAGAACTGTCCCGGTTCTGACCAACAGTGTGAGAGAACTGTCCCGGTTCTGCCCAACAGTGTGAGAGAACTGTCCCGGTTCTGCCCAACAGTGTGAGAGAACTGTCCCGGTTCTGCCCAACAGTGTGAGAGAACTGCCCCGGTTCTGTCCAACAGGTTCTGTCCAACAGTGTGAGAGAACTGTCCCGGTTCTGTCCAACAGTGTGAGAGAACTGTCCCGGTTCTGCCCAACAGTGTGAGAGAACTGTCCCGGTTCTGCCCAACAGTGTGAGAGAACTGTCCCGGTTCTGTCCAACAGTGTGAGAGAACTGTCCCGGTTCTGACCAACAGTGTGAGAGAACTTCCCCGGTTCTGCCCAACAGGTTCTGCCCAACAGTGTGAGAGAACTGTCCCGGTTCTGCCCAACAGTGTGAAAGAACTGTCCCGGTTCTGCCCAACAGTGTGAGAGAACTGTCCCGGTTCTGCCCAACAGTGTGAGAGAACTGTCCCGGTTCTGCCCAACAGTGTGAGAGAACTTCCCCGGTTCTGCCCAACAGTGTGAGAGAACTGCCCCGGTTCTGCCCAACAGTGTGAGAGAACTGTCCCGGTTCTGCCCAACAGTGTGAGAGAACTGTCCCGGTTCTGCCCAACAGTGTGAGAGAACTGTCCCGGTTCTGTCCAACAGTGTGAGAGAACTGTCCCGGTTCTGCCCAACAGTGTGAGAGAACTGTCCCGGTTCTGCCCAACAGGTTCTGCCTAACAGTGTGAGAGAACTTCCCCGGTTCTGCCTAACAGTGTGAGAGAACTGTCCCGGTTCTGCCCAACAGTGTGAGAGAACTGTCCCGGTTCTGCCCAACAGTGTGAGAGAACTGTCCCCGTTCTGCCCAACAGTGTGAGAGAACTGTCCCCGTTCTGCCCAACAGTGTGAGAGAACTGTCCCGGTTCTGTCCAACAGTGTGAAAGAACTGTCCCAGTTCTGACCAACAGTGTGAGAGAACTGTCCCAGTTCTGACCAAAAGTGTGAGAGAACTGTCCCGGTTCTGACCAACAGTGTGAGAGAACTGTCCCGGTTCTGACCAACAGTTTCTGTCCAACAGTGTGAGAGAACTGTCCCGGTTCTGACCAACAGTTTCTGTCTAACAGTGTGAGAGAACTGTCCCGGTTCTGACCAACAGTGTGAGAGAACTGTCCCGGTTCTGACCAACAGTGTGAGAGAACTGTCCCGGTTCTGACCAACAGTGTGAGAGAACTGTCCCGGTTCTGACCAACATCAGGCCGTACACAGCAGCCAGAGTTCTGCTGAGTCTGACACAAACCACAGCCAAAAGGGAACAAGTGCAACGGGAACTTTGTCAGGAGCAAACCGATGGGATGGGAACGTACCGAGGTTTAATGGGAACAATCCCAAGGTTAATGACATCCAACCAAAGGTTAATGACATCCAACCAAAGGTTAATGACATCCAACCAAAGGTTAATGACATCCAACCAAAGGTTAACCAACCAAAGGTTAATGACATCCAACCAAAGGTTAATGACATCCAACCAAAAGTTAACCAACCAAAGGTTAATGACATCCAACCAAAGGTTAATGACATCCAACCAAAAGTTGACCAACCAAAGGTTAATGACATCCAACCAAAAGTTAACCAACCAAAGGTTAATGACATCCAACCAAAAGTTAATGACATCCAACCAAAGGTTAATGACATCAAACCAAAGGTTAATGACATCCAACCAAAGGTTAATGCCATCCAACCAAAGGTTAACCAACCAAAAGTTAATGACATCCAACCAAAAGTTAACCAACCAAAGGTTAATGACATCCAACCAGAAGTTAACCAACCAAAGGTAAATGACATCCAACCAAAAGTTAATGACATCAAACCAAAGGTTAATGACATCCAACCAAAGGTTAATGACATCTAACCAAAAGTTAACCAACCAAAAGTTAATGACATCCAACCAAAGGTTAATGACATCCAACCAAATGTTAATTACATCCAACCAAAAGTTAACCAACCAAAAGTTAATGACATCCAACCAAAGGTTAACCAACCAAAAGTTAATGACATCCAACCAAAGGTTAACCAACCAAAGGTTAATGACATCCAACCAAAAGTTAATGACATCCAACCAAAGGTTAATGACATCCAACCAAAAGTTAATGACATCCAACCAAAGGTTAATTACATCCAACCAAAGGTTAACCAACCAAAAGTTAATGACATCCAACCAAAGGTTAACCAACCAAAGGTTAATGACATCCAACCAAAAGTTAATGACATCCAACCAAAGGTTAATGACATCCAACCAAAGGTTAATGACATCCAACCAAAAGTTAACCAACCAAAAGTTAATGACATCCAACCAAAGGTTAACCAACCAAAGGTTAATGACATCCAACCAAAAGTTAATGACATCCAACCAAAGGTTAATGACATCCAACCAAAAGTTAATGACATCCAACCAAAGGTTAATGACATCCAACCAAAAGTTAATGACATCCAACCAAAAGTTAATGACATCCAACCAAAAGTCGAGGGGAACTGTCTTTGGGAACAGACTAAAGGCTGACAGGAACTTACTGAACGGGAACCAACAGAAGTTGAATGGGAACTAAAGTAAGTTTAACAGGACATGACAGAACTTCAAAGGAACAAACCAAAGTTTAACGGGAACTTTGATGGGAACAAACCGGTGCTGCGTTTAGTCCCTAAGCCTTCACAGAACCCTGAGGGAACTTTTTTAGCTGCTAGCCGCCGTTAGCTTCCGTCAGAGCTGGGTAACCCGGAGCAGCACCGGGAGCTGCTTCAATCTGAAGCCGGACAGCAGCTGCTCTTTTGGGTGTCCGTCAGCCGTGAAGCGAACCGGCCTGGTCCGGGCCAGGTTTAAATCAGGAGGGTCTTTCCGACCCGTCATCCTGTCAGCTACCATGAGAACAACCACTGCTAGCCGTGCGCTCACTGACAGCCAGAACATCGGGAGGGTTTTGGGTCAGACGGAACCAGACAGCGGCTGACAGTGACCCGCCTTCTCGGAGCCGTTTAAACCGACGGTGATGTCGTTGTAGCAGCTGTGAGGGTTGGAGAAACAGCGGCTAACCTACAGCCTGCAGGCCGCCGGCAGGGAGGACGCGGATACCGGTCTGACCCGGGCTCTAACCCGGGCCGGCTCAACTGGTCCGGACACGGTCCGCGTTAACGTGTCAGTGTTTTTACCTTCAGCACAGACTCCGCCGCCATGTTGCCTGCTCGTGTTCCGTGTGACGATGGCACGTCACGTGACAGCCAACCACCAAAACAACACCGACAGATCAGCTTCCGGTTTAAGAACGCGAGTAAAAACACCGAGAAGTAAAGTTATTAAACTTAAAATAACGAAGTTAGCTGGTTTCGGGTGAACTTATTGCAACAGACTAATGTTTTAAATAAGTTTGATCTATTTCTCTCTCTTCTAATAATATTTTTTTGGTTTATGAACACTTTAAAATAAATCAAACCTCTTTGGCCTGGTTGGTGATCCATGTTTTCAGGTTCACTTCTGGATGAAGGTCACCATCTGATCCTCATCTTTGTCAGCCGGAGGTCAAAGGTCACCAGGTTCCTCAGAGCACATTAACTTCATTTTCATGCGTGTGATCAGTTTAACATGGATGTGCTTTTATGAATCAGTTTGAGCTTCAGCTTCTTCCTCTGCTGTTAAACACTGTTATGATGAAGCAGGTTCTGCTTCCTGTCCCGTGTAAAAGGGAGCGAGTCCCTCCACGCTGTGAATAAATAACCCAAACCGACACAAGAACGACTCAGCAGCCTCTTTTTCATGTTTATAGAAAATAATTTAATAACATTTGAATCAACAAGTAGAAAACAACAGCGGCAGGACAGACGTCTCCTTCGGATCAATACTCTTTCATCGTCATGACAACAGATTGCACATCAGCAGTCCAGCAGCGTCCCGCGGCATCTCCGTTTCCGTGGCAGTCTCTCTCACACTCATTCAGCCAATCAGAAAACACT
Organism: Leuresthes tenuis; assembly: GCA_036924055.1. NCBI lineage: Eukaryota > Metazoa > Chordata > Actinopteri > Atheriniformes > Atherinopsidae > Leuresthes > Leuresthes tenuis. Next base: position 37,532,087 of record JAVGWW010000006.1, on the reverse strand, counting down.
ACACAGCCAGGCGGCCACGCCCCGCACTGATACCCGATCAATAACCCGGCTGCTCTCTGATCAGTTTAAATAAACTAAAGTCCTGATTCCTCAGACACATGGGGGTCGGGTTACATGTCAGGTTACCCGCCCCCGCCCTCCCTCAGGCCCCGCCCCCTCAGGTGAGTGAAACATAAAGGGAGGGAAATGAATCCAACTGAAAGGTGAGACACTAAAGAAAGGTGATGAAGATAAAGGCGTCACTCAGCAGTCGATACTTACGGACACGAGCAGCTCCGCCCACACCGCAGCAGGGTGAGGGGCTGGAGGAGGTGGGGGCGTTCGCCTTACCTCGTCACCTCCTGATCAGTTCAATTATCAGTTTGATCACAGATCGTTCGCCATCGACGAGCCGATGCCTCCGAGGCTCACCATGACCCCCGCCTGCTGACAGCAGTCCACCAGGCGCCGCAGACGCTCCGAGGCTCCACCCTCTGCTGCTTCAAACAGCAGCCGCTGCAGGGGGTGGGGGGGGTGAGAAGGAGGGGGAGGACACGGGGGGGGGGGGGGGACACAGGGGGTGAGGATGAGGGGGAGGTGAGCATGCTGAATACAGGTGATAGAACAGTTTACAGTCACTTCACCTCAGCTGATCAATAACATCTGATCTCAGACCTAATTTCAGTGTGGATGTCTGCAGGTGAAAATACGGAGAGCAGAGAGGGTCAAAACATCGACTTCAGTCTGAGCCACGATACTTTTACTGTTTATTTACTTCAATGTTTATTTACTTCAATGTTTATTTACTTCAATGTTTATCCACCCAACGGTCACTCCGCTCACCCTTCACGTTCACTCCGCTCACCCTTCACGTTCACTCCGCACACCCTTAACGGTCACTCCGCACACCCTTCACGTTCACTCCGCTCACCCTTAACGGTCACTCCGCTCACCCTTCACGGTCACTCCGCTCACCCTTCACGGTCACTCCGCACACACTTCACGTTCACTCCGCTCACCCTTAACGGTCACTCCGCTCACCCTTCACGTTCACTCCGCACACCCTTAACGGTCACTCCGCACACCCTTCACGTTCACTCCGCTCACCCTTAACGGTCACTCCGCTCACCCTTCACGTTCACTCCGCACACCCTTAACGGTCACTCCGCACACCCTTCACGTTCACTCCGCTCACCCTTAACGGTCACTCCGCTCACCCTTCACGGTCACTCCGCTCACCCTTCACGGTCACTCCGCACACACTTCACGTTCACTCCGCTCACCCTTAACGGTCACTCCGCTCACCCTTCACGTTCACTCCGCACACCCTTAACGGTCACTCCGCACACCCTTCACGTTCACTCCGCTCACCCTTAACGGTCACTCCGCTCACCCTTCACGGTCACTCCGCTCACCCTTCACGGTCACTCCGCACACACTTCACGTTCACTCAGCTCACCCTTAACGGTCACTCCGCTCACCCTTAACGGTCACTCCGCACACCCTTCACGGTCACTCCGCACACACTTCACGTTCACTCCGCTCACCCTTCTCGTTCACTCCGCTCACCCTTAACGGTCACTCCGCTCACCCTTAACGGTCACTCCGCTCACCCTTCACGGTCACTCCGCACACACTTCACGTTCACTCCGCACACACTTAACGGTCACTCCGCTCACCCTTAACGGTCACTCCGCTCACCCTTCACGGTCACTCCGCACACACTTCACGTTCACTCCGCTCACCCTTAACGGTCACTCCGCTCACCCTTAACGGTCACTCCGCTCACCCTTCACGGTCACTCCGCACACACTTCACGTTCACTCCGCACACACTTAACGGTCACTCCGCACACCCTTAACGGTCACTCCGCACACACTTCACGGTCACTCCGCACACACTTCACGGTCACTCCGCACACACTTCACGGTCACTCCGCACACACTTCACGTTCACTCCGCTCACCCTTAACGGTCACTCCGCTCACCCTTAACGGTCACTCCGCTCACCCTTCACGGTCACTCCGCACACACTTCACGTTCACTCCGCACACACTTAACGGTCACTCCGCACACCCTTAACGGTCACTCCGCACACACTTCACGGTCACTCCGCACACACTTCACGGTCACTCCGCACACACTTCACGTTCACTCCGCACACACTTCACGTTCACTCCGCTCACCCTTAACGGTCACTCCGCTCACCCTTAACGGTCACTCCGCACACCCTTAACGTTCACTCCGCACACCCTTCACGGTCACTCCGCACACCCTTCACGGTCACTCCGCACACACTTCACGGTCACTCCGCACACACTTCACGTTCACTCCGCTCACCCTTCACGTTCACTCCGCTCACCCTTCACGGTCACTCCGCACACACTTCACGTTCACTCCGCTCACCCTTCACGTTCACTCCGCACACACTTCACGTTCACTCCGCTCACCCTTAACGGTCACTCCGCTCACCCTTAACGGTCACTCCGCACACCCTTAACGGTCACTCCGCACACCCTTAACGGTCACTCCGCACACCCTTCACGGTCACTCCGCACACACTTCACGTTCACTCCGCACACACTTCACGTTCACTCCGCACACACTTCACGTTCACTCCGCACACACTTCACGTTCACTCCGCTCACCCTTAACGGTCACTCCGCTCACCCTTAACGGTCACTCCGCACACCCTTAACGGTCACTCCGCACACCCTTCACGTTCACTCCGCTCACCCTTAACGGTCACTCCGCTCACCCTTCACGGTCACTCCGCTCACCCTTCACGGTCACTCCGCTCACCCTTCACGGTCACTCCGCTCACCCTTCACAGTCACTCCGCTCACCCTTCACGGTCACTCCGCACACACTTTACGTTCACTCCGCTCACCCTTAACGGTCACTCCGCTCACCCTTCACGTTCACTCCGCACACCCTTAACGGTCACTCCGCTCACCCTTAACGGTCACTCCGCTCACCCTTAACGGTCACTCCGCTCACCCTTCACGTTCACTCCGCACACACTTCACGGTCACTCCGCTCACCCTTCACGTTCACTCCGCACACACTTCACGGTCACTCCGCTCACCCTTCACGTTCACTCCGCTCACCCTTCACGTTCACTCCGCACACCCTTCACGTTCACTCCGCTCACCCTTCACGTTCACTCCGCACACACTTCACGTTCACTCCGCTCACCCTTCACGTTCACTCCGCACACACTTCACGTTCACTCCGCTCACCCTTCACGGTCACTCCGCTCACGCTTCACGTTCACTCCGCTCACCGTTCACTCTGCACACGTTCACCCCGCTCACCCTTAACGTTCACTCCGCACACCCTTAACGTTCACTCCGCACACCCTTAACGTTCACTCCGCACACCCTTAACGTTCACTCCGCACACCCTTAACGTTCACTCCGCTCACCGTTCACTCCGCACACCGTTCACTCTGCACACGTTCACCCCGCTCACCCTTCACGTTCACCCCGCACCTTCACGTAACTGTGACCTCACAGTGTGTCAGAACTCACCTGTTCAGGTAATCTGAGGTGACACCCCTGTTAGAGTGGTCAAACATCCAACATGCGCCCCACAACCTGAATATCAAATTAAACGAGTTTCCTGATGTTTGACTCTCATTTCTATGCTGGTGCTGACCATCTGAGTCCGGACCTGCTGACATCACTGCAATTACCAGGAAGTGCTTTCACAGCAGACCCGTGAGGCGAGTGACTGTAGCCTGCTGTGAGTGCACGTGTGTGTGTGTGTTACAGAGGGAATTACATCTTTCCACAGGGCGGCACACAGAGGGAGGGTTTGGAGGGCTTGCTGATACAGAAGTCGCATCTAGAAGACAACACAGACAAAATAAAAGAAGAAGAAGAGACGGGACGCCGCAGCATCAGAACAACAACACACGGCCTGGTCACACCTGCTACTGTGCATGCAGGTAACACCTGCAGAGAGAGACCAGCTTCAGAAACACCATCAGTTCAGGTCAAACGGAGTCTTTCATCCAGTCAGAGAACTTCTGCTCTGTCCTGAGCTTTCCTCACCAAACTGACACGGTTTCCTGCGCTCTCATTGGCTGCAGCTCCCCCTCTGATACAATGGCTGTCATAAAAACAACTTTCTGACAACAGCCGTGTGTTCACCTACACTGCGTTCAGTTCTGAACGAACAGTTAATTTCTTAGAACAGACGAGGATTCGGGCCTGCGATACAACGGTTCTGATGCAGACAGTCACACACTTTAAGGTGATGACATCACAGAGAGGAACTTGGTAATAAACTTTAAACACGAAACAGGAGTTCAGAAAAGGTCCTAATCCAGTCACTCTGATCGTGGCAGAGCTGCAGCAAATGATTATTCAGGTTATCGATTATTACGTCGATTAATCGGATAATAAATACTTTCACAATAATAACTGTCAGATTTTCTGTTCTCTGCTAGCTTCCTTCTGTTCTCCGCTAGCTTCCCTCTGTTCTCCGCTAACTTCCCTCTGTTCTCCGCTAGCTTCCCTCTGTTCTCCGCTAGCTTCCCTCGGTTCTCCGCTAGCTTCCCTCGGTTCTCCGCTAGCTTCCCTCGGTTCTCCGCTAGCTTCCCTCGGTTCTCCGCTAGCTTCCCTCGGTTCTCCGCTAGCTTCCCTCGGTTCTCTGCTAGCTTCCTTCGGTTCTCTGCTAGCTTCCCTCTGTTCTCTGCTAGCTTCCTTCGTTTCTCTGCTAGCTTCCCTCTGTTATCTGCTAGCTTCTTTCTGTTATCTGCTAGCTTCATTCTGTTCTCTGCTAGCTTCCTTCTCAGATAACAAGCCAACTGATTTCCATCAAAATTCTAAAGTGAAATGTTCCCTTGTGTTTTGTTCCGCTCAGTGGACTCTTTTTGTGAACCGGCTGCTTTCTGCTGAGATGCTGTAACATTGACGATGTGCTTTCGTGCTAAGCTTTTAGAATGGACACACTGTTCAGTATTTTCTCTTTTCTTTTCTTTGAAATGCTCCCAAACTTGAGACATTATGCCTCTTTTTCTCTGATTTTGCTCCTTGTTGTTTCCTCTGGTTTCTTCCATCAAATGAAGCTGAACAAACGCAGCACATTCGTGTGGATGTTGCGTCACAGTAAAAGCTGTGGGTTGACCGCTGAGCAGAACATGTTGGTGGGAGTTAAACGAAGCATCGAGGCTGATCGTTTGTATAGAGCTTTTCTAATCAGAGTTGACTGGTAAGACTGGTCCAAAGGCTAACGTTTACAACTTCTGTTGATTGATTCCAGTCCGACCAGTTTCTTTCTCAGACTGGATGAAATGACTGAGCAGGAGATGCAGAACGGGAAATGGGATGTTCTTCCCAACTCACCTCTCCTCGCTCCTTCAGCTGTCGCTCCACAGCAATGGCTCTGCACAGAAACAGAACAAAGACTGTCAGCTGTCACCGAGCCGGCTCGGTCCCTTTCTGCTCCCAACAAATCCCAAAAACTGATCTGACCCAGAACATCAAACTAGTGCCGTTCTCAAACAAATGTTCTGGTTCTGGTCTCATTATGGGATGTGCTCTCTGCATTTACTCACATTCTCCAGCCGGACACACACTTCGGAGCGCTGCTGATCAGCATCCGGGCCTGGAACTTCAGCTGGTCCAAGTTTCCATCCTGCCACTCCTGAACCAACAACCTACAGAGCAACAAGCAGAGACAATGTCACGAAACGTCACAACAGCAACAAAACTACCAGAGTAACACACGGCCAGCTGCGTTAAGACGAGGCCTGGGTTCATTTCTGGTTCGGCTCGGAGGAAGGTGATCCGACAAAGATGTTAAGAGTGGCGTCACCAAATGTGATGTAGGCACGTCAGAGGAGCTGACTAACCAACTAACCAACTGCAGAGGAGCTGACTAACCAACTAACCAACTGCAGAGGAGCTGACTAACCAACTAACCAACGACAGATGAGCTGACTAACCAACTAACCAACATCAGAGGAGCTGACTAACCAACTAACCAACGACAGATGAGCTGACTAACCAACTAACCAACGACAGATGAGCTGACTAACCAACTAACCAACTGCAGAGGAGCTGACTAACCAACGTCTGAGGAGGTGACTAACCAACGTCTGAGGAGCTGACTAAGCAACTAACCAACGTCTGAGGAGCTGACTAGCCAACTAACCAACGATAGATGAGCTGACTAACCAACTAACCAACATCAGAGGAGCTAACTAACCAACGTCTGAGGAGCTGACTAACCAACTAACCAACTGCAGAGGAGCTGACTAACCAACAACAGATGAGCTGACTAACCAACTAACCAACATCAGAGGAGCTGACTAACCAACGTCTGAGGAGCTGACTAACCAACTAACCAACTAACCAACGTCTGAGGAGCTGACTAACCAACTAACCAACGTCTGAGGAGCTGACTAACCAACCAACTGCAGAGGAGCTGACTAACCAACCAACTGCAGAGGAGCTGACTAACCAACCAACTGCAGAGGAGCTGACTAACCAACCAACCAACGACAGATGAGCTGACTAACCAACTAACCAACTGCAGAGGAGCTGACTAACCAACCAACTGCAGAGGAGCTGACTAACCAACCAACCAACGACAGATGAGCTGACTAATCAACTAACCAACTGCAGAGGAGCTGACTAACCAACCAACTGCAGAGGAGCTGACTAACCAACCAACCAACGACAGATGAGCTGACTAACCAACTAACCAACTGCAGAGGAGCTGACTAACCAACTAACCAACATCAGAGGAGCTGACTAACCAACTAACCAACGACAGATGAGCTGACTAACCAACTAACCAACTGCAGAGGAGTTGACTAACCAACGCCAGAGGAGCTGACTAACCAACTAACCAACATCTGAGGAGCTGACTAACCAACTAACCAACATCTGAGGAGCTGACTAACCAACTAACCAACGTCTGAGGAGCTGACTAACCAACTAACCAACGACAGAGGAGCTGACTAACCAACTAACCAATGTCTGAGGAGCTGACTAACCAACGTCTGAGGAGCTGACTAACCAACTAACCAACGTCTGAGGAGCTGACTAACCAGCTAACCAACTGCAGAGGAGCTGACTAACCAACGTCTGAGGAGCTGACTAACCAACTAACCAACGTCTGAGGAGCTGACTAACCAACTAACCAACGACAGAGGAGCTGACTAACCAACTAACCAACTGCAGAGGAGCTGACTAACCAACGTCTGAGGAGCTGACTAACCAACTAACCAACATCTGAGGAGCTGACTAACCAACATCTGAGGAGCTGACTAACCAACTAACCAACGTCAGAGGAGCTGACTAACCAACTAACCAACGTCTGAGGAGCTGACTAACCAACGTCTGAGGAGCTGACTAACCAACTAACCAACGTCTGAGGAGCTGACTAACCAGCTAACCAACTGCAGAGGAGCTGACTAACCAACGTCTGAGGAGCTGACTAACCAACTAACCAACGTCTGAGGCACTGACTAACCAACTAACCAACTGCAGAGGAGCTGACTAACCAACATCTGAGGAGCTGACTAACCAACTAACCAACATCTGAGGAGCTGACTAACCAACGTCAGAGGAGCTGACTAACCAACGTCTGAGGAGCTGACTAACCAACTAACCAACGTCTGAGGAGCTGACTAACCAACTAACCAACGACAGAGGAGCTGACTAACCAACTAACCAACTGCAGAGGAGCTGACTAACCAACGTCTGAGGAGCTGACTAACCAACTAACCAACATCTGAGGAGCTGACTAACCAACATCTGAGGAGCTGACTAACCAACTAACCAACGTCAGAGGAGCTGACTAACCAACTAACCAACGTCTGAGGAGCTGACTAACCAACGTCTGAGGAGCTGACTAACCAACTAACCAACGTCTGAGGAGCTGACTAACCAGCTAACCAACTGCAGAGGAGCTGACTAACCAACGTCTGAGGAGCTGACTAACCAACTAACCAACGTCTGAGGCACTGACTAACCAACTAACCAACTGCAGAGGAGCTGACTAACCAACATCTGAGGAGCTGACTAACCAACTAACCAACATCTGAGGAGCTGACTAACCAACGTCAGAGGAGCTGACTAACCAACGTCAGAGGAGCTGACTAACCAACGTCAGAGGAGCTGACTAACCAACTAACCAACGTCAGAGGTAGTTATGTTACCGATGATGGCTGCCGTGCGGCCCATACCTGTTCTGAGCACAGCAGGTGTGTGTGTACCTGAGGCCCAGCTCGGTGTTGTTTGGCATGGTGTATCGCAGCCTCTCCAGAACCAGAGCACGCTGGGACTGTGGCACACCTCTCAGGTACAGGCTCACCACCTGCAGGGGGAACATCATTATGGACCCAATACATGAGAGACCTCAGAGGTTGTGGTTCTGCCATGAACCCGGTCGGGTCGGTCTTACCTTGTTGTGGAAGCGGTAGCAGCTCCAGAACTCTGCAGGGTTGAAGGGCAGCTCCAGGCGGGTCGGAACCGTGCTGAGACAGCGCTGAAGCAGATCTGAGAAGAGCTTCCTGGAGGCTGCGGAGGCCTGCGGGCTGCAGCTGAACAGCAGGTAGCTGGGACAGGTGAGAGCAGAGACAGGTGGTGAGTGGGCAGAGCTGAGCAGACGTACCTGAGCAGGTGAAGGTTGGAGACTCACTCAGTCCACAGCGTGTGGAGCTCCTGCAGCTGCAGAGAGGATCCCAGCGCCCGCTCAAACGCCTCCACGGCCGCCTCCACGGGGCTATGCAGCCACATCCACCGACTGCAAACACACACAGTTCAGCTGCAGCCAATCAGGAGCCGGCGACACCTCAGCAGCAGCATAAGTGACATCATCAGATGACATAATCAACGTGGTGCAGCCACACAGATACTCTACTCTGACTTTAATGATCTGGTATAATGATCAGTATCTGAAAATAGCCAGTAATCATTCTGAGCATCCAGGCTTGATCTGTTCAGATTGAACTTTTTCAGGAAGTAGTGAGCGATGACATCATCAACAGAAGATGCAGGTGAGGACGCACCAGTGCAGCAGGTGCAGGAAGGACATCTGCTGACTCAGCTGCTCCTGGAGCTCCTTCCTGATGACCGGACGGCTCAGCAGCTCCTCGCCACGGAAACCCAGGATGTGACTGTCGGCAGAGGAACCAGAACCACTTAGACCGTGTCTCAGAACCACACAGAACATGAGCAGAGAGGAGGCGGAGCTTCACGTACCGCAGGACGTCCACAGGTGTGCCGTTACGTTGCTCGTCCTCGCAGAGTGACAGGATGAAGCCACGGAACAGAGGAGGGATGGCGCTCGACTTGTCCTGAAACAGAGAAGAAGAGTCAGGAGGACACCTGAGGGGGCGGGGTTTCAGAACACCTTTTTCTTCTCATCTTCCCAGAGACATTTGTACTTGTTCTGCACTTCTGTTAAATGTCTGCCCCCCTTAAATGAATCAAAGCTTGAATTTGGAGTTTTGTTCCATTCAGTTGTTGTTTACCTGCTTTTCAAGGCTATCAGGGGGCGGAGCCTATCGCTGCTTATCATTGGTAAGATGAAACGATGAATATCAGAACAATAAACCAGCAGCATCATGAACTCTGATGTGAGATGGAGCGACTCTGTTTTCATAAACTTTTATTTTTGTTTATCATTTAAAGGGGAACTCTGGCATCTTTAAACCTTATTTCTGGCATGAAATCCGTTCATCTGCTCACAGAGAACAGTTTGGTGAAAGTCGGCGTCCTTCAGAAGATATTTAGATAACTGGAGATCCATATAACGGAGTGAACGGGGCTTAGAGGATGCAGCCTCTAAATAAGGCATTATCTGTCTTTATTTCACCAATACTTTAAGAAGAATGAATGAATGAACGTGTGCTATAGCTCTGTTAGCTCATAGCTCTGTTAGCTCATAGCTGCTGTTAGCTCATAGCTCTGTTAGCTCATAGCTGCTGTTAGCTCATAGCTCTGTTAGCTCATAGCTGCTGTTAGCTCATAGCTCTGTTAGCTCATAGCTCTGTTAGCTCATAGCTGCTGTTAGCTCATAGCTCTGTTAGCTCATAGCTGCTGTTAGCTCATAGCTGCTGTTAGCTCATAGCTCTATTAGCTCATAGCTGCTGTTAGCTCATAGCTCTGTTAGCTCATAGCTCTGTTAGCTCATAGCTGCTGTTAGCTCATAGCTCTGTTAGCTCATAGCTGCTGTTAGCTCATAGCTCTGTTAGCTCATAGCTGCTGTTAGCTCATAGCTCTGTTAGCTCATAGCTTCTGTTAGCTCATAGCTGCTGTTAGCTCATAGCTGCTGTTAGCTCATAGCTGCTGTTAGCTCATAGCTCTATTAGCTCATAGCTGCTGTTAGCTCATAGCTCTGTTAGCTCATAGCTCTGTTAGCTCATAGCTGCTGTTAGCTCATAGCTCTGTTAGCTCATAGCTGCTGTTAGCTCATAGCTCTGTTAGCTCATAGCTTCTGTTAGCTCATAGCTGCTGTTAGCTCATAGCTGCTGTTAGCTCATAGCTGCTGTTAGCTCATAGCTGCTGTTAGCTCATAGCTCTGTTAGCTCATAGCTCTGTTAGCTCATAGCTGCTGTTAGCTCATAGCTCTGTTAGCTCATAGCTGCTGTTAGCTCATAGCTCTGTTAGCTCATAGCTGCTGTTAGCTCATAGCTGCTGTTAGCTCATAGCTGCTGTTAGCTCATAGCTCTGTTAGCTCATAGCTGCTGTTAGCTCATAGCTGCTGTTAGCTCATAGCTCTGTTAGCTCATAGCTGCTGTTAGCTCATAGCTGCTGTTAGCTCATAGCTGCTGTTAGCTCATAGCTCTGTTAGCTCATAGCTGCTGTTAGCTCATAGCTCTGTTAGCTCATAGCTGCTGTTATGTGGCTACTTGCAGCTATAGGAGAGCTAACGGAGGGATTTCTACACAGGCACTCTACTGGGACCACTTCATCCACACGCCCCCCTGCAGCTCAGTTTATTCACTCCGTGCTCTGTGACAGTCGGCTAACTTCACACAGAGTTTGCTGCTGATAGTTTTGTGCAACATGGCAGGATATTTATCAGATTTTGACAACGTGAACGACGACTTTGAGTAAGATGGACGTTCTTACCGGAGGGAATGAGCCGTGCTGCAGGGGGGGCTTAGGTTTAGGTTTAGGTTTAAAAATACCGGAGTTCCCCTTGAAGGCCAAGAAGGCGGTTTTATGGAGTTTTATGGAGTTCAGACACATGACTAGCGGCCTGTTTCTGTGCTGCTTTTGGAAAACAGAAGCTCAGCAGCTTTGGTATCAGCAGCTGGTCTGAAAACACATTCTGAATTCAACCTGCAACCGGGTTTCAGGTTTTTATGATGACACCAAAGTTCTCAGTTCTCAAACTGAAGGGAACCAGCAGATGCAACAACCAGGGACTGACCTGAGCCGTGAGGAACCTGCAGCAGTGGTAGAACACCTGAGCGTTGTGAGGACACTCTGCCAGGGCGTGCAGCCACATGCTGACCGCCTGCTCTGGGTTCCCTCTGCTGATGTGGAGCTCGGCCAGAGCGTCGCGCAGGGTGCACGACTCGGGACAGAACTCCAGGAGAGACTCGCACAGGGAGACGCCATCATCGTACCTGCGGGGACACGCCGTCACCATCATCAGGGCAGAAGCTGAGGCTGCAGACTGCTTTAAACTGCTTTAGTCTGCCTCAGATTGGAAGATAACTTGCAGAAGAAGCTGGTTCAACCTCCCAAACATACGTTAAAGCTTCTGAGAGGTTTAGTGGACAGTTTTCTGAGTCTCAGGTGTTTTAAACGGCCTCCAGCTCACCTCTGCAGCAGCTTGTAGAGGGAGATCAGGTTGGTGTGCAGCGGCATGCACGCCAGCGTCCTCTCGCTCTCAGACACGGACTCCTCGCTGCACTGATGGACGCCATCTTACAGGAAACAACCACACATGAGAGTTTGGACCGGGTCAGATTGAAATAACAGGCTGCTGTGCTTCCTCTGAGGAGGAGGAGCCGCTTCCTACCCTGGAAAACAGCGATGAGGATGTCTGGCGGCGTGCTGATGTCCTCTGGCGTCCTCCAGGGCAGCAGGAAGGACTCTCTGCTGACCAGTCGGGCCGGGCCAGATTCGGCCGGGTCGTACAGGCTGGACGGCAGCCGGTCAAACTCCGTCAGGTGGATGTAGGAGAGCCAGAGCAGCGCCCGGTCAGCAGCTGTCAGGTGGTCAGCGATGCTCAGGTCCTGAGCCGACTTCAGAGCGTTCTGAAATGACCACAGCACACATTTAACCGTCCAATCAGAAGACCTTAAAGCTCTGCTGCTTTCTGCTGAGCAGAAGGCAGAAAACAGGCCACATGTGACGCTTCATTAGCTCACAACATGTTGCTCTGTCAGCATCATGAGGGCACACCGCCATCTTTAAATCTGCCCTCACACCCAGAACCTCTCTGTTTGTCTCCTCCTTGCTACAGCAGCAGCTAAATAAGGTGTAATCACATTATTTTATTATTATCCAGTTTAGTCTACAAGCTCTGACTTCTGGTTTGAAGACTCTGCTCTACTCTGCCTTCAGGCTGCATCCGCAGTGGATCTCTGACAGTGTGAGCGTGTAAACGAACAACAGAGACACCGTTTCTGATTCTACTTCCTGTTTCTGGATCGTAAAGCGTTCACTCTGAAGTCAGATGCTCTAGCTCTGCTTTAGCTGTGCTTTAGCTGTGCTGTCGCTCTGCTTTAGCTGTGCTTTAGCTGTGCTTTAGCTGTGCTTTAGCTGTGCTGTAGCTGTGCTGTAGCTCTGCTGTAGCTCTGCTTTAGCTCTGCTGTAGCTGTGCTGTAGCTGTGCTGTAGCTCTGCTGTAGCTCTGCTGTAGCTGTGCTGTAGCTCTGCTGTAGCTCTGCTTTAGCTCTGCTTTAGCTCTGCTTTAGCTCTGCTGTAGCTCTGCTGTAGCTGTGCTGTAGCTCTGCTGTAGCTCTGCTGTAGCTGTGCTGTAGCTGTGCTTTAGCTCTGCTGTAGCTGTGCTGTAGCTGTGCTGTAGCTCTGCTGTAGCTCTGCTGTAGCTGTGCTGTAGCTGTGCTGTAGCTCTGCTGTAGCTGTGCTGTAGCTGTGCTGTAGCTCTGCTGTAGCTGTGCTGTAGCTGTGCTTTAGCTGTGCTGTAGCTGTGCTGTAGCTGTGCTGTAGCTCTGCTGTAGCTGTGCTGTAGCTCTGCTGTAGCTGTGCTGTAGCTGTGCTTTAGCTGTGCTGTAGCTGTGCTGTAGCTCTGCTGTAGCTCTGCTGTAGCTCTGCTGTAGCTGTAGCTCTGCTGTAGCTGTGCTGTAGCTCTGCTGTAGCTGTAGCTCTGCTGTAGCTGTGCTGTAGCTGTGCTGTAGCTCTGGTTTAGCTGTGCTGTAGCTGTGCTATAGCTGTGCTGTAGCTCTGCTGTAGCTCTGCTGTAGCTCTGCTTTAGCTGTGCTGTAGCTGTGCTGTAGCTGTGCTTTAGCTGTGCTGTAGCTGTGCTTTAGCTGTGCTGTAGCTGTGCTTTAGCTCTGCTGTAGCTGTGCTGTAGCTCTGCTGTAGCTGTGCTGTAGCTGTGCTTTAGCTCTGCTGTAGCTCTGCTGTAGCTGTGCTTTAGCTCTGCTGTAGCTCTGCTTTAGCTGTGCTGTAGCTGTGCTGTAGCTGTGCTTTAGCTGTGCTGTAGCTGTGCTGTAGCTGTGCTTTAGCTGTGCTGTAGCTGTGCTGTAGCTGTGCTTTAGCTCTGCTGTAGCTCTGCTGTAGCTCTGCTGTAGCTGTGCTTTAGCTCTGCTGTAGCTGTGCTGTAGCTCTGCTGTAGCTGTGCTGTAGCTGTGCTTTAGCTCTGCTGTAGCTCTGCTGTAGCTGTGCTTTAGCTCTGCTGTAGCTCTGCTTTAGCTGTGCTGTAGCTGTGCTGTAGCTGTGCTTTAGCTGTGCTGTAGCTGTGCTGTAGCTGTGCTTTAGCTGTGCTGTAGCTGTGCTGTAGCTGTGCTTTAGCTGTGCTGTAGCTGTGCTTTAGCTGTGCTGTAGCTGTGCTGTAGCTGTGCTTTAGCTGTGCTGTAGCTGTAGCTCTGCTCTAGCTCTGCTCTAGGCTAGCAAGCTTGTTCTGTATGAACAACCAGAACCGTTCCACAACAACAGCATCAACGCCGGGAGCTAAACGGCCGCCACCACAGACTGCTGCTGACCCTGATCTCACTCACTGTTCTGCACAGAACCGGACCGGCTTCTGTCTGACCGGCTTCTCTCTGACCGACAGGTGACACACCTGAGCAGGAGGAAGTCCTCTCTGTGCACAGCAGACACAAATCTCTACCTCGTTCATTAGGATCCGTGTGTGTGTACACCTTTAAGTCATGATGACACACCTGCAGGAGCGCCAGGGCGCTCTCCATCCGGCCCGTGAACAGACTGAGCTGCACCCTGAACAGCAGAGCCTCCATCAGCTGGAAGGACAGCTTCTCCGTCACCCTTAAGGACGCCTCGGCCAACAGGAAGTGCAGCAGGCGCTCGCACACGTAGTCCTTCCCCTCGAACGAGCTCTCCAGGTTCAGGTACTGAGGAGGAGCACAGGTTGATGACATCATCACGGCCTGAGGAGGGTGTCACATGACCCTTCCCCATCTCTGAATGTGGGCGGGGCTCACGATGACACAATCAAACAGTGAAGTTGGAGCTGAGGACTTACACTGAACCACACCCGGTAGTCGGGGGCGTGCTCCACCGCCATCTCACACATCTCCTGCACCTCCTCCCTGCTGCCCCGCCGGGAGAACAGCGACAGGTAGTGGCTCCACACCTCCGGGTCCTCGCAGTTACTCTCCAGGGCACGAGACAGCGTGTTCAGAGCGGCCTCCAGGCACTCTGCGGCAGATCTGCAGGAACCAACCGCAGCTGGGTGAGCGGGCAGCGCATCAGAACCAGAACCGGCACCAGGCTGGACACTTACGTTTCGCTCTGATTCAGGTATCTGAAGGCCAGCTTGATCCACAGCTGAGTGTCTCGCGGACTCTCCAGGACGCTCGCCTCCAGGTTTGAGATGTCGTCCGTCTCGCTGACAAAATACCGCCGGTCCTCAGATGTGACGCACACGTCCACGGCGGGCGAGCTGCTCACGGAGACGTCGTCTGTCACACAAAGAAGAAGAAGAGTCATTTCTTCTACACACTCTGTGGGAGGAGCCTATGTATATGGGAGGAGCCTCTGAGTAGGAGGAGCCTGTGTATATGGGAGGAGCCTGTGTGTGGGAGGAGTCTATGGGAGGAGTCTGTGTATATGGGAGGAGCCTGTGTATATGGGAGGAGCCTGTGTATATGGGAGGAGCCTGTGTATATGGGAGGAGCTTGTGTGTGGGAGGAGCCTGTGTATGGGAGGAGCCTGTGTATATGGGAGGAGTCTGTATGGGAGGAGCTTGTGTGTATGGGAGGAGCCTGTGTATATGGGAGGAGCCTGTGTATATGGGAGGAGCCTGTGTATATGGGAGGAGTCTGTGTATGGGAGGAGCTTGTGTGTGGGAGGAGCCTGTGTATATGGGAGGAGCCTGTGTATGGGAGGAGCCTATGTATGGGAGGAGCTTGTGTGTGGGAGGAGCCTGTGTATATGGGAGGAGCCTGTGTATGGGAGGAGCCTGTGTGAGGGAGGGGCCTCTTTAAGGCATCATCACGGTAGATCTTTTGAGGTTTTTTTAACCTGCTGGTTGACTGAAGTACGGAGGCCTGAAGCTGCCATATTCTCACATGAATAATAAATCAAATGAGACTTTATTTTTCATGTGGAACATATATTTCTTATTTCTGTTTAACTCTCCTTTACATCATATTGATCCATTTATTCCCTTCTTTATCTTATTTAGATTTTACTTAATGTTTGTAATTTACTTTATTTATAGATTAATTAATCTTTTTTTCTCCCCAGTTTATTTCCAAGTTTTCGTTTTCCATTTTCCAGTTTTTATTTTCTAAGATGTTTTTCTGCCTCTTTATGCAAATGAGGGGGCGGGGTTTCACAGCCACAGAGACAGGAAGTGGGGAACGCTAACAGTGTTAGCGGTTAGTTTAACTCGCCATAGCAACAATGGCCCCACGCCTTTGTTCAAAGTGACCCGACCAATCAGAGGCTGAGAACAAAAAACTATCTCGGTCTGTTGAATTAAATCATCTGTGTCGCAGCCTTGATACCAGAACTACCGTTTTTGGCACTTTCGGATTCAAGGTTTCTCACCTGCAGGCATCAGCTGTTCAGCTGCAGTCTCATCGCCGCTCTCCACGGGGGCGTCGCCGCTCTGCGCCGAGGGCTTCGGCCTCCACCTCCGTGTCTCCTTACAGGTGGTGAAGGGAGGCACTGCGGAGCAAAGAGGGGACACGGGTCACATGACCGGGCCAGAACCTGGACCAGACCACATGTTAGAAAAGGAAGCTCCACCAACCGTGGCGTTTGCCTTCGTTCACTTTGCTGACGAGGAGGACAGCCTTCTGGTCCACGCCCATTCGGTCTTTGTTTGGACCGAACAGCTTCTTCATGTAGCTCTCTGCAGAACACAGAACTTTCAGAACCGCCCGCAGAATACAGTAACAGAACTCATCGGACGATCCTGTGACATCATCATGAGAAATCACCAACCTGTGGCGGCACCGATGTCCTCATCAGAACTACTCTCAGTACAGCCAATCAGAGACAAGTTGTAGGACAGGATGTCCTGGAACAGCTGGTTCCCAGACAGAGTGCAGTTCCTCATGTGCTGCCTGCAGCGAGGAGAGCACGTTACACAGGAAACAGGCGGGAAGAGGGTGGAAAACAGGCGGTAAGAGGGTGAAAAACAGGCAGAAAATAGGCGGGAAGAGGGTGGAAAACAGGCGGGAAGAGGGCAGGAAGAGGGCGGAAAACCGGCGGGAAAAGGGTGGAAAACAGGCGGGAAGAGGGTGGAAAACAGGCGGGAAGAGGGTGGAAAACAGGCGGGAAGAGGGTGGAAAACAGGCGGGAAGAGGGTGGAAAACAGGCGGGAAGAGGGTGGAAAACAGGCAGAAAATAGGCGGTAAGAGGGTGAAAAACAGGCAGAAAATAGGCGGGAAGAGGGTGGAAAACAGGCGGGAAGAGGGCAGGAAGAGGGCGGAAAACCGGCGGGAAAAGGGTGGAAAACAGGCGGGAAGAGGGTGGAAAACAGGCGGGAAGAGGGTGGAAAACAGGCGGGAAGAGGGTGGAAAACAGGCGGGAAGAGGGTGGAAAACAGGCGGGAAGAGGGTGGAAAACAGGCAGAAAATAGGCGGTAAGAGGGTGAAAAACAGGCAGAAAATAGGCGGGAAGAGGGTGGAAAACAGGCGGGAAGAGGGCAGGAAGAGGGCGGAAAACCGGCGGGAAAAGGGTGGAAAACAGGCGGGAAGAGGGTGGAAAACAGGCGGGAAGAGGGTGGAAAACAGGCGGGAAGAGGGTGGAAAACAGGCGGGAAGAGGGTGGAAAACAGGCGGGAAGAGGGTGGAAAACAGGCGGGAAGAGGGCGGAAAACAGGCGGGAAGAGGGCGGAAAACAGGCGGGAAGAGGGCGGAAAACAGGCGGGAAAAGGGCAGGAAAACAGGCGGGAAAAGGGCAGGAAAACCGGCGGGAAAAGGGCAGGAAAACCGGCGGGAAAAGGGCAGGAAAACCGGCGGGAAAAGGGCAGGAAAACAGGCGGGAAGAGGGTGGGAAACAGGCGGGAAGAGGGTGGGAAACAGGCGGGAAGAGGGTGGGAAACAGGCGGGAAGAGGGAGGAAAACCGGCGGGAAGAGGGTGGGAAACAAGCGGAAGCAGGTGATAAGAAGACAGGAAGCAGGCAGGAAAATGTGGGGTGGGGGGTGGAAAACAGGTAGGAAGCAGGTGGAAAACAGCAGGATGACTGACCATCTGCAGCCGTCATCGTTGCAGGTCCCTGTGAGGTCAAAGCGGCAGAAACATTTGTTGGCTTCGATGGCGTTGCTGTAGGTCACAGAGCTCAGCGGTAACTTCTCCTTGGTCCGGTAGTACGGGCTGAACCTGCAGAGAAGAAGTGAGGTCATTGCATCCAAATTAGACGACTACATTAGAAGTAGAAGTAAAGTAAAGCAGTAAAGTAGAAGCACTGCTCACCTGTACGACCTGAACACCAGCAAAGGGCTGTGATATGGCTCAAAGGGGAGTGGCTTCAGCTCGGAGCCACCTGATTGGCTCACAGTCTCCAACTCCAGCGGGACCACCTGAATCACACACACAGTTGTAAGTAATCATGTCATTGATGACTGATCAATCGATTACTGGAGCCATTGATTAGGCAGTGACCCGGTGAGTGGTCACCTGTGCAGAAGGGGCAACATCCGCATCCCCCCCCAGCCTGAGCAGCTCCCCCTGCAGCAGCTCTCCCAGCCAGGCCTGCTGCTGGTACCGCCGCTTCAGGCCGTCCACGTCCAGCCCCGCAAACATCTCTGCGGGGAGCTCGGAGCCACCTGCCGTCTTGGCTGGCTTGGCACTGCTGCCGTCCTTACCGGGGACGGAGCTCGGCGTGTCCAGGTGGGGTTTGGTGAAGGAGTTGCTGGACTGCCGGAGGGAGGGGCGGCGGCCGCCTCTGGCTGCAGCGGCGGGGGCAGGTTCCAGCTCCTGGTCATCGGCCTCGGGGACGTCCTCACTGTCAAGGGTCAGTTTGTCCTGGGACAGGTCGTGCAGGGAGGGCTGGGGGAGGTGGAAGGGGCTGGAGGAGGGCAGCTGTTGGACTTGAGGTTCTGAGGGGGGGTTGGAGGCTGGCGCCGGCGGCGGTTCTGGTGGAGCTCCCTTGTTGCGCAGGACCTGAGCCTCCTTCAGCTTCTGGATCTTCAGGGCGTATTCGGACTCAAGCTGCTGCAGCCGGCGCTTCTGAGCGATCAGCTCGGCGAAGTGTCGCTCAGAACCGCGGGGAGCCGCGTCCAGACGCTGCAGCTTACTGGGCTGTGGAGACAGGAAGTGACACGGTTAGTATGACATCACAGGCTCGCACCTGCCTGCTCCTACAGTTGGTTAAATGATGCAGTCTGACTGGACCGGTGGACCCAGGTCACAGAAACTCAAACATGTCCGCCTCTTCTCTCAGTTCTTCAGAGATGAAATGACAACAAGAACCAGTTCAGAGTCCAGTTCAAACCAAACAAGAACCAGTTCAGAGTCCAGTTCACACCAAACAAGAACCTGTTCAGAGTTCAGTTCAAACCAAACAAGAACCAGTTCAGAGTCCAGTTCAAACCAAACAAGAACCAGTTCAGAGTCCAGTTCAAACCAAACAAGAACCAGTTCAGAGTCCAGTTCAAACCAAACAAGAACCAGATCAGAGTTCAGTTCAAACCAAAAAAGAACCAGTTCAGAGTTCAGTTCAAACCAAAAAAGAACCAGTTCAGAGTTCAGTTCAAACTCTGACAGGAACCAGTTCAGTTCACACCAAACAAGAACCAGTTCAGAGTTCAGTTCAAACTCTGACAGGATCCAGTTCAGAGTTCAGTCCAAACCAAACAAGAACCAGTTCAGTCCAAACCAAACAAGAACCAGTTCAGTTCAAACCAAACAAGAAGCAGTTCAGTTCAAACCAAACAAGAACCAGTTCAGAGTCCATTTCAAACCAAACAAGAACCAGTTCATTTCAAACCAAACAAGAACCAGTTCAGTTCAAACCAAACAAGAACCAGTTCAGAGTCCAGTTCAAACCAAACAAGAATCAGTTCAGAGTTCAGTTCAAACCAAACAAGAACCAGTTCAGTTCAAACCAAACAAGAACCAGTTCAGTTCAAACCAAACAAGAACCAGATCAGTTCAAACCAAACAAGAACCAGTTCAGTTCAAACCAAACAAGAACCAGTTCAGTTCAAACCAGAAAAGAACCAGTTCAGAGTTCAGTTCAAACCAGAAAAGAACCAGTTCAGAGTTCAGTTCAAACCAAACAAGAACCAGTTCAGTTCAAACCAAACAAGAACCAGTTCAGTTCAAACCAAACAAGAACCAGTTCAGTTCAAACCAAACAAGAACCAGTTCAGTTCAAACCAAACAAGAACCAATTCCGTTCAAACCAAACAAGAACCAGTTCAGTTCAAACCAAACAAGAACCAGTTCAGTTCAAACCAAACAAGAACCAGTTCAGTTCAAACCAAACAAGAACCAGTTCAGTTCAAACCAGAAAAGAACCAGTTCAGTTCAAACCAGAAAAGAACCAGTTCAGAGTCCATTTCAAACTAAAAAAGAACCAGTTCAGAGTCCAGTTCTAACCAAACAGGAACCAGTTCAGAGTCCAGTTCTAACCAAACAAGAACCAGTTCAGACTCCAGTTCTAACCCTAACTAACCCTTTTGTAGTATAGTTCTTCCTGTTTGTGGCATTATCATTAATTTATCCTCTTTAAAAGTTATAATCAATAATTAACTTAATAGTTAATATTTTAAATTCTCTGTTAGACTAAACTACAGAGCCACACCGGTGCTGCAACAAGGTCAGTTATGATGTGGCGATATCTCTGAAATCTATCGATCAGGCTTCTCTCAAACTGAAGAAATGATCCTGAAACTCTGCAGGTTTAAATTCTGTCACTTGATCGTAAAAAAATCACCTGAAACAGCAAAGACCGATCAATAAGCAGATCAATAGATTTGTGTTTGAATTCAGAGAGGATGCAAACAGGCTAATCTGAGTCCAGCGGCGGCAGAACCGAGCCGTCGGACCCTGAACCTCCTCTGCCTGACAGCAGGGTCTCACCATGGCGTGGCCGGGCTCAGTGGTGCGTTTGGGTCCTCGGCCGGCAGCCAGCTGAGCCTGGACCAGATCCTGCTCCAGACGGACCGCCACGGTCTTCTTCAGGGACACGCGCTGCTCGACCCGCTGCACCTGTACAGAACCCAGACGTGTCAGTGGCTGCTGTGTCTGGCTCCGCCCGATCATGTGACGGGACCACAGCCTCACCTGCTCCTGCAGCTTCTTCAGCAGCATCCGGTTGGCGCTGACGATCTTCTCGGACGCCTGCAGCTGCTCCCTCAGCTTGGCCACCTTGGCCTCGGCGGCCTTCAGAGACTCCGCCTTCCTCAGCTCCTGCTGCAGCAGGTGTCGGAGCACGGCCTCGTCCCTCTGCAGCAGCTCCCTGCGAACAGATGATCTGACCTCAGACCTGCTGACAGCTTTGATCAAACACGGCTCGGCTCTACCTGAACTGGGCCGGCCGCTCCCGGTTCTGACCCAGTCAGAGGTGCCAGGTCTTTGGTGGCTGGATTAACTTTAGGAGCCTTAAAGTGAGAACATTTAGTCTTTTCTGGAGCAGCGTCCTCATAAATCTCAGAAGAACGCCCGTTTCCTTCCTGTCAGGTGGTGACATCACAGATATATTCACCTGCCCTCGTTACGCCTCACCTGCCCTCGTTACGCCTCACCTGTGCTTGTTACGCGTCACCTGCCCTCGTTACGCCTCACCTGTGCTTGTTACGCCTCACCTGCCCTCGTTACGCCTCACCTGTGCTTGTTGAGCCTCACCTGCGCTCGTTACGCCTCACCTGTGCTTGTTGAGCCTCACCTGCGCTCGTTATGCCTCACCTGCCCTCGTTACGCCTCACCTGCGCTCGTTATGCCTCACCTGTGCTTGTTATGCCTCACCTGCCCTCGTTACGCCTCACCTGCGCTCGTTATGCCTCACCTGTGCTCGCTATGCCTCACCTGTACGCCTCACCTGCCCTCGTTACGCCTCACCTGCCCTCGTTACGCCTCACCTGCCCTCGTTACGCCTCACCTGCCCTCGTTACGCCTCACCTGCCCTCGTTACGCCTCACCTGCCCTCGTTACGCCTCACCTGCGCTCGTTGAGCCTCACCTGTGCTTGTTGAGCCTCACCTGCGCTCGTTACGCCTCACCTGCGCTCGCTATGCCTCACCTGCCCTCGTTATGCCTCACCTGCGCTCGCTATGCCTCACCTGTGCTCGCTATGCCTCACCTGTACGCCTCACCTGTGCTCGTTACGCCTCACCTGTGCTCGCTATGCCTCACCTGTACGCCTCACCTGTGCTCGCTACGCCTCACCTGCCCTCGTTACGCCTCACCTGTACGCCTCACCGTTACGCCTCACCTGCCCTCGTTACGCCTCACCTGCCCTCGTTACGCCTCACCTGTACGCCTCACCGTTACGCCTCACCTGCGCTCGTTACGCCTCACCTGCGCTCGTTACGCCTCACCTGCGCTCGTTACGCCTCACCTGTACGCCTCACCTGCGCTCGTTACGCCTCACCTGCGCTCGCTATGCCTCACCTGCCCTCGTTATGCCTCACCTGCGCTCGCTATGCCTCACCTGTGCTCGCTATGCCTCACCTGTACGCCTCACCTGTGCTCGTTACGCCTCACCTGTGCTCGCTATGCCTCACCTGTACGCCTCACCTGCCCTCGTTACGCCTCACCTGTACGCCTCACCTGCCCTCGTTACGCCTCACCTGTACGCCTCACCTGCGCTCGTTACGCCTCACCTGTACGCCTCACCTGTGCTCGCTACGCCTCACCTGTGCTCGTTACGCCTCACCTGCGCTCGCTATGCCTCACCTGTGCTTGTTGAGCCTCTGCTCCGCCTCGCTCAGCTTCAGCTCTGCAGACGGTCTCAGGGGTGAGTCCAAAACCGGTTCCGGTGCAGCAGAGGAGCTCAGTGGACTCAGACTGTGGTCCTTCAGCAGCTTCTGCTTCTCCCTGCTGCAGTCAGAACACAGGTTCAAACACAGCTCTGGTTCTGTATGAGTAGCAGTGACCCAGTTCAGGTGTTCCTACCTGGCGATTTCCTCCTTCAGGAGACGGTACTCGGCCCGCTTGGCTTCAGGTAGAGCTTCTGGCGTTCTGACTGGGTTGTTCTCCTTCTCACATCCTGACGCTGCTTTGGGCTTCGCTGCCTGTGAAACATCAGAACAGAATCAGCCGTCATGACAGAACCTCCAGCACCAGTTCGGCTCCCTTTAGCGAGCAGGACCCACCTCCACCGTCCTCCGGGCCTCTTTGATCATGAACTCCAAACCGCCAAACACCGTCTGCGCAGAGCTGCTGGCGTCCAGGTCCGAGTCGCTGTCGTCCGAGTCGTTCAGAGAGACCACCACCGACTTGTGTCTGGGCAGCTGTGGACACAAAAGGCAGGTGATGGTCCTGAAAAGGGACCTGGAACAGAATCTGATCCTGGAACAGATCTGATCCTGGAACAGAATCTGATCCTGAAAAAGAACCGGGAACAGAATCTGAACGTGGAACAGATCTGATCCTAGAACAGAAGCTGGAACAGGTCTGATCCTAGAACAGAACCTGGAACAGAATCTGATCCTGGAACAGAATCTGATCCTGGAACAGATCTGATCCTAGAATAGAAGCTGGAACAGAATCTGATCCTAGAACAGAAGCTGCAACAGAATCTGATCCTGGAACAGAAGCTGCAACAGATCTGATCCTGGAACAGAACCTGGAACAGAATCTGATCCTGGAACAGATCTGATCCTGGAACAGAAGCTGCAACAGATCTGATCCTAGAACAGAAGCTGCAACAGAATCTGATCCTGGAACAGAAGCTGCAACAGATCTGATCCTGGAACAGACCTTCCACAGCGTGTCGGGGTGTGCTGCTTACCACCAGTGGAGCCCGGGTGGCGTGGTGAGCTCGGCTGAACCTGCCCCCCCGCGACTGAGGCACCGTGTTCAGGCTGACGGCGCTCAGGTTCCCTCTGGGAGGAAGCTGAACGTCTGTGGGCAGCGGGCAGCTCGGAGACGGAGGACCGCTGGAGCTCTTCTGCAGAGGACCACAACAGATACCATCATCATGCAACCAGTATAACTATTACAACCAGTATAACCAGTGTAACCATTACAACCAGTGTAACCATTACAACCATTATAACCAGTGTAACCATTACAACCAGTGTAACCATTACAACCATTATAACCAGTGTAACTACTGTAACCATTACAACTATTACAACCAGTGTAACCATTACAACCAGTGTAACCAGTACAACTAGTATAACCAGTGTAACCATTACAACCACTGTAACCATTACAGCCAGTGTAACCACTAACCATTACAACCATTACAACCAGTGTAACCACTAACCATTACAACCATTACAACCAGTGTAACCACTAACCATTACAACCAGTGTAACTATTACAACCAGTAGAATCAGTACAACCAGTGTAACCACTGTAACCATTACAACCAGTGGAACCATTACAGCCACTGTAACCATTACAACCAGTGTAACCATTACAGCCACTGTAACCATTACGACTATTACAACCAGTGTAACCATTACAACCAGTATAACCATTACAACCAGTGTAACCAGTACAACTAGTACAACTAGTATAACCAGTGTAACCATTACAGCCACTGTAACCATTACAGCCACTGTAACCATTACAACCATTACAACCAGTGTATCCACTAACCATTACAACCAGTGTAACCACTAACCATTACAACCAGTATAACCAATACAACTAGTATAACCACTGTAACCATTACAACCAGTGTAACCACTAACCATTACAACCAGTGTAACCATTACAACCAGTGTAACCATTACAGCCACTGTAACCATTACGACTATTACAACCAGTGTAACCATTACAACCAGTATAACCATTACAACCAGTGTAACCAGTACAACTAGTACAACTAGTATAACCAGTGTAACCATTACAGCCACTGTAACCATTACAGCCACTGTAACCATTACAACCATTACAACCAGTGTATCCACTAACCATTACAACCAGTGTAACCACTAACCATTACAACCAGTATAACCAATACAACTAGTATAACCACTGTAACCATTACAACCAGTGTAACCACTAACCATTACAACCAGTGGAACCATTACAGCCACTGTAACCATTACAACCAGTGGAACCATTACAGCCACTGTAACCATTACAACCAGTGTAACCACTAACCATTACAACCAATGTAACCATTATAACCATTATAACCAGTGTAACTACTGTAACCATTACAACTATTACAACCAGTGTAACCATTACAACCAGTATAACCATTACAACTAGCATAACCATTATAACCAGTGTAACCAGTACAACTAGTATAACCAGTGTAACCAGTACAACTAGTATAACCAGTGTAACCAGTACAACTAGTATAACCAGTGTAACCATTACAGCCACTGTAACCATTACAGCCACTGTAACCATTACAGCCACTGTAACCATTACAACCAGTATAACCAATACAACTAGTTTAACCAGTGTAACCACTGTAACCATTACAACCAGTGTAACCACTAACCATTACAACCAGTGGAACCATTACAGCCACTGTAACCATTACAACCAGTGGAACCATTACAGCCAGTGTAACTATTACAACCAGTGTAACTAGTGTAACCATTACAACCAGTGTAACCACTAACCATTACAACCATTACAACCAATGTAACCATTATAACCATTATAACCAGTGTAACCACTGTAACCATTACAGCCAGTATAACTAGTATAACCCGTGTAACCAGTGTAACCATTACAACCAGTCACTGTAACCCGTGTAACCAGTGTAACCAGTATAACCAGTATAACCCGTGTGTGGTCAGACTGACCTCGGTGGCCGCCACCCTCTTGTTGGCCATCGACATCAGACAGGTCTCCCTGAGCAGCATCTCCTCCTCCTCCTCTTCATCAGCAAACGGAGGTTTGGGAGGCGGCTCCACTTCATCCGGTGGAGGGGGGAGTGGGGGGAGCGGGGGAGGAGCCCCGGACAGGACGGGGGGGAGGAAGGGCTGCGAGAAACCATGGAGTCCAGTTTAACTGTGTTCTAAATCAATAAGTATTGATCTGACAACACGTTTGCCCTGCTTAAGGGGGGGCGTTCCATTCTAAAATAGGAGCGTACCATTAAGTAGGCTGCAGCCTCGGCGCCGTACAGGCCCAGCGGGGGGAAACCGCCGCTCTCGTCTACGGACAGCAGGTTGTGGGTCGGTGACGGCACTGACAGAAACAGGAAAGGTGAGCGCCATCAGCACAGAAACAGGAAGTAAAGGACAGTACAGGGGCGTCCCACTCACCTGGGGAGCTGGTCTCGCTGTCCGTGTCCATGGCGACCTCATCATAGTTGTCGTACTGGTAGAGGTTCCCTGAGCTGTCGAGGCCCGGCTTGCCAGCGGACTTCCTGTGGTCCTGGTCCCTGGACTAAACACAGACACACCTGAGTCCTGCAGGGAGGGCAGACACACCTGAGCACGGCTGGCGCGGACTCTCACCTTGCTGCGCGTTCTCCTGCCGCCCACCAGCTTCATGAAGCGGTTGTACTGCTCGTCCTGGTTGGACAGGTCGCGGATGCGGCGGATCTCGTCCTCCCGTTTGCGGCGCTCCTCCTCCTCCTGGCGGCGTTTCTCCTCCTGGTTCCTCTGCTGCTGCAGCTTCCAGGTGCGCAGCTGCTGTTTCCTGTACGCCTGCTTCGCCACCGAGCCTGACGTAGTGACCAGCAGGGGACCGGAGTGAGGAAACCTCAGCCACACAGACTCCACCCCCCTCCCTCTACCTGGACGCAGCATCTCACCTGGACTGATGAGCTTCTTGGTGCTATGGGGTTTCCCGGGAGTCCGGCCCCTCTCCAGCAGACCTTTTGGGCCTGGTTTGAGACTCTGTTTGGGCCGGTCTCTCTCAGGTCTGGACCCGGTCTTGGTTCTGTCCTCAGCCTCTTTGCAAGCCTCGGCTCCTCCCTCTGAGGACTGCGGGTCACCTGTGTAACCAATGACAAGGTAGCTCATGGTCACGTGACAAAGATATTTCAGCATTTAACAACCAGGTGTCACATAAACTTTAAGAGCAGATTCAGGTTCACAGGTGAGCTAAAACTTGGGTCTCACCCGAGAACCCCTTCCTGCTCCTAACCGACAGGCTCCCACTGTGCTCAGGTAGGGGCCAGAGGGGATCAGGTAGGGTCAGAGGGGAAGGGGTGGAGGTCAGAGGGATCAGAGGGGATCAGGTAGGGTCAGAGGGGACGGGTGTGGGTCAGATGGATCAGGTAGGGGTCAGGTAGGGGCCAGAGGGGATCAGGTAAGGTCAGAGGGGACGGGTGGAGGTCAGAGGGATCAGGTAGGGTCAGAGGGATCAGGTAGGGGCCAGAGGGGATCAGGTAGGGTCAGAGGGGAGGGGTGGAGGTCAGAGGGATCAGGTAGGGGCCAGAGGGGATCAGGTAGGGTCAGAGGGGAGGGGTGGAGGTCAGAGGGGATCAGGTAGGGGCCAGAGGGGATCAGGTAGGGTCAGAGGGGAGGGGTGGAGGTCAGAGGGATCAGGTAGGGGCCAGAGGGGATCAGGTAGGGGCCAGAGGGGATCAGGTAGGGGCCAGAGGGGATCAGGTAGGGGCCAGAGGGGATCAGGTAGGGGCCAGAGGGGATCAGGTAGGGTCAGAGGGGATCAGGTAGGGGCCAGAGGGGATCAGGTAGGGGCCAGAGGGGATCGGGTAGGGGCCAGAGGGGAGGGGTGGAGGTCAGAGGGGATCAGGTAGGGGCCAGAGGGGAGGGGTGGAGGTCAGGTAGGGGCCAGAGGGGATCAGGTAGGGTCAGAGGGGAGGGGTGGAGGTCAGAGGGATCAGGTAGGGGCCAGAGGGGATCAGGTAGGGTCAGAGGGGACGGGTGGAGGTCAGAGGGGATCAGGTAGGGGCCAGAGGGGATCAGGTAGGGGTCAGGTAGGGGCCAGAGGGGATCAGGTAGGGTCAGAGGGGACGGGTGGAGGTCAGAGGGATCAGGTAGGGGTCAGGTAGGGGCCAGAGGGGATCAGGTAGGGGTCAGGTAGGGGCCAGAGGGGATCAGGTAGGGTCAGAGGGGACGGGTGGAGGTCAGAGGGATCAGGTAGGGGTCAGGTAGGGGCCAGAGGGGATCAGGTAGGGTCAGAGGGGATCAGGTAGGGTCAGAGGGGACGGGTGGAGGTCAGAGGGGACGGGTGGAGGTCAGAGGGATCAGGTAGGGGCCAGAGGGGATCAGGTAGGGTCAGAGGGGAGGGGTGGAGGTCAGAGGGATCAGGTAGGGGTCAGGTAGGGGCCAGAGGGGATCAGGTAGGGTCAGAGGGGATCAGGTAGGGTCAGAGGGGAGGGGTGGAGGTCAGAGGGATCAGGTAGGGGCCAGAGGGGATCAGGTAGGGGCCAGAGGGGATCAGGTAGGGGCCAGAGGGGATCAGGTAGGGGCCAGAGGGGATCAGGTAGGGGCCAGAGGGGATCAGAGGGATCAGGTAGGGATCAGGTAGGGGCCAGAGGGGATCAGAGGGATCAGGTAGGGGCCAGAGGGGATCAGGTAGGCGTCAGGTATAGGTCAGAGGGGACGGATGGGGGACGGGTAGGGGTCAGAGGGGATCAGGTAGGGGCCAGAGGGGATCGGGTGGGGGTCAGGTAAGTGTCAGAGGGGACGGGTAGGGGCCAGAGAGGATTGGTAGGGTCAGAGGGGATCGGGTAGGGGCCCGAGGGGATCGGGTAGGGGTCAGAGGGGACCGGGTAGGGGCCAGAGGGGATCAGGTAGGGGCCAGAGGGGATCAGGTAGGGGCCAGAGGGGATCAGGTAGGGGCCAGAGGGGATCAGAGGGATCAGGTAGGGGCCAGAGGGGATCAGGTAGGGGCCAGAGGGGATCAGAGGGATCAGGTAGGGGCCAGAGGGGATCAGGTAGGCGTCAGGTATAGGTCAGAGGGGACGGATGGGGGACGGGTAGGGGTCAGAGGGGATCAGGTAGGGGCCAGAGGGGATCGGGTGGGGGTCAGGTAAGTGTCAGAGGGGACGGGTAGGGGCCAGAGAGGATTGGTAGGGTCAGAGGGGATCGGGTAGGGGCCAGAGGGGATCGGGTAGGGGTCAGAGGGGACCGGGTAGGGGCCAGAGGGGATCGGGTAGGGGCCAGAGGGGATCGGGTAGGGGCCAGAGGGGATCGGGTAGGGGTCAGAGGGGATCAGGTAGGGGCCAGAGGGGACGGGTAGGGGTCAGAGGGGACGGGTAGGGGTCAGAGGGGATCAGGTAGGGGCCAGAGGGGATCGGGTGGGGGTCAGGTAAGTGTCAGAGGGGACGGGTAGGGGCCAGAGAGGATCGGTAGGGTCAGAGGGGATCGGGTAGGGGCCAGAGGGGATCGGGTAGGGGTCAGAGGGGACCGGGTAGGGGTCAGAGGGGACCGGGTAGGGGCCAGAGGGGATCGGGTAGGGGCCAGAGGGGATCGGGTAGGGGCCAGAGGGGATCGGGTAGGGGTCAGAGGGATCTGGTGGGCGTCAGGTGCAGTCTGGATCAGACCTTAAATATTACAACCCAGGCAGTTCTGACTGGTCTGAGCAGCTGTGGACAGTCTCACCTGTAGACTCCGCCCCCTGTACAGGGCGGAGCTTTCTCACCTGGACTGAGGAGCTTCTTGGTGTGGGGTCTTCCTGGAGTACGGCCCCTCTCGGCTGGACCTTTCGGGCCGGGTTTAGGACTCTGTTTGGTCCATTCTCTCTCTGGGAGTCTTTCAGCAGGTCTGGGTCCGGGCTGCGTCCGGTCAGGTTTGGACCTGGTTCTGGTCCTCTCAGCAGCAGCAGCAGCAGCAGCAGCAGCTGCAGCAGCAGAGGAGGCGGACCTGGTGGTGACTCTCTGCTTCCCCGGAGCGGCCGCCCCAGAACCGGAGGCAGAGCTGGAGTTCTTGTCCTGGGTGGCTTTGACGATCCGGTCCTTGCTCCTCTTCATCACCTGCTGCTCCTTCTGCTGCCACTTCTTGCTGGCCGACTGCAGAGCGAGGAGACGCAGCTGCAGCTCCGACAGCTCCTCCTCCTCCACCTTTTCCACCGGCTGAGGACACACAGAGGTCACATGACCCGGTTAACGACCCGCTTCATGTAAATTAACCCCATCCTGACTCTACAAGCAGCACTCCAAAGGTTCATGGAGCTCACCTTATCAGGTGAGATGATGGACTCCTCACTGGAGGCAGGTGATTCGCTGGGACAGGAAGTGGCGTGCTGGGCCTTCACCTCATCAGCGCCAGCCTCCTCGCCCTCTGCAGCGGCGCCTCCTCCTGCGGCCTCCGTGTTTCCGAGAGCTGCACCTGACAGGAAGTGACATCACTTAATGCTACGCTGCATTAAATCAGGAAACTGCAGAGATAAGTTCCTCCCTCGCCACTCGCCACCATCCCCTGTGAAAAGGGGCGTGGCAGCTCACCCGACCGCCACCTCACGCATGAACGGAGGTTCAAGTCATGAGGTTCGCGATTTCAAACCACAGCAACGGCGCCGGACAGGCTGGGAACTAAACCAGTCCAACCCAGGATGGTTAAAGCCATCAGGTGATGTCATCCCTCATCTTTGAACCAATCAGCAGCCACTCACCTTCGGCCCCGCCTCCTGGGTCCTGCCCCGCCCACTTCCTGTGCAGCTCGTCCAGGTCGGCAGGCGAGGGCAGTTTCTGACGCAGTGGTTTGATGTTGAACGCCTGGAACACCTTCTTCTCATCTCTTTCCAGCTCCGATGGTTCCTCCACGCCTGCTGGACCCAGAGCCGGTTCTGGACCCGGCCTGGGCTCCGGGAGGCCGGTGGCGCCCTCCAGCACCTCCTCCCTGACGGGGGAGGCGCTCGGACCCAGCACCATGGTCTCCTCTTTGCGGATGCACTCCAGCTCCAGCTGGATCTGCTTGTACTTGGACAGCAGGTCCTCGAAGCTCTCATCAACGCTGCTGTCCGGTCGGGGAACGCCAGGAACCACCTTCCTGACCCGATTCCTCACCGGCTGCTTCTCTGAGGTCTCAGGTTCAGGAAAACTGAAGAGAAACTGAAGAGAAACTGGAACAGACACTCTGATCAATGGGCCAGTGCATCGATTACACCTCAAAAACAATGTTTTACGTAAAACTATGGATGAAAATACATAAAAATATTCAAAGAAATACATTAAAAAGGTTAAAAATAATCTAATTTTAAACTTTAACTGAAGTTTTAACTCTATGAGTCACGTCAGAAAATCTGGTCGTAGGTGACAGATCAATTATCTGTGAGCTGATGATCCCAAACCAGAACCAGAACCAACCACCCTGATTCTGCTGATCATTGATAAACCGCTGATCGATACACCTGACAGGAGGCTGGCTTCTGACTGACATGTGCAAACAGAACCTGTCTGGTTCTGATCTCTCCGTTTCACTCCCAACACCTCCCTCCCGGACCGGACCGGACCGGACCGGTCCTGGTACCAACACTGGCCCGGTGTCGCCCGAACCCTAACCGGAAAGGATACGTTTTCTCGCCGGGGATCCGTGACCCTCTCCGGGACCGTAACGCCCAGGGGGAGCTCGGTTTCCTCCCATGCCGCCTCGGTTCCAGGCCCCGCGTCCCCGGTTCGGAATGACCCGGTGTCTGAACCGGCCCAGGGCGCCGTGGCTCCGCTCCCAGAAGTTTGACCGGGGGCTCGGCTCACCGTGCAAACCGAGTCCCGGCGGTGGCATCCCGGGCGGAGCTGGTGGAGCGGGAGGCCGGTCGGGGCCGCTAGGCCCGCACTGCTGCCTGTGGCTCGGGGGGAAAGGGCCGTGGACATGAGGTCCCGGGTTGTACGGCATCAAGAGGCGGAAATCTGGCGGCTGGTGGCCCATGAGAGGCCGCATGTGGTGCGGATGCTGCCGACGTTTTCGAGTCCGCGGAGGAGCGCCGCCGCGGGGCCTGTTGCCTTCCGCCCGCCGCATCGGCACACTCTCTTCGGTTTCATCATCACAGATCTCTCCGTCTTCGAGCTCCCCGTCCTCCGCGGGGGATCGACTCGGTGTGTTTGAATCCATGTCGTGGTGACCGCGGTAACCGTCGCCAGCTGTCTGCCGGCCGTGAACTCAGCGGGCGGCAGCGTCGGGAATCATTCCTCCGTGTTTAGCTCCGGTCTTTGACCGTTAATGTTAGCTTTGTGCTAGCTGTGCTGCTATCACCCAACAACCGCGATACAACGAAATCACGCGAGACGTCGTTTCTGAAAGCAGCCCAAATAAGGAAGGTTTCTTCCTGGTTTCCGGTTGCAGTGACAGTTAAACTTCCTGGAGGAGTTCGGGCTTTTATCGCCTCAGAATGGACTTGTTTATGAAGATACTAACATTTATAAACTATGAATAAACTATGAATCAAGTATTTTTCTATTCTATTTTATTCTCAAGTCTGTGATTACTTCTTTCTTTCTTTCTTTCTTTCTTTCTTTCTTTCTTTCTTTCTTTCTTTCTTTCTTTCTTTCTTTCTTTCTTTCTTTCTTTCTTTCTTTCTTTCTTTCTTTCTTTCTTTCTTTCTTTCTTTCTTTCTTTCTTTCTTTCTTTCTTTCTTTCTTTCTTTCTTTCTTTCTTTCTTTGCTGCAAATGGTACAAACCGTTTTGAAACCGTCATATTTACCAAACTTAAAACCTGTTAAGGTTCATATCACTTCTGAAATAACATTTCCTGATGTTTAAAACCTCAGAATTAAAGGAGGGTGCACTTATTATCTCATAAGACTCTGTAAATATATTCAAATATATATTAAAACCTTTATTAAAGGCAATATTCCAGCAGAAAGGGTGACAAAACGTCTATAAAGTAACGGGAAATAAACAATTTATAATGAGACAGCAGATTTCTGTAGTTAATGTGCAGATTTTAGCTTTATTTTCCTACATTTTCGGTTTTTTGTTTGTTTGCTTTTTAATGTTTAATGAAAGTTTTTCATGTGTATAATCAAGCCTGAAATCACCAGGGAGTGTAACAAGGTGAATGTTCCACCTCTTTAAAGATCATATCATAAATATTAATAGAATATAAACACAAGTGTGTTTATGTTAATGCATCATTTAATGATTTTATCCAAAGCATCCAAACTGAATGCCTATATCTTGCTCCAGGTAGGGATTCAGTTTGGATGCAGATGCTGTGGTGTATGGTTGGTTTGGCTGGGAAGACCAGCAGTTCAGTTTTTGGGAGGTTAAGTTGGAGGTGATGGGCTTTCATCCATGTTGATATGTCAGAGAGACAGTCTGAGATTCAGCTGAGACCGTGTGGTCGTCAGGTGGGAATGACAGATAGAGCTGGGTATCATCAGCATAACATTGGTGTGAGAAGCCATGTGATCGGCTGATCTTTCCCAGTGAGTTGGTGTATATGGCAAAGAGAAGAGGTCCCAGTACTGAACCTTGGGGGACTCCTGTGGCTGCAGAAGTGTGACCAAGCCAGGATACTTCAGGATACAGAGCTGTTTCGGTGGAGTGTGGAGTGCACTTTTAAACCCAGATTGGTTTGGGTCAAGGAGGTTGTTATGCGAGAGGTAATCAGTGACCTGCTTAAAGACCTTTTCAATGGTTTTAGACAGAAACGGGAGGAGAGAGACCGGCCGATAATTCTCCATGAGCTGGAGGGAGGGAAGGTTTCTTGAGCAGCGGTGTAACCTGAGCTTACTTGAATGTGATAGGAAATGTTATCAGTGAAGCATTAATCACATGCGTGACTGCTGCAGTTACAGTAGGAGCAATGGATTGGAGAAGATTAGAAGGAACGGGGTCCAGCGGGCATGTAGTAGGACGGCTACATGTGAGGAGTTTAGGCACACTGCTCTGCAGGAGGACTTCTGCATGCTGAGTTTAACAGGTTTGGTTATAGCTGCCACTTTGTCAGTAAAGAATGAGGCGAAGCTGCTGTTAGATGGCAGGTGGAGGTGGAGATGGAGGGTTAAATAGAGTTAAATAGAGCTTTGAAGGTGGAAAAATAGTCAGTAGTTGTGTGACTCTGGCTGAGAATGATGGCAGCAGTGCCTGGAAGTGAGTTAGATCCTTTGATTTGATCAGCAGACACAACAACCAGCTCATTATTCTACTGATGTGTCTGTTTTTTCTGTGATGAACCAAATGAGCTGGAACCAAAATTCCTCTAAAGATGATCATTTTAAAGTATTTTTCAGGACTGATAAAAACGTGGTTTGAAGATGGAAACTAAAGCATCTGTTCAGGGATGCAAATTATTCCAAAACCTTCTGGGTGATGCTTCGGGTTTGATTTCCTGAGACTATTTAATGACATTAAATTGTTATTATCCACCAGCTTTATTATTATTATGGCCAAGAGATGATCACCAAACAAGCTGTGGACCCTCATTGATCTTTCCTTCTTTCTCTCTGTCCCTGACCTGTTCTCAGTCTGTATTCAATGACCTTTGAACTTTATTTGGCCAGAGTTACACTTTAAATCAACCGGCATATAAAAGATGTGACCGAAAACAGTGGTAAACACCGCCCGCTCGCTGCACCCTGAGCCATAAAACAAGCGTCCCGACGCTCTGCTTTCACTTCCCTCTGCAGCCTCGGAGCCTTTTATCTGCGGAGGAACTTCCTCCTGCTTGCACTCGTCTGTCGGTGCTTTCAGATGTTCTGAGGCCTTCTCGGGGTTCTGGACCCACTCTGAGACGGTTTCCACAGCCAGAGCAGAGCAGCTGACGCCGGAGGCCTCCGTGAACATGGACCTCTGAGCGGTGGAGCTGCTTCCTTCCTCTCTGGTTGTGAATCAGCTGAAAGGACCTGATGGCAGAACCACGGCGCCACACCGAGGACCCAACACAGACCTCAGGTTCGGTTTGTTTCTTCCTTCGTCTGTGTTTGCCTCTGATTGCTGCTGTTAGAGACCTGTTGGTGCCTCTCGTGTCTGTGGACCGTCAGTGTTGGACGCTTTCTGCCCCCTGGTGGCCAACAAGGAGAAAGCAACCGCCTGAAAGTCCGTCCAACAGCAAACTGCCTGTTTACCTGCAGGTGGAATCACCTGCTGGGGAGAAAACTTCTGCTATTTTCATCTGGTTAAAGTCACATGTGTTTATCCTTGTTTTCTGCCTTCTTCTTCATCTTTTCTTCTTTGTTTAAGCTAATTTCACACTTCTTCTACTTATTACGCAATGAAAGGAAACGTCAGTTCTTTTATTGCATAATAAGTATGATCCTCCTCTTTCTTCCTCTTCATCCCCCTTCTTCTTCTATGGTGGTTAGAGGTGCATCATGGGAGCTCCCCCAGCAGGCTGGGCCTATAGCAGCAGAACTATGGGATGTTTCAGGCTCCCCTGAGCCATCCCTAACTATAAGCTTTATCAGAAAGGAAAGTTTCAGCCTGATCTTAAAGGTAGAGAGGGTGTCTGCTTCCTGAAGCCAAACTGGCAGCTGGTTCCACAGAGAGGGGCCTGATAACTGAAGGCTGTGCCTCCCATTCTGCTTTTAGGGGCCTGATAACCGAAGGCTCTGCCTCCCATTCTGCTTTTAGGGGCCTGATAACTGAAGGCTCTGCCTCCCATTCTGCTTTTAGGGGCCTGATAACTGAAGGCTCTGCCTCCCATTCTGCTTTTAGGGGCCTGATAACTGAAGGCTCTGCCTCCCAGTCTGCTTTTAGGGGCCTGATAACTGAAGGCTCTGCCTCCCATTCTGCTTTTAGGGGCCTGATAACTGAAGGCTCTGCCTCCCATTCTGCTTTTAGGGGCCTGATAACTGAAGGCTCTGCCTCCCATTCTGCTTTTAGGGGCCTGATAACTGAAGGCTCTGCCTCCCATTCTGCTTTTAGGGGCCTGATAACTGAAGGCTCTGCCTCCCATTCTGCTTTTAGGGGCCTGATAACTGAAGGCTCTGCCTCCCATCCTGCTTTTAGGGGCCTGATAACTGAAGGCTCTGCCTCCCATTCTGCTTTTAGGGGCCTGATAACTGAAGGCTCTGCCTCCCATTCTGCTTTTAGGGGCCTGATAACTGAAGGCTCTGCCTCCCATTCTGCTTTTAGGGGCCTGATAACTGAAGGCTCTGCCTCCCATTCTGCTTTTAGGGGCCTGATAACTGAAGGCTCTGCCTCCCATTCTGCTTTTAGGGGCCTGATAACTGAAGGCTCTGCCTCCCATTCTGCTTTTAGGGGCCTGATAACTGAAGGCTCTGCCTCCCATTCTGCTTTTAGGGGCCTGATAACTGAAGGCTCTGCCTCCCATTCTGCTTTTAGGGGCCTGATAACTGAAGGCTCTGCCTCCCAGTCTGCTTTTAGGGGCCTGATAACTGAAGGCTCTGCCTCCCATTCTGCTTTTAGGGGCCTGATAACTGAAGGCTCTGCCTCCCATTCTGCTTTTAGGGGCCTGATAACTGAAGGCTCTGCCTCCCATTCTGCTTTTAGGGGCCTGATAACTGAAGGCTCTGCCTCCCATTCTGCTTTTAGGGGCCTGATAACTGAAGGCTCTGCCTCCCATCCTGCTTTTAGGGGCCTGATAACTGAAGGCTCTGCCTCCCATTCTGCTTTTAGGGGCCTGATAACTGAAGGCTCTGCCTCCCATTCTGCTTTTAGGGGCCTGATAACTGAAGGCTCTGCCTCCCATTCTGCTTTTAGGGGCCTGATAACTGAAGGCTCTGCCTCCCATTCTGCTTTTAGGGGCCTGATAACTGAAGGCTCTGCCTCCCAGTCTGCTTTTAGGGGCCTGATAACTGAAGGCTCTGCCTCCCATCCTGCTTTTAGGGGCCTGATAACTGAAGGCTCTGCCTCCCATTCTGCTTTTAGGGGCCTGATAACTGAAGGCTCTGCCTCCCATTCTGCTTTTAGGGGCCTGATAACTGAAGGCTCTGCCTCCCATTCTGCTTTTAGGGGCCTGATAACTGAAGGCTCTGCCTCCCATTCTGCTTTTAGGGGCCTGATAACTGAAGGCTCTGCCTCCCA
This sequence comes from Leuresthes tenuis, assembly GCA_036924055.1. NCBI lineage: Eukaryota > Metazoa > Chordata > Actinopteri > Atheriniformes > Atherinopsidae > Leuresthes > Leuresthes tenuis. Next base: position 37,495,540 of record JAVGWW010000006.1, on the reverse strand, counting down.
TTCTGCTTTTAGGGGCCTGATAACTGAAGGCTCTGCCTCCCATTCTGCTTTTAGGGGCCTGATAACTGAAGGCTCTGCCTCCCATTCTGCTTTTAGGGGCCTGATAACTGAAGGCTCTGCCTCCCATTCTGCTTTTAGGGGCCTGATAACTGAAGGCTCTGCCTCCCATCCTGCTTTTAGGGGCCTGATAACTGAAGGCTCTGCCTCCCATTCTGCTTTTAGGGGCCTGATAACTGAAGGCTCTGCCTCCCATCCTGCTTTTAGGGGCCTGATAACTGAAGGCTCTGCCTCCCATTCTGCTTTTAGGGGCCTGATAACTGAAGGCTCTGCCTCCCATTCTGCTTTTAGGGGCCTGATAACTGAAGGCTCTGCCTCCCATTCTGCTTTTAGGGGCCTGATAACTGAAGGCTCTGCCTCCCATTCTGCTTTTAGGGGCCTGATAACTGAAGGCTCTGCCTCCCATCCTGCTTTTAGGGGCCTGATAACTGAAGGCTCTGCCTCCCATTCTGCTTTTAGGGGCCTGATAACTGAAGGCTCTGCCTCCCATCCTGCTTTTAGGGGCCTGATAACTGAAGGCTCTGCCTCCCATTCTGCTTTTAGGGGCCTGATAACTGAAGGCTCTGCCTCCCATCCTGCTTTTAGGGGCCTGATAACTGAAGGCTCTGCCTCCCATTCTGCTTTTAGGGGCCTGATAACTGAAGGCTCTGCCCCCCATTCTGCTTTTAGGGGCCTGATAACTGAAGGCTCTGCCTCCCATTCTGCTTTTAGGGGCCTGATAACTGAAGGCTCTGCCTCCCATTCTGCTTTTAGGGGCCTGATAACTGAAGGCTCTGCCTCCCATTCTGCTTTTAGGGGCCTGATAACTGAAGGCTCTGCCTCCCATTCTGCTTTTAGGGGCCTGATAACTGAAGGCTCTGCCTCCCATTCTGCTTTTAGGGGCCTGATAACTGAAGGCTCTGCCTCCCATTCTGCTTTTAGGGGCCTGATAACTGAAGGCTCTGCCTCCCATTCTGCTTTTAGGGGCCTGATAACTGAAGGCTCTGCCTCCCATTCTGCTTTTAGGGGCCTGATAACTGAAGGCTCTGCCTCCCATTCTGCTTTTAGGGGCCTGATAACTGAAGGCTCTGCCTCCCATTCTGCTTTTAGGGGCCTGATAACTGAAGGCTCTGCCTCCCAGTCTGCTTTTAGGGGCCTGATAACTGAAGGCTCTGCCTCCCATTCTGCTTTTAGGGGCCTGATAACTGAAGGCTCTGCCTCCCATTCTGCTTTTAGGGGCCTGATAACTGAAGGCTCTGCCTCCCATTCTGCTTTTAGGGGCCTGATAACTGAAGGCTCTGCCTCCCATTCTGCTTTTAGGGGCCTGATAACTGAAGGCTCTGCCTCCCATCCTGCTTTTAGGGGCCTGATAACTGAAGGCTCTGCCTCCCATTCTGCTTTTAGGGGCCTGATAACTGAAGGCTCTGCCTCCCATTCTGCTTTTAGGGGCCTGATAACTGAAGGCTCTGCCTCCCATTCTGCTTTTAGGGGCCTGATAACTGAAGGCTCTGCCTCCCAGTCTGCTTTTAGGGGCCTGATAACTGAAGGCTCTGCCTCCCATTCTGCTTTTAGGGGCCTGATAACTGAAGGCTCTGCCTCCCATTCTGCTTTTAGGGGCCTGATAACTGAAGGCTCTGCCTCCCATTCTGCTTTTAGGGGCCTGATAACTGAAGGCTCTGCCTCCCTTTCTGCTTTTAGGGGCCTGATAACTGAAGGCTCTGCCTCCCATCCTGCTTTTAGGGGCCTGATAACTGAAGGCTCTGCCTCCCATTCTGCTTTTAGGGGCCTGATAACTGAAGGCTCTGCCTCCCATTCTGCTTTTAGGGGCCTGATAACTGAAGGCTCTGCCTCCCATTCTGCTTTTAGGGGCCTGATAACTGAAGGCTCTGCCTCCCATTCTGCTTTTAGGGGCCTGATAACTGAAGGCTCTGCCTCCCATTCTGCTTTTAGGGGCCTGATAACTGAAGGCTCTGCCTCCCATTCTGCTTTTAGGGGCCTGATAACTGAAGGCTCTGCCTCCCGTTCTGCTTTTAGAAACTCTGGGAACCAGAAGGAAACCTGCAGCCTGAGAGCAAATCCATCTGCCTGATGCAGTTCCTTTAATCCCAATAACAGGTGGAAGTCTGGATGCAGCAGTTAGTTTTCCTTCATCCTCAGATGAAGGAGCCAAAAGGAGGAATCTTTAGTTCAGTCGTCAGTAACAACCAAAATATCAGCAGAGGTGCAAAGTTTATACGTCAAAATCTCCTCGTGTCCTTCAGGAGAAGCTGGAACAGGTCAGACAGGTACCCTGTTAGAAAAATTATATGGTTATACTATGGGAAAAGCTGCAAGAATAAGAGTTTTTGTGAGTTTGTTCTCTTGTCTTTTGGTTCTCATAACTCTATCTAGCAAGTAAAAGTGTTTTGACTGTCTGAACTCGTCTTCCCATAACATTAAATGGATAGTAATGACTTTTCCCATAACATTGAACGTCTCTTTCCCATAACATTAAATGGTGAGAACTGTCTTTTCCCATAACATTGAACGTCTCTTTCCCATAACATTAAATGGTTTGAACTGTCTTTTCCCATAACATTGAACGTCTCTTTCCCATAACATTAAATGGTTTGAACTGTCTTTTCCCATAACATTGAACGTCTCTTTTCCCATAACATTAAATGGTGAGAACTGTCTTTTCCCATAACATTGAACGTCCCTTTTCCCATAACATTGAACGTCCCTTTTCCCATAACATTAAATGGTGAGAACTGTCTTTTCCCATAACATTGAACGTCCCTTTTCCCATAACATTAAATGGTTTGAACTGTCTTTTCCCATAACATTGAACGTCCCTTTTCCCATAACATTGAACGTCCCTTTTCCCATAACATTGAACGTCCCTTTTCCCATAACATTGAACTGTCTTTTCCCATAACATTGAACGTCTCTTTTCCCATAACATTAAATGGTGAGAACTGTCTTTTCCCATAACATTGAACGTCTCTTTCCCATAACATTGAACGTCTCTTTTCCCATAACATTAAATGGTGAGAACTGTCTTTTCCCATAACATGGAACGTCTCTTCCCATAACATTGAACGTCTCTTTCCCATAACATTGAACGTCTCTTTTCCCATAACATTAAATGGTGAGAACTGTCTTTTCCCATAACATTGAACGTCTCTTTTCCCATAACATTAAATGGTGAGAACTGTCTTTTCCCATAACATTGAACGTCTCTTTCCCATAACATTAAATGGCGAGAACTGTCTTTTCCCATAACTTTGAACGTCTCTTTTCCCATAACATTAAATGGCCGGCAAACATAAACAATATAAATAGCACCATTTAGTTGTCAGACCGCTCTGAGCAGCTTCCTGACCGGTCGACTCGTCTCTTTCTTGCATGAAATAAAGTTTTGTGTTGATCCAGCGACTCTGAGCCTGATTCTGAGAGAATTAATGGGTATTTATATGGTGTTTTCTAACATCCTCAGGTGTGTGTCTGTCAGCCAGCAGCTGTTCCAGTTTAACCACCAAGGAGCTGCAGCAGCAGTGGAGGGCGGAGAAGAGGCGAGAGCGGCCCGTCCGGCAGCTGCTGTTCGAGATCCCGTCCATCAGGATCGTGGAGCAGCCTCTGAGCAAACATGTGGTGAGAAGCTGAGAACAGGGTCCGACTGGGAGAGAAAACCAGCAAACAGGGAGAGAAAACCAGCAAAAAGGGTCCGACTGGGAGAGAAAACCATCTTATTTTACTCAGAAGGGCTTAAAGACAGCAGGTCAAAGGTAAAACCAGAACCAGGAGGTTCCAGATGTTCATGTTGTTCAGCTCAGACTTTATCTGCAGGTCTGTTCCACAGAAACATGATCAGTTAGTGACAGAAAACACATCTAGATTCAGACTTTACTGACCCCCCGACAGGGAAATGTAAGTGAACCCCCATCAGAAGAGGGCAAAAACTTCTGCTGCAGCTTTCTACACCTGGTCCTGGGATCTGCCTTCCAGTTTGACAGGTTTTTCCAGGTTTTTCCAGGGTTTTTCCAGGGTTTTGTCCAGGGTTTTTCCAGGTTTATTCCAGGTTTATTCCAGGGTTTTTCCAGGTTTTGTCCAGGGTTTTTCCAGGTTTTGTCCAGGGTTTTTCCAGGTTTTGTCCAGGGTTTTTCCAGGTTTTGTCCAGGGTTTTTCCAGGTTTTTCCAGGTTTTGTCCAGGGTTTTTCCAGGTTTATTCCAGGTTTATTCCAGGGTTTGTCCAGGGTTTTGTCCAGGTTTTGTCCAGGTTTTGTCCAGGTTTGTTCCAGGTTTTGTCCAGGGTTTTGTCCAGGTTTTGTCCAGGGTTATTCCAGGGTTTGTCCAGGTTTATTCCAGGGTTTGTCCAGGGCTTTGTCCAGGTTTTGTCCAGGTTTATTCCAGGTTTTGTCCAGGTTTTGTCAAGGGTTTTTCCAGGTTTTGTCCAGGTTTTGTCCAGGGTTTTTCCAGGTTTTGTCCAGGTTTTGTCCAGGTTTATTCCAGGGTTTGTCCAGGGTTTTTCCAGGTTTTGTCCAGGTTTATTCCAGGGTTTTGTCCAGGGTTTTTCCAGGTTTTGTCCAGGGCTTTGTCCAGGTTTTGTCCAGGGTTTATTCCAGGTTTTGTCCAGGGTTTTGTTCAGGGTTTTTCCAGGTTTTGTCCAGGCTTTTTCCAGGTTTTGTCCAGGTTTTTCCAGGTTTTGTCCAGGTTTTGTCCAGGGTTTTTCCAGGTTTTGTCCAGGGTTTTTCCAGGTTTATTCCAGGTTTTGTCCAGGTTTTTCCAGGTTTTGTCCAGGTTTTGTCCAGGGTTTTTCCAGGGTTTTTCCAGGTTTTGTCCAGGGTTTTGTCCAGGTTTTGTCCAGGCTTTTTCCAGGTTTTGTCCAGGTTTTTTCCAGGTTTTTTCCAGGTTTATTCCAGGTTTTGTCCAGGTTTTGTCCAGGCTTTTTCCAGGTTTTGTCCAGGTTTTTTCCAGGTTTTTTCCAGGTTTATTCCAGGTTTTGTCCAGGTTTTGTCCAGGGTTTGTCCAGGTTTTGTCCAGGGTTTTGTCCAGGTTTTGTCCAGGGTTTTTCCAGGTTTTGTCCAGGGTTTTTCCAGGTTTTTTCCAAACCATCAGAACGGACCCCAGCCCGGTATGTATTTAATCTGAGGAGCTCTGACCCCCTCCCCGTGTGCTTCCAGGTGTATGAGGTGGTGGTGATGCGCTCCGGCAGCTTCGACTCCCGCCGGGTCTCGGCGGAGCGCCGCTACAGCGACTTCTGCCGCCTGCACCGCGCGCTGCTGGAGGAGTTCGAGGAGGAGCTGGAGGAGGTGGTGCTGCCCCGGAAGCTGCTGACGGGGAACTTCAGCCCTGAGAACATCTCGGAGCGCCGCCTGGGCCTGCAGGACTACCTGGCCAAGCTGTTCTCCGTGCGCCACGCCAGACACTCGCGGCACTTCTCAGACTTCTTCACCGAGCCGGAGCAGCGGCGCGCCCACATGCTGCTGCGGGCGGGCCAGTTCACGGCGGCCCTGGAGCTGCTGCAGACGGTTCTGGAGCTCCAGGAGAAGCTGTCACCGTGGCAGAAGCCCACCCTGATGGTGCCGACCCTGTCCGCCCTCGCCGTGTGTCACCGGGACCTGGAGGAGCCGCAGCAGGCGTTCACCGCCGCTCAGAGAGCGCTGCCCGCGGTGCGGCGCTACCAGCTGCAGGCGTACAGGGCCTCGCTGCTGGAGCTGCTGGTGGACCTGGGGTACCAGCTGGGCCGCCCCGTGGCTCAGCTGCAGGAGGAACTGACCTCCCTGAGAGACGCTGAGAGGGGAGAGGTGTCCCTCCGCTCCCTGAAGGAGGTGGTGATCCAGGAGTTCATCTGAGGGGGGGCACCCTGTCAGCCCTGAACTCAAACCGAGCTCTTTCCTCTGCTCCTGAACTCAAACCGAGCTCTTTCCTCTGCTCCTGAACTCAAACCGAGCTCTTTCCTCTGCTCCTGAACTCAAACAGAGCTCTTTCCTCTGCTCCTGAACTCAAACCGAGCTCTTTCCCCTGCTCCTGAACTCAAACCGAGCTCTTTCCTCTGCTCCTGAACTCAAACCGAGCTCTTTCCTCTGCTCCTGAACTCAAACCGAGCTCTTTCCTCTGCTCCTGAACTCAAACCGAGCTCTTTCCTCTGCTCCTGAACTCAAACCGAGCTCTTTCCCCTGCTCCTGAACTCAAACCGAGCTCTTTCCTCTGCTCCTGAACTCAAACCGAGCTCTTTCCTCTGCTCCTGAACTCAAACCGAGCTCTTTCCTCTGCTCCTGAACTCAAACCGAGCTCTTTCCTCTGCTCCTGAACTCAAACCGAGCTCTTTCCTCTGCTCCTGAACTCAAACCGAGCTCTTTCCTCTGCTCCTGAACTCAAACCGAGCCCTTTCCTCTGCTCCTGAACTCAAACCGAGCTCTTTCCCCTGCTCCTGAACTCAAACCGAGCCCTTTCCTCTGCCCCTGAACTCAAACCGAGCTCTTTCCTCTGCTCCTGAACTCAAACCGAGCTCTTTCCTCTGCTCCTGAACTCAAACCGAGCTCTTTCCTCTGCTCCTGAACTCAAACCGAGCTCTTTCCTCTGCTCCTGAACTCAAACCGAGCTCTTTCCTCTGCTCCTGAACTCAAACCGAGCTCTTTCCTCTGCTCCTGAACTCAAACCGAGCTCTTTCCTCTGCTCCTGAACTCAAACCGAGCTCTTTCCTCTGCTCCTGAACTCAAACCGAGCTCTTTCCTCTGCTCCTGAACTCAAACCGAGCTCTTTCCTCTGCTCCTGAACTCAAACCGAGCTCTTTCCTCTGCTCCTGAACTCAAACCGAGCTCTTTCCCCTGCTCCTGAACTCAAACCGAGCTCTTTCCCCTGCTCCTGAACTCAAACCGAGCCCTTTCCTCTGCCCCTGAACTCAAACCGAGCTCTTTCCTCTGCTCCTGAACTCAAACCGAGCTCTTTCCTCTGCTCCTGAACTCAAACCGAGCTCTTTCCTCTGCTCCTGAACTCAAACCGAGCTCTTTCCTCTGCTCCTGAACTCAAACCGAGCTCTTTCCTCTGCTCCTGAACTCAAACCGAGCTCTTTCCTCTGCTCCTGAACTCAAACCGAGCTCTTTCCTCTGCTCCTGAACTCAAACCGAGCTCTTTCCTCTGCTCCTGAACTCAAACCGAGCTCTTTCCTCTGCTCCTGAACTCAAACCGAGCTCTTTCCTCTGCTCCTGAACTCAAACCGAGCTCTTTCCTCTGCTCCTGAACTCAAACCGAGCTCTTTCCCCTGCTCCTGAACTCAAACCGAGCTCTTTCCTCTGCTCCTGAACTCAAACCGAGCTCTTTCCTCTGCTCCTGAACTCAAACCGAGCTCTTTCCTCTGCTCCTGAACTCAAACCGAGCTCTTTCCTCTGCTCCTGAACTCAAACCGAGCTCTTTCCTCTGCTCCTGAACTCAAACCGAGCCCTTTCCTCTGCTCCTGAACTCAAACCGAGCTCTTTCCTCTGCTCCTGAACTCAAACCGAGCTCTTTCCTCTGCTCCTGAACTCAAACCGAGCTCTTTCCTCTGCTCCTGAACTCAAACCGAGCTCTTTCCTCTGCTCCTGAACTCAAACCGAGCTCTTTCCTCTGCTCCTGAACTCAAACCGAGCTCTTTCCTCTGCTCCTTAAACTGAAATTTAACCGGGAAGCTTCACATAAACCGTCCAGAACCAGATTTACTGAAGCAGCTGAAGAGTTCTTTCCTGCAAAAAGAGGACTAAGATGAACAGCTGGTAACAGTCTGAAGGAGAAGCAAACTGCAGCCCATCCACATCCGGGCCTTAATGTCACCTTTAACCAGGAAGTGGAGGAGGGGGGGGCACCAACATTTACCTGCAGCAGCTCAGAGGAACCGGGCACCTGCTCAGATGGTGAAACCATGACAGTTAGAGCACAGAGGAAGCTGTTGCTGCAGCTTCACCACATGTTGGGCAACAGGAGCCACAGAAAACCACAGAAAACCAGAGTTTCTTCACTCTTTTTAAATATCTGCAGGTCTTTCAAAGTCCAAATGCTCCAAAATGTCTCAAAGATTCACTTTATTTGTGCAAGATTCACATTATCTGTCAGTTTCCTTCTGTGTGGTGAGGAGTAAACAGGTTTTATACATGCTCAGTGGATCATTTACAGTTATTCTGATCGATTTTATAACCAGAAGAAGAGGAAGAACGAGGTTCTGATCAGTTTTCCTAATGTTCTGAAGAATAAACAGTGACTGAATCAATGTTTTTATCATTTTAAAATAAAAAAACAAAGCTGAATGTTGTGTTTTGGTGTTTCTTCTCACCGTTTTTACATCCAGCTGATCTGGGCTCGACTCGCCGGCCTGCGGCCGCTGCTCGATGTTTCTGATCGTGTAAAGTTGCGGCTGCGCGAAGCGCGTGCAGCTTCAGCTCGAGGGAGTTAGCTTACAGGCTAACTGTGCAGCACACATCCAGCGGCTCGTGTTGGTCTATTAATTCATTAGTTTTCGGTTAATGATGGCGGCCGACGCTGTGAAACTCTCCAAAAACCTGCTGCGGATGAAGGTAATTATTGAGCTAACAGAGTTAGCAAAGTTAGCAGAGTTAGCGGAGCTAGCACACTTAGCATCCAGATGTTAGACATTTCTCTGAGTTTAAGTTTGTGCCAAAATGAGCGAGTTTAGATAATACAAAGTGAGAAGTTGTGTCAGAGTTTGTGTTGTAAAGAAAACCCAGAAAATGTGAGAACCTTTCAGAAAAAGTATTGATTTTGGCACTTTGTGTCGGGTCTGAATTGAAGATGATGCTCCTTCTGTTTGATAAAAGCTGAATTACACAGATAATAGTTAAATTTGGTGCCATATCCCGGGATGGATCATCAGAGAAATGGTTGCAGCTTCTCCTTTTCAGGTGTCGCACTGAATAAATGTGGAATAATCCATAAGATCTTTATTTAGTGATGATGAGGAGCAGATTTCAGCTCCTGGGTCTGAACCTTTTATGTTGATTTCAGAATCTAAATTTAGTTTAATTCAGCATTTTAGACTGAAGTGATGACCATGAACAGGACTGGAAGCAGAACCTCTGTGTTTCTCTGCTGCTGTGTGTTGGGCCGCAGCTTCAGAACCAGAACCAGACCCTCAGTGGGTCTCCATGAGGAGACGGAGCATGCGCAGAACGCTCGATCCGATCCGCTGTCGTCACGTTCGAGTTATCTCGGGGTCTTAATCCGCTCCGATTCGATTTCTCTTCAGATTAAGCTCGTTACATGAGCTGAATAACTCAGTTTTATTGTAATTTAGCCATTAATCCGGTTGGAGTCTTCTGAGGCCGAGAGGAGGACCCTGAATAAGTCCTTTATGGATCAGAATCACCTTCTCACAGGCTGCTTCAGGGACAGAAACAGGAAATCATTCCCTCACCCTGTTGAATAAAAGCTCTGCTCACTGTTCTTTAGATGCACTTCTGGTATATTTTCTGTTAAACTTACTGCTAAATACCTGCTGCTGGGACACTTTAATACAGCACATTTTGTTGTATGTAGACGATATTTTTACTTGAATCTGATTTGTAATTAAAATCTTAAAGGTTGAGTTGTATTTTGTTGATACTACTGCTTAATGCTGCTGCTGTAAAGTAATTTCCCAGTTTGGGGTGAATGAAGTTCTTCTGTTCTCTAACCTCTGGCTCCAGTTCATGCAGAGAGGGTTGGATGCTGAGACCAAGAAGCAGCTGGAGGAAGATGAGAAGAGGATCATCAGTGATGAGCACTGGTACCTGGACCTGCCGGAGCTCAAAGCTAAAGAGTAGGTAGCTCAAAGCTAAAGAGTAGGTAGCTCAAAGCTAAAGAGTAGGTAGCTCAAAGCTAAAGAGTAGGTAGCTCAAAGCTAAAGAGTAGGTAGCTCAAAGCTAAAGAGTAGGTAGCTCAAAGCTAAAGAGTAGGTAGCTCAAAGCTAAAGAGTGCGTAGCTCAAAGCTAAAGAGTAGGTAGCTCAAAGCTAAAGAGTAGGTAGCTCAAAGCTAAAGAGTAGGTAGCTCAAAGCTAAAGAGTACGGAGCTCAAAGCTAAAGAGTAGGTAGCTCAAAGCTAAAGAGTAGGTAGCTCAAAGCGAAAGAGTACGGAGCTCAATGCTAAAGAGTAGGTAGCTCAAAGCTAAAGAGTAGGTAGCTCAAAGCTAAAGAGTAGGTAGCTCAAAGCTAAAGAGTAGGTAGCTCAAAGCTAAAGAGTAGGTAGCTCAAAGCTAAAGAGTAGGTAGCTCAAAGCTAAAGAGTACGTCGCTCAAAGCTAAAGAGTACGTCGCTCAAAGCTAAAGAGTACGTAGCTCAAAGCTAAAGAGTAGGTAGCTCAAAGCTAAAGAGTAGGTAGCTCAAAGCTAAAGAGTAGGTAGCTCAAAGCTAAAGAGTAGGTAGCTCAAAGCTAAAGAGTAGGGAGCTCAAAGCTAAAGAGTAGGGAGCTCAAAGCTAAAGAGTAGGTAGCTCAAAGCTAAAGAGTAGGTAGCTCAAAGCTAAAGAGTAGGTAGCTCAAAGCTAAAGAGTAGGTAGCTCAAAGCTAAAGAGTAGGTAGCTCAAAGCTAAAGAGTAGGTAGCTCAAAGCTAAAGAGTAGGTAGCTCAAAGCTAAAGAGTAGGTAGCTCAAAGCTAAAGAGTAGGTCGCTCAAAGCTAAAGAGTAGGTAGCTCAAAGCTAAAGAGTAGGTAGCTCAAAGCTAAAGAGTAGGTAGCTCAAAGCTAAAGAGTAGGTAGCTCAAAGCTAAAGAGTAGGTAGCTCAAAGCTAAAGAGTAGGTCGCTCAAAGCTAAAGAGTAGGTAGCTCAAAGCTAAAGAGTAGGTAGCTCAAAGCTAAAGAGTAGGTAGCTCAAAGCTAAAGAGTAGGTAGCTCAAAGCTAAAGAGTAGGTAGCTCAAAGCTAAAGAGTAGGTAGCTCAAAGCTAAAGAGTAGGTAGCTCAAAGCTAAAGAGTAGGTAGCTCAAAGCTAAAGAGTAGGTAGCTCAAAGCTAAAGAGTAGGTAGCTCAAAGCTAAAGAGTAGGTCGCTCAAAGCTAAAGAGTAGGTCGCTCAAAGCTAAAGAGTAGGTCGCTCAAAGCTAAAGAGTAGGTAGCTCAAAGCTAAAGAGTAGGTAGCTCAAAGCTAAAGAGTAGGTCGCTCAAAGCTGAAGAGTGGGTAGCTCAAAGCTGAAGAGTGGGTAGCTCAAAGCTAAAGAGTGGGTAGCTCAAAGCTAAAGAGTGGGTAGCTCAAAGCTGAAGAGTGGGTAGCTCAAAGCTGAAGAGTGGGTAGCTCAAAGCTAAAGAGTGGGTAGCTCAAAGCTGAAGAGTGGGTAGCTCAAAGCTGAAGAGTGGGTAGCTCAAAGCTGAAGAGTGGGTAGCTCAAAGCTGAAGAGTGGGTAGCTCAAAGCTGAAGAGTGGGTAGCTCAAAGCTGAAGAGTGGGTAGCTCAAAGCTGAAGAGTGGGTAGCTCAAAGCTGAAGAGTAGGTAGCTCAAAGCTGAAGAGTAGGTAGCTCAAAGCTGAAGAGTAGGTAGCTCAAAGCTGAAGAGTAGGTAGCTCAAAGCTGAAGAGTAGGTAGCTCAAAGCTGGAGTAGGTAGCTCAAAGCTAAAGAGTAGGTAGCTCAAAGCTAAAGAGTAGGTAGCTCAAAGCTAAAGAGTAGGTAGCTCAAAGCTAAAGAGTAGGTAGCTCAAAGCTAAAGAGTAGGTAGCTCAAAGCTAAAGAGTAGGTAGCTCAAAGCTAAAGAGTAGGTAGCTCAAAGCTAAAGAGTAGGTAGCTCAAAGCTAAAGAGTAGGTAGCTCAAAGCTAAAGAGTAGGTAGCTCAAAGCTAAAGAGTAGGTAGCTCAAAGCTAAAGAGTAGGTAGCTCAAAGCTAAAGAGTAGGTAGCTCAAAGCTAAAGAGTAGGTAGCTCAAAGCTAAAGAGTAGGTAGCTCAAAGCTAAAGAGTAGGTCGCTCAAAGCTAAAGAGTAGGTCGCTCAAAGCTAAAGAGTAGGTAGCTGATGAATGAATGTTTCAGTCTTCAGTCTGAGGTCAGCGGGTAACTGCTGCACAGGTACAACCACATTAGCACGAAGGACCTCGGGTGGGCGTCACACCTGGACTCAGGTACGACCACATTAGCACGAAGGGCCTCGGGTGGGCGTCGCACCTGGACTCAGGTACGACCACGTTAGCACGAAGGACCTCGGGTGGGCGTCACACCTGGACTCAGGTACGACCACGTTAGCAGGAAGGACCTCGGGTGGGCGTCACACCTGGACTCAGGTACGACCACGTTAGCAGGAAGGACCTCGGGTGGGCGTCACACCTGGACTCAGGTACGACCACGTTAGCAGGAAGGACCTCGGGTGGGCGTCACACCTGGACTCAGGTACGACCACGCTAGCAGGAAGGGCCTCGGGTGGGCGTCACACCTGGACTCAGGTACGACCACGCTAGCAGGAAGGACCTCGGGTGGGGGTTGTACCTGAGTCCAGGTCCTTGGTTCTTTGAATAGATTCAGGTCTGAGAGTTGGACACAGATAGCTCAGTGAAGCGGGTAACCGCGGCAACCGCGGCTCAGACGGTAACCGCGGCAACCGCGGCTCAGACGGTAACCGCGGCAACCGCGGCTCAGACGGTAACCGCGGCAACCGCGGCTCAGACGGTAACCGTGGTAACCGCGGCTCAGACTGTAGCTGATCGGGTTTCCAGTGATATTGATGGTGTTTTATCTCCACCAGGAACCTGATCGTGGAGGAGAAGAGTTTTGTGCCCTGTGAGGAACTGCATTTCGGCCGCCTGTCCTTCAGAGGCTTTAATCCAGAAGTGGAGGTCAGTTCTGATCCGTTTGTTTCTGTCGGACTTGTTCTGTAAAGTCAGTTTAACTGATCTGATGCTCCCTTTGTTCACTGTGGAGATGTTGGTGACAGAATGAGACGTCAGGTTGGGTCTGAAAGTGGAACTCCTGTCTTCAGGTAAACTGAAAGTCTTTCTCCATCTTTGTGTTGGTCACAGAAACTGATGGCTTTGTTGAATCCAAAAGAAGAAGAAGAAGAAGAAGAGGAGGATGTGAGCCGCATGCAGACAGACGTCACAGATGAAGAAATGGCTCTGAGGTACAAACCACTGGTTCATTCTCAGCTCTCCTGCATCCTGTGAACTTCACCTGTCTTTGTTTTCTCTCCCAGGTACGAGAGCTTAGTTGGAAGCATGAAGAAGAAGTTTGCGACGAAGCGTGAGCGAGTGGCGGCGGACGATGTGAACCACAACGTGACGGAGACGGACACGAAACGAGCTTTTCTGAAGCCTCAGGACTGAAGACTTCCTGCTCTTTAGCTCATGGATGAACCCAGAGAGTCTGATGCTGCAGCTTCAACTCTCCTGAAGGAGGGCTAACACTTCCCATCCGTTTCCAGTCATTGTGCTAAGCTAGGCTAACCTGTGAAACGCTGAAGATCGAAATATTAGAGGAAGTGGACTCACTGATGAGTGAATCAGCTTCATTCACCTGTAAAACACGTATTTATGGAGCCCAGCGTTGCGTTTAATGACAGTCGGTGCAGAATTTGTCAGTTTTTGGGTTCCTTACAGACCGAAGGACTGAGTGATGCAGATCTGTCTGTAAGGAGGAGCCATGTTGTTTTAATGATGATGTCACAGGAGCAAACTGATGCTTTTTCTTTGTTTTCACTTTTTTTATTCATGAAAATGTAAAAGAATCCAGTTTTATATCATTTTTAAAAGAAGATAAACCAGTTTTCAGGGTTGTTGACTGTGTCCAGTGTGTCTTTGTTCTTTCCAGCGTTTCTGAAGGTTTTAAAAGCAGGCGAAACCCTTCTTTCAGGGTCAGTTGGAAGCATTTTCCTCACAGGTTTCTGACAGGAAGACGCTGATTTCAACACTCAGTTTGCTGTGAAACTTCACTGAAAGCCGTCCTGTGGCTTCATCTCTCATTGATGCTGATCATTTTATTCCAAAATAATTGTTTTTGACGTTTTCGGCACCAAAGCACAGCAGAAAACAGGTTTTGAGGCTTCAGAAAAGCTGATACTGAAGCAGCAAAGTCACTGAAACTCTACATTTGAGTCAATTTGTCAGAAGTTTTATTTCTTCCTCTGATTGACAAACCTCCATTTTTCAGTTTTCATCTCAGATTTTATTCCTGCGACTTCTTTGCTCATTATTCGGTTTAAATAAATTATCTTATTTACACTTTACTGCAGCTTCACTAAACTCAGTGAAATAAACACATAAAAACAAAGTTCCCAGAACTCTTTAAACTTTAAACATATTTATTTTACTCTCGGGTTCCTCCGACCGTCCAAAAACCCGCTGTTAGGTTAACTGGTGACTAAATGAAGGAGTATGTGGCGACCTGTCCAGGTGACCCCGCCTCTCACCCTATGATGACAGGCTCCAGCCCCCCCGACCCGACTGGATTAAGCAGGTATAAAATGGATGCATATTTATTTTAATGTATCAATTCTATATATTTAAATGTATGTAATTTGCTTCATATCCAGATGTAAATGTACTGATTTATCTGATAGGTCGTTAATTTAAATAAAGAATATAAGTCTTATTTCCATGCTATGCTGATGATACTCAGCTTTACTTATCTATGAAACCAGATGAAACCAATCAGTTGGTCAGAATAAATTAAATGAAATTAATTAAAGATATAAAGACCTGGATGACTCAGAACTTTCTGCTTCTACCTTTAAGATCAGGCTGAAACTTTCCTTTCTGATAAAGCTTATAGTTAGGGATGGCTCAGGTGAGCCTGAAACATCCCATAGTTCTGCTGCTATAGGCCCAGCCTGCTGGGGGAGCTCCCATGATGCACCTCTCCTCCCTCCATGTACAGATGACATCATTGCTGTCATTAACTTGTGTTTCTCTCTCTCAGCAGGTGTCTCTGGCCTGGTGTTACGCTGCTTGTTGTCCCCTCTTTCCTGTCCTCTCAGCCCCAGCTGGTCCAGGCAGATGGACCCTTCCTGGTTCTGGTTCTGATGGAGGTTTCTTCCTGGTTCTGGTTCTGATGGAGGTTTCTTCCTGGTTCTGGTTCTGATGGAGGTTTCTTCCTGTTAAAAGGAGTTTTTTCTCTCCACAGTTTTAGCTGGAAGCCTCGCAGCAGCGTTCTGAGCAACCTGCAGACGTTCCAAAGAGTTTTAATCCTAATAATCCAGAGCTGGTGGAATAAATGCAGGAAGAAGAGTTTCCAGCTCAGACTCAGTGGGACTGAACTGGGAAATGTTTCTGAAGAGATAAAAACAGGAGAAGCAGAGGTTTGACACGAGTATCCAAAGTGAAAACTGAGAGGAAAGTTAGCCCAAAGGTTCCTGATAGAGGACCCAGAGTTTCCCTGAGCTTAGACTCAGATCTGTGGGACTCAGACTCTGTTTCCTCTTCATTAAGGTGCAGAAAGCTGTCAGACATCCATCATTTTCTGAATCCAACAACAAAGGCCCCAGAACTGAACCCTGTGGGACACCGTAGGACAGAGAAATAAAGCTGAATGTCATCTGCATAGTGAGAGGATTCGTCCTTAAAGAGGGAGCAGATATAACAACAAAGGCCCCAGAACTGAACCCTGTGGGACACCGTAGGACAGAGAAATAAAGCTGAATGTCATCTGCATAGTGAGAGGATTCGTGCTTAAACAGGGAGCAGATATAACAATAAAGGCCCCAAAACTGGACCCTGTGGGACACCGTAGGACAGAGAAATAAAGCTGAATGTCATCTGCATAGTGAGAGGATTTGTCCTTAAAGAGGGAGCAGATATAACAATAAAGGCCCCAGAACTGAACCCTGTGGGACACCGTAGGACAGAGAAATAAAGCTGAATGTCATCTGCATAGTGAGAGGATTCGTCCTTAAAGAGGGAGCAGATATAACAACAAAGGCCCCAGAACTGAACCCTGTGGGACACTGTAGGACAGAGAAATAAAGCTGAATGTCATCTGCATAGTGAGAGGATTCGTCCTTAAAGAGGGAGCAGATATAACAACAAAGGCCCCAGAATTGAACCCTGTGGGACACCGTAGGACAGAGAAATAAAGCTTAATGTCATCTGCATAGCAGTGAGAGGATTCGTCCTTAAAGAGGGAGCAGATATAACAATAAAGGCCCCAGAACTGAACCCTGTGGGACACCGTAGGACAGAGAAATAAAGCTGAATGTCATCTGCATAGTGAGAGGATTCGTCCTTAAAGAGGGAGCAGATATAACAATAAAGGCCCCAAAACTGAACCCTGTGGGACACCGTAGGACAGAGAAATAAAGCTGAACATCATCTGCATAGTGAGAGGATTCGTCCTTAAAGAGGGAGCAGATATAACAACAAAGGCCCCAGAACTGAACCCTGTGGGACACCGTAGGACAGAGAAATAAAGCTGAATGTCATCAGCATAGTGAGAGGATTTGTCCTTAAAGAGGGAGCAGATATAACAATAAAAGCCCCAGAACTGAACCCTGTGGGACACCGTAGGACAGAGAAATAAAGCTGAACGTCATCTGCATTGCAGTGAGAGGATTCGTCCTTAAAGAGGGAGCAGATATAACAACAAAGGCCCCAGAACTGAACCCTGTGGGACACCGTAGGACAGAGAAATAAAGCTGAATGTCATCTGCATAGTGAGAGGATTCGTCCTTAAAGAGGGAGCAGATATAACAGCAAAGGGCCCAGAACTGAACCCTGTGGGACACCGTAGGAAAGAGAAATAAAGCTGAACGTCATCTGCATAGTGAGAGGATTCGTCCTTAAAGAGGGAGCAGATATAACAATAAAGGCCCCAGAACTGAACCCTGTGGGACACCGTAGGACAGAGAAATAAAGCTGAATGTCATCAGCATAGTGAGAGGATTTGTCCTTAAAGAGGGAGCAGATATAACAATAAAAGCCCCAGAACTGAACCCTGTGGGACACCGTAGGACAGAGAAATAAAGCTGAACGTCATCTGCATAGCAGTGAGAGGATTCGTCCTTAAAGAGGGAGCAGATATAACAACAAAGGCCCCAGAACTGAACCCTGTGGGACACCGTAGGACAGAGAAATAAAGCTGAATGTCATCTGCATAGTGAGAGGATTCGTCCTTAAAGAGGGAGCAGATATAACAGCAAAGGGCCCAGAACTGAACCCTGTGGGACACCGTAGGAAAGAGAAATAAAGCTGAACGTCATCTGCATAGTGAGAGGATTCGTCCTTAAAGAGGGAGCAGATATAACAATAAAGGCCCCAGAACTGAACCCTGTGGGACACCGTAGGACAGAGAAATAAAGCTGAATGTCATCTGCATAGTGAGAGGATTCGTCCTTAAAGAGGGAGCAGATATAACAGCAAAGGGCCCAGAACTGAACCCTGTGGGACACCGTAGGAAAGAGAAATAAAGCTGAATGTCATCTGCATAGTGAGAGGATTCGTCCTTAAAGAGGGAGCAGATATAACAGCAAAGGGCCCAGAACTGAACCCTGTGGGACACCGTAGGACAGAGAAATAAAGCTGAATGTCATCTGCATAGTGAGAGGATTCGTCCTTAAACAGGGAGCAGATATAACCATAAAGGCCCCAGAACTGAACCCTGTGGGACACCGTAGGACAGAGAAATAAAGCTGAATGTCATCTGCATAGTGAGAGGATTCATCCTTAAAGAGGGAGCAGATATAACAACAAAGGCCCCAGAACTGAACCCTGTGGGACACCGTAGGACAGAGAAATAAAGCTGAACGTCATCTGCATAGCAGTGAGAGGATTCGTCCTTAAAGAGGGAGCAGATATAACAATAAAGGCCCCAGAACTGAACCCTGTGGGACACCGTAGGACAGAGAAATAAAGCTGAATGTCATCTGCATAGTGAGAGGATTCGTCCTTAAAGAGGGAGCAGATATAACAGCAAAGGGCCCAGAACTGAACCCTGTGGGACACCGTAGGAAAGAGAAATAAAGCTGAATGTCATCTGCATAGTGAGAGGATTCGTCCTTAAAGAGGGAGCAGATATAACAGCAAAGGGCCCAGAACTGAACCCTGTGGGACACCGTAGGACAGAGAAATAAAGCTGAATGTCATCTGCATAGTGAGAGGATTCGTCCTTAAACAGGGAGCAGATATAACCATAAAGGCCCCAGAACTGAACCCTGTGGGACACCGTAGGACAGAGAAATAAAGCTGAATGTCATCTGCATAGTGAGAGGATTCATCCTTAAAGAGGGAGCAGATATAACAACAAAGGCCCCAGAACTGAACCCTGTGGGACACCGTAGGAAAGAGAAATAAAGCTGAACGTCATCTGCATAGTGAGAGGATTCGTCCTTAAAGAGGGAGCAGATATAACAATAAAGGCCCCAGAACTGGACCCTGTGGGACACCGTAGGAAAGAGAAATAAAGCTGAACGTCATCTGCATAGCAGTGAGAGGATTTGTCCTTAAAGAGGGAGCAGATATAACAACAAAGGCCCCAGAACTGAACCCTGTGGGACACCGTAGGACAGAGAAATAAAGCTGAACATCATCTGCATAGCAGTGAGAGGATTCGTCCTTAAAGAGGGAGCAGATATAACCATAAAGGCCCCAGAACTGAACCCTGTGGGACACCGTAGGACAGAGAAATAAAGCTGAACATCATCTGCATAGTGAGAGGATTCGTCCTTAAACAGGGAGCAGATATAACAACAAAGGCCCCAGAACTGAACCCTGTGGGACACCGTAGGAAAGAGAAATAAAGCTGAACGTCATCTGCATAGTGAGAGGATTCGTCCTTAAAGAGGGAGCAGATATAACAACAAAGGCCCCAGAACTGAACCCTGTGGGACACCGTAGGAAAGAGAAATAAAGCTGAACGTCATCTGCATAGCAGTGAGAGGATTCGTCCTTAAAGAGAGAGCAGATATAACAACAAAGGCCCCAGAATTGAACCCTGTGGGACACCGTAGGACAGAGAAATAAAGCTTAATGTCATCTGCATAGCAGTGAGAGGATTCGTCCTTAAACAGGGAGCAGATATAACAACAAAGGCCCCAGAACTGAACCCTGTGGGACACCGTAGGACAGAGAAGTGGACGAGGAGCTGCAGCCACAGAAAATTATGGTTCTGATAGATATGAATTAAGATATTAAATTGACTTTAGTTGTGAATTAGTACTTTTATAAATGAAAATAAACAGTTTATTTTTCCAACATATTTATTAGATTTCATGTTCCTCCACAGAGAAACTC
This sequence comes from Leuresthes tenuis, assembly GCA_036924055.1. Lineage (NCBI taxonomy): Eukaryota > Metazoa > Chordata > Actinopteri > Atheriniformes > Atherinopsidae > Leuresthes > Leuresthes tenuis. Next base: position 37,476,378 of record JAVGWW010000006.1, on the reverse strand, counting down.
GTCTTCTTCAGACTCCAGCAGAGACAGGAAAACTCCTTCATGTCAGATCTGTGAGCTTCTTCTGGGCTCCAGGTTTGTTTTGGTTCTGCTGCAGAAGTCGACATCTTCAAAAGGTCTCAAAACTTTATTTAAAAGGCTTTAAAAAGTAGACAATTATTCTTCATTGAGTTTAATTAGTTAAACCCAATCGAACAGCTGAAGAAGCATAAATGCAGAATGGTTCTGATCCAACTGACGACTGTATGGATTTGATCGTAAAACTAATTATTTAAGCACCAACGAAGAAGAGCTGTTTCTTCTCCGTTGTTTTATGATAAGAGCCCAGTTTGGGTGACAGAACTAAAAGAAAAGCACCTTCGTGTTTGTTCTGATGGCCTCTGAACCAACTGGACCTGGTGTTGGACCTCAGGTTCTGAGGCCTGCTGGCTGACATTGGCTGTACTGAGGCAGACCGGCGATGATGGCGTCGAACCAGGAAGTAGGACAGCAGCGGTGCAGGAAGGGGAGGAGCCAGCCCATCTTTCCGGGGGTGTACAGGGGTCTGGGACAGACGGCCAGCACAGCGTGAAACATGTCCTCGACCACAGGAGACAGATCCACCGCCGACTGCTGCGACATGATGGACAGACAGTGGGGCGCAGACGAGATGTACGCCTCCCCGTAGTCCGCTCTGGCTTCAGGGGAAACGGCGGCGAGGAGCTCATCTTTGTACCGAGCGACGTCATCTCCATCCCCGAAGATGTCTGAGAGGAAAGATTTTATCAACCAGCTGCGTCACACTCTGACAGAAACACACAGATCAGCAGGACAGCTGCTGACCAGGCCCCGCCCACTAAGCCAGGCCACGCCCACTATTCCACCCAAGCCATGCTCCGCCCCTCAGGCCAGGCTCCACCCGCTATTCCACCTCAGCCAGGATACGCCCCTCAGGCAAGGCTCCGCCCACTATTCCACCCAAGCCATGCTCCGCCCCTCAGGCCAGGCTCCGCCCACTTAGCCAGGATACGCCCCTCAAGCCAGGCTCCGCCCACTATTCCACCTCAGCCAGGATACGCCCCTCAGGCCAGGCCCCGCCCACTATTCCACCTCAGCCAGGATACGTTCCTCAGGCCAGGCTCCGCCCACTATTCAACCTCAGGCCAGGACACACCCCTCAGGCCAGGCCCCGCCCACTATTCCACCCAAGCCATGCTCCGCCCCCCAGGCCAGGCTCCGCCCACTATTCCACCCAAGCCATGCTCCGCCCCTCAGGCCAGGCTCCGCCCACTTAGCCAGGATACGCCCCTCAAGCCATGCTCCGCCCCCCAGGCCAGGCTCCGCCCACTATTCCACCTCAGCCAGGATACGCCCCTCAGGCCAGGCCCCGCCCACTATTCCACCTCAGCCAGGATACGTTCCTCAGGCCAGGCTCCGCCCACTATTCAACCTCAGGCCAGGCCCCGCCCACTATTCCACCTCACCCAGGCTCCGCCCACTCAGCAAGGCTCCGCCCACTCAGCCAGATTGGGTCAAGAGGTCGTCCTCTAAGGTACTGAGCTTCAAAGTGACGCTGCAGAGGGTCACCTGGTGGTCCGGGCTGCTGCCTGGAGGAATCGTGGGCGGAGCCAGTTGTTTGGTTGCTGAGTTTTAACATAAAAATACATCAAACCAAGAAATGTCTCAAAAGAAGAAAGCAAACACAGTTAGAGCATGACAACATGTGAAGGACAAGAAAGAGAAAGCACCCACTTGTTCTGAAGCCTGCGGGCTGGATCAAGGCTACTTTGACCCCCCAGGCGGACAGCTCCAGCCTCATCACTCTGGACAAGATGCTCAGAGCCGCCTTGGAGGCTCCGTAAGCTCCCAGCATGGGCATGGGCACCTCACCTGGAGAAAGAGACATTCAATGTCACTGAGGCTCAACGACCAGCACAGAACCTGAGAGTTACTATGGAAACGCTGCGTGAAATAAAGCAGTTTTACAGTAAAATCAGCCCAAATGACGTACCTGAACTTGTACAGACGTACCTGAACTTGTACAGACGTACCTGAACTGGTACAGACGTACCTGAACTTGTACAGACGTACCTGAACGTACCTGAACTTCTACAGACGTACCTGAACTTCTACAGACGTACCTGAACTTGTACAGACGTACCTGAACTTGTACAGACGTACCTGAACTTGTACAGACGTACCTGAACTTCTACAGACGTACCTGAACTTGTACAGACGTACCTGAACTTGTACAGACGTACCTGAACGTACCTGAACTTCTACAGACGTACCTGAACTTCTACAGACGTACCTGAACTTGTACAGACGTACCTGAACTTGTACAGACGTACCTGAACGGGTCGCAGACGTACCTGAACTTGTACAGACGTACCTGAACTTGTACAGACGTACCTGAACTTCTACAGACGTACCTGAACTTCTACAGACGTACCTGAACGGGTACAGACGTACCTGAACTTCTACAGACGTACCTGAACTTCTACAGACGTACCTGAACTTCTACAGACGTACCTGAACGGGTCTCAGACGTACCTGAACTTGTACAGACGTACCTGAACTTGTACAGACGTACCTGAACTTGTACAGACGTACCTGAACTTGTACAGACGTACCTGAACTGGTACAGACGTACCTGAACTTCTACAGACGTACCTGAACTTCTACAGACGTACCTGAACGGGTACAGACGTACCTGAACTGGTACAGACGTACCTGAACTTGTACAGACGTACCTGAACTTCTACAGACGTACCTGAACGGGTACAGACGTACCTGAACTTCTACAGACGTACCTGAACTTCTACAGACGTACCTGAACTTCTACAGACGTACCTGAACTTCTACAGACGTACCTGAACTTGTACAGACGTACCTGAACGGGTACAGACGTACCTGAACTTTTACAGACGTACCTGAACTTGTACAGACGTACCTGAACTGGTACAGACGTACCTGAACTTGTACAGACGTACCTGAACTTGTACAGACGTACCTGAACTTGTACAGACATACCTGAACTTCTACAGACGTACCTGAACTTGTACAGACGTACCTGAACTTCTACAGACGTACCTGAACGGGTCTCAGACGTACCTGAACTGGTACAGACGTACCTGAACTGGTACAGACGTACCTGAACTTGTACAGACATACCTGAACTTCTACAGACGTACCTGAACTTCTACAGACGTACCTGAACGGGTACAGACGTACCTGAACTTGTACAGACGTACCTGAACGGGTACAGACGTACCTGAACTTGTACAGACGTACCTGAACTGGTCGCAGACGTACCTGAACTTGTACAGACGTACCTGAACTTGTACAGACGTACCTGAACTTGTACAGACGTACCTGAACTTGTACAGACGTACCTGAACTTCTACAGACGTACCTGAACTTGTACAGACGTACCTGAACTGGTACAGACGTACCTGAACTGGTACAGACGTACCTGAACTTGTACAGACGTACCTGAACGGGTCTCAGACGTACCTGAACTGGTACAGACGTACCTGAACTGGTCGCAGACGTACCTGAACTTGTACAGACGTACCTGAACTTGTACAGACGTACCTGAACTTGTACAGACGTACCTGAACTTGTACAGACGTACCTGAACTTGTACAGACGTACCTGAACTTCTACAGACGTACCTGAACTTGTACAGACGTACCTGAACTTGTACAGACGTACCTGAACTGGTACAGACGTACCTGAACTTGTACAGACGTACCTGAACGGGTCGCAGACATACCTGAACTTGTACAGACGTACCTGAACGGGTCGCAGACATACCTGAACTTCTACAGACGTACCTGAACTTGTACAGACGTACCTGAACTGGTACAGACGTACCTGAACTTGTACAGACGTACCTGAACGGGTACAGACGTACCTGAACTTGTACAGACGTACCTGAACTTGTACAGACGTACCTGAACTTCTACAGACGTACCTGAACTTCTACAGACGTACCTGAACGGGTACAGACATACCTGAACTTGTACAGACGTACCTGAACTTGTACAGACGTACCTGAACTTGTACAGACGTACCTGAACTTGTACAGACGTACCTGAACTTGTACAGACGTACCTGAACTTGTACAGACGTACCTGAACGGGTACAGACGTACCTGAACTGGTACAGACGTACCTGAACTGGTACAGACGTACCTGAACTTGTACAGACGTACCTGAACGGGTACAGACGTACCTGAACGGGTACAGACGTACCTGAACTTGTACAGACGTACCTGAACTTGTACAGACGTACCTGAACGGGTACAGACGTACCTGAACGGGTCGCAGACGTACCTGAACTTCTACAGACGTACCTGAACTTGTACAGACGTACCTGAACTTGTACAGACGTACCTGAACTTGTACAGACGTACCTGAACTTGTACAGACGTACCTGAACTTCTACAGACGTACCTGAACTTGTACAGACGTACCTGAACTTGTACAGACGTACCTGAACGGGTCACAGACGTACCTGAACTTGTACAGACGTACCTGAACTTGTACAGACGTACCTGAACTTGTACAGACGTACCTGAACTTGTACAGACGTACCTGAACTTCTACAGACGTACCTGAACTTGTACAGACGTACCTGAACGGGTCACAGACGTACCTGAACTTGTACAGACGTACCTGAACTTCTACAGACGTACCTGAACTTGTGCAGACGTACCTGAACTTGTACAGACGTACCTGAACTTGTACAGACGTACCTGAACTTGTACAGACGTACCTGAACTTGTACAGACGTACCTGAACTTCTACAGACGTACCTGAACTTGTACAGACGTACCTGAACTTGTACAGACGTACCTGCCATGCTGGACACGTTGACGATGCGTCCTCTGGAGCGCCGCAGCAGGGGCAGGAACAGCTGGCACATGTGCACGGCAGACAGGAAGTTGGTGTCCATGCAGCGTCTGAAGGCGGCGAGCGGCTGCAGCTCTGCGACCACGGGGCAGTGCAGGACTCCTGCATTGTTCACCAGAGCCCACAGACCTGCAGAACATGGACCGAAGGGAAGGCTGAAACCCTAACCCCAGAAGTGACATCACAAGGTGTTTCTGCCAGCTTGGTTAACCTTTTCTGAAGCGCCTCCACACTGAATAAAACAGGCTAAAAGTCCCACAGAACACAGAAAATTAGTCTAAGGCTGTGTTTCAGCTTCCAAACAAGTTATTTATTTTATTTATTCAGCTTCACTGGCCGTATAAACACAGACAACATCATTATTCGACCAAATCGTTCTCGATCGGGACACATTGCATCAGTTTGTAACCCTGAGGGTTCCCCAGAGTTACTTCTGGATGTGCAGGGTTCAGCTTAATTTATAATTATTACATTTATTACATTTATTTATAATTATTATCAACCAGAACGTCGATCAACGTGACGTCTTCACTGAGCAGTCGTTCTACGTCGAGGGAACGCGTTGCAGTTCACCTCCATGCCACTAGGGGGTGTGTCTGTGTGTTTGTGTGGTTTCAGGTTAAAGCCGAATCTTTGCTTTTTCTTCTGGTCACAGTTAACAACAGTAACCAACGGCAACCGAGGTGGAGCAGCTGTATTTGCAGCTGGAGCTCATCAGTATTGAAGAACAAATGCTTAAATTGGAAATGTTGAAGCAGGCGACAGAGAAGGGGGGGGGGACCGGCCGAGGCTGAACGGGTGAATCTACAACCTGGATGAACAAATGCACTTTAGATAATTTCGAATGTCAACGAGCTTCTTGGCCGTGTTCAGCCATTAAAAACGGAAAAAACAACTGCTGGAAACTACGTTCTGAGCGGACCGAACGGACCAATCACAACCATAAACTGCGACTTACGCATTGCCATGGCAACATAGAAACGTGGACAAAGTAAAAAAAATGCATTTTTTTATGCTTTATTTAACTGACTGATTGTAATCCAAACGGGGCTTCATTACGACAATGAATGAAGGCAAACAGCACGCTGCTTTCTGCACCTTTCGAATGTCGTTTCTACGCATTTTAAGCGTTTTACGCTGTTGAAAAAAAATAAGGCACAGCGCGGGACGTCATTTCCTGCAAAAATGTGGAATAAAATGTGAAGCAAAAGTACAAAAATCATTGGAGTACGTTGGTTCATGAGACCAGGCTGGATTTTCCCCTCTAACCTCTGACCTCCTCACATGGTTCCTGTTAATTATTGACAACCTGACAGAGTAGAGAGTTGTAGCTGCAACTTGGGAAAGAGAATAATTGCTTCTAATTCTAATTGCTTCCACCTAAAAAGCCAGTCCCAGCTTGCGTATTTGGTAAGTTCAGGTCAGAAGTACGACCTCCACAGGATGCAGCTCAGTTATTCTACAGGAGGGCATCAGGTCACTCTGATGTGGTCAGAAACAGCCAGCAGGGCTGTGTTTTCATCTCATTACAGCTGATAATTAACATCCCAGAGGTTAAATTAGTGCTGATAAAGTGACTGTTGGAGGGAGGATAAAGTGGAAGGTAGCAGTGGTCTTCGTTAGAGAAAACAACAGGAAGGAAGGAACAGAAACGGGAAATAAACCTTTAAAATGGCGCCATGAAGCAGCAGAACGGAGTCACCGCTCAGAAAACATCAAAGTCAAATTTTAAATAGATTTTAACTGAGTCGACCTCATATTTGAAGGTTAAACAGCTACTTTACCTCCTAAAATCACCCAAGAACACACTCCCAGACAGAAACACTGGAATACTGTAAGACTATTTCCTTTATCTGGGCTGCAGTGCATTCTGGGTACCAGGCTGCAGTGCATTCTGGGTACCAGGCTGCCCCAAGGTCACACAAGTCACCCCCAGATGCATCCTGGGTAAAATGGGCGGAGCAGGAACACATCCAGGCACGTGGACTGTAGTTTGAACTGGAACGGTTTGGACCCCTCTTCGGTGAGGTGTCCCTCAGGGCTCAGTTTTAGGCCCCCTACTGTTTTCTATGTATGAGCTCCGACTCGAGCTTTGATTTCAACAGATCACTGACGAATTTATCTTCCGTTAGGAAGGACTCGAACTCAGCGAAACTGCTGCTCCACTGTCTTGATGATAAACTTTTCAAAATGCGATGATATATGATGGTTATATGGATGCTGATCTAAAGCTGGACAAACAGATTAAGGCAGCTGCTGAAATCATGTCTTTCAAGGCAGAATTTAGAGACATTAATTCATTGGATTAATGCACTTTCCGTAGGAGCTGGTGCATCCTCCATCATATGAGCACATTCCCCCTATTTTAGCCTCTCTTTACTTAACTTTAACTTAACTTTTAGGATCAATTTTAAAACGGTTTAATTGGTTTAATTGCCTTGCTCCATCCTACTTTTCTGAGCTTTTCTGAGATCTGCTGCTCCACATTAGACAGCCTATGCAGTGTCAGGTTATAAATCTCTCCTTAAAACGCACCTTTTCACACCTTACGCCATGTCAGACGTTGATCTCAGAGGTTTTAAGTGATTTTGTGTTATTTTAGGCCTGTTTTAATGGTGTTTTATACATGAAGCTGGAGTGACATCGCAGCCGAGTGACATCACAGCCGAGTGACATCACAGCCGAGTGACATCACAGCCGAGTGACATCACAGCCGAGTGACATCACAGCCGAGTGACATCACAGCCGAGTGACATCACAGCCGAGTGACATCACAGCCGAGTGACATCACAGCAGAGTGACATCACAGCCGAGTGACATCACAGCCGAGTGACATCACAGCCGAGTGACATCACAGCAGTGACATCACAGCGGAGTGACATCACAGCTGAGTGACATCACAGCAGAGTGACATCACAGCCGAGTGACATCACAGCCGAGTGACATCACAGCCGAGTGACATCACAGCAGCATCAATGGCCTGTTTCCAGGCTCCTGGGGGTCTCACCTGTGTCAGCGACCTGGCTGCAGATGTACCCGAACGCCGTCTGCGCCTGAGAGCTGTCGGTCACGTCCAGCTGCAGCACCTGCAGGTTCTCCAAGGCTCGCGCCCTCAGCCGCTGAGCTCCGGCCCCGTGCACGTCCAGCACGGCGGCGAACACCTTCAGGCCGGCCGCACTGAGCCGCACGGCCAGCGCCTGCCCAAAGCCCGAGTCGCAGCCTGGGGGAGGAGACGGAACAACCAGGTCAGAGATGCTGCCTCACTTCAGCTCGAACCACCTCAGAAACAACATGTTAACAGGAACTGACTCAGTTTTCAGCTCCTGGAACATTTATCGAGCTTCACTGTGATCCAGAACCTTCACTTCAGCTGTCAATCTTCCCAGGAGTGGACGTCCCAGCAAGTTCACCCCAAGGTGAAGAAGCCCAGAGCTACATCTCAGACTCTACAGGCCTCAGTTAGCATGTTAAAGGTTAAAGGTCACCCCGAGGTGAAAAAGCCCAGAGCTACATCTCAGACTCTACAGGCCTCAGTTAGCATGTTAAAGGTTAAAGGTCACCCCAAGGTGAAGAAGCCCAGAGCTACATCTCAGACTCTACAGGCCTCAGTTAGCATGCTAAAGGTTAAAGGTCATACATCTCAGACTCTACAGGCCTCAGTTAGCATGTTAAAGGTTAAAGGTCACCCCAAGGTGAAAAAGCCCAGAGCTACATCTCAGACTCTCCAGGCCTCAGTTAGCATGTTAAAGGTCAAAGGTCACCCCAAGGTGAAAAAGCCCAGAGCTACATCTCAGACTCTCCAGGCCTCAGTTAGCATGCTAAAGGTTAAAGGTCACCCCAAGGTGAAAAAGCCCAGAGCTACATCTCAGACTCTACAGGCCTCAGTTAGCATGCTAAAGGTTAAAGGTCACCCCAAGGTGAAGAAGCCCAGAGCTACATCTCAGACTCTACAGGCCTCAGTTAGCATGTTAAAGGTTAAAGGTCACCCCAAGGTGAAGAAGCCCAGAGCTACATCTCAGACTCTACAGGCCTCAGTTAGCATGCTAAAGGTTAAAGGTCACCCCAAGGTGAAAAAGCCCAGAGCTACATCTCAGACTCTACAGGCCTCAGTTAGCATGTTAAAGGTTAAAGGTCACCCCAAGGTGAAGAAGCCCAGAGCTACATCTCAGACTCTACAGGCCTCAGTTAGCATGTTAAAGGTTAAAGGTCATGACAGCACAGTTAGAAAAAGACTGAACAAGGATGGCTTGTTTGGAAGGGCTGCAGGAGAAAGCCTCTTCTCTCTAAAAAGAACATGGCAGCACAGCTTAGGTTTGCAAAGCTGCATCTGAACAAAGCTCAAGACTTCTGGAACAATGTCCTTTGGACAGACCAGAGCAAAGTGGAGATGTTTGGTCCTAATGCACAGCAGCACGTTTGGAGGAAACCAAACACAGCATATCAGCACAAACACCTCATACCAGCTGTCAAGCACGGTGGTGGAGGGCTGATGATCTGGGCTGGTTCTGCAGCCACAGGACCTGGGCACCTTGCAGTCATTGAGTCCACCATGAACTCCTCTGGATACCAAAGTATTCTAGAGTCAGATGTGAGGCCATCTGTCCCACAGCTAAAGCTGGGCTGAAACTGGCTCATCAACAGGACAAAGATCCCAAACACAGCAGCAGATCTACAGCAGAATGTGGGAAAAAGAAAAGAATCAAGGTGTTGCAATGGTCCAGTCAGAGTCCAGACCTCAGCCTGACTGTGATGCTGTGGTGGGACCTTAAGAGAGCTGTGCAGAAACCAAAGCTGCAAACCTCAAAGAGCTGAGTCCAGACCCTGGGTTAAAGAGCAGAGATGCTGTCAGAGGACCCTCAGGTGGAAGCAAAGCAGTTTCCTGTCTGAGGACTCTGCTTTTATCAGAAATTCCACCCTCAGTTCAGCTTCCTGCTCATCCTGTCGGTGCAGTCTAACTGGACACCTGCCGGACTTCAGGTGAAGCGGAAAGAGCCGAGTTCACATGGAGGCGGAGGTCAGAACACGAGACATACCGGCTTCAGAGATAAAAGGTGGTGGGATGATCCTAACAGACCCGATTCTGCAGCCTCAGCTGCTGTGCTGGGCCCTGATTGGCTGACAGAGCTCTCTAGGTGTTCTCACCTGTCACCAGCACGGCTCTGTCCTGCACCGGCAGCAGCTTCCGTCTCCTCGCCGCCACACAGAACCCCGCGAAGCAGCAGCAGAACAGGACCGCCCCACACAGCACCAGGCGGGTGGTGGCGTGCAGGCAGGCCCCGCCGAGGGCCACAGAGCAGGTGTCACACCTGTAGCCGCAGATCTCAGACAGCTTCCAGGATGCTGCCACAGCGCAGATGGCAGCAGCCGCCGCCGTCCACACCTCCATCCTGCCGCCGCTCAGGTCCAACTGCCGCCTCCACAGGCGCGTCACACCTTAACTCTGACCTGAAAGGCCCCGCCCACCCCACCCCAAACCCTCCCAGGTATGCCGGGCGCGTGCCAGCAGGTGTGTTTCTGGAACAAAGAGCAGCTCGCATTCCAGAACTCCGACTACAAGAACTTCACAGCCAGTTCAAGAACAAAATGTGACAAATTCTGACCGTCCGAAGACGTGTAAAAGGAGCTGACGTCACACTCAGCTCACCTGGTTACCGTAAAGAAGTCGTGCAGATGACTCACCTCCACCTCCACCTGAGCTGCTCTGCCATCTGCAGGCAGCAGCTGGAACTGCAGCCACTGAAGACCGAGTTTTCAGACTTTTATCACCATTAAAACCCGTCCAAACATACCAGCTTTAGCCGTTTAACGTCTCAGTTTACCGGAGAAAATCCACGCAGACACGGGGAGGGTTACATGCCGCCATTTTTTATCAAACGTCCCGTCATTCCGACACTTTTTTCCTCCTATGGCGGTGTGTTTTTCTTTTTTTTAACATACCGCCATCTCGACATTTCCTTTTAAAAGCCTCTTTTTTACCCAAAACATTTGTTTTACATAAATACGCCCTAAAGTTTGGCGCATCAGAAGGAGAAGTGTCTCCTTTTATCGACGCAGGGCAAAGACTAAAACACCGACATGCTGTACAAATAATAACTGAAAGGTGGTGAGAATGATGATGATCGCTGTTTTTTCTGTTGGAAGGACTCAAACTCTGCTATTTGTTGAAGGTCCTGCGTTTAAAACGGCGAGGGTGGACCAAAAGGTTTGATCCTCTTAGACTAAACAACAAGATACTCGCGGAAGAGCTGCTGCTGTTACAGAAATAATGCCAAACTTTGGTTGTGTAGCACATTTTAATCGTGCAAAAAACAAAAATAGGATGGATTATATCGCATAGTTTATCCAGTCTCCGGACTTTTAAGATGCTGTTTTTTTTAAGCCCACAGCCTCGCAAACAAACTTTAATAATCTATTATAAAAATCCCCGGAATTTCAAATATAAAAACACAGATATTAATGTAACTCTGGCTGAAACTGACTAAGCAGAAATACAGTCAGTGAGCTGTCAGCAGCCAGCTGGAGCGGAGCTCTCCACAGAGCGCATGCGTCATTTACCCGCTGTCATCATATGCAAAAGTAATAATTGCAGTTACAGATATCACGGCTACTGCACAGGACACAGTTGCGAGCACTCTGCCTTGCCAATAGGAGAGGAGAGAAATGACAGCATAGAACGTATAAAACACAACAAAATGCAGTAAAAACGTTTATTTATGTTATTCACGTGATTTATACTCGCTCCAATTATGGGAAGCGCGGATGGGCTTTGCGCATTTGGCACAAACACACAGCCTTTATACAGCCTGTTGATATCTTAAGGACCTAACTGGTCACACCTGGGAGTAAATGTCATGTAGAGATTGTTTTTACAGCTGAACATATAGCTTTCATCCTCAAACCAACGTGGGAGAGCCCGAAGACGCATGTGCCAGACGCACAGAGGCATGCGTAAAACCAATTTTGACCACTTCATGCTGTTTATTTGCTTTCTTTTAGTTAACTTTCGTTTCTTTTGGATTCTTGTGCGTGTTATGGAGCCGTTTCGGTCCATGTTTGTAAGCCTTTTTTTCCTGTGGCATTGGAGTGTGATTGAAAACCACCGCGGTCTGCTTCTCCTCCTCCGGTTGCCCAGACTTTGTGAAGGGACTCACCTGTTGAGTGACGCACATTTCCTTATACGGAAAGCCTTGTCGGAATGGCGGGATTGCACCCAATTAAACTTTCATTGTTGGTCTGGACCCAAAAGCTGCACGCACATCCACTCTAGTTTCGGTCGCAGCTGGGGGGGGCTGTAGCGCTAGCAGCTAGCTGGTTTACGTTAGCTGCTTCAGGCACATTAACAGCTAGTTGGCTAACGTTAGCTGCTTCAGGCACATTAACAGCTGGCTGGTTTACGTTAGCTGCTTCAGACACATTAACAGCTAACTGGCTAATGTTAGCTGCTTCAGGCACATTAACAGCTGGCTGGTTTACGTTAGCTGCTTCAGACACATTAACAGCTAGTTGGCTAAAGTTAGCTGCTTCAGGCACATTAACAGCTAGTTGGCTAACTTTAGCTGCTTCAGGCACATTAACAGCTAGTTGGCTAACTTTAGCTGCTTCAGGCACATTAACAGCTAGTTGGCTAACGTTAGCTGCTTCAGGCACATTAACAGCTAGTTGGCTAACGTTAGCTGCTTCAAGCACATTAACAGCTGGCTGGCTAACGTTAGCTGCTTCAGGCTCATTAACAGCTAGTTGGCTAACGTTAGCTGCTTCAGGCTCATTAACAGCTAGTTGGCTAACTTTAGCTGCTTCAGGCACATTAACAGCTGGCTGGCTAACGTTAGCTGCTTCAGGCACATTAACAGCTAGTTGGCTAATGTTCGCTGCTTCAGGCACATTAACAGCTAGCTGGTTTACGTTAGCTGCTTCAGGCACATTAACAGCTGGCTGGTTTACGTTAGCTGCTTCAGACACATTAATAGCTAGCTGGCTAACGTTAGCTGCTTCAGGCACATTAACAGCTGGCTGGTTTACGTTAGCTGCTTCAGACACATTAACAGCTAGTTGGCTAATGTTAGCTGCTTCAGGCACATTAACAGCTAGCTGGCTAAAGTTAGCTGCTTCAGGCACATTAACAGCTAGTTGGCTAACGTTAGCTGCTTCAGGCACATTAACAGCTGGCTGGTTTACGTTAGCTGCTTCAGACACATTAACAGCTAGCTGGCTAATGTTAGCTGCTTCAGGCACATTAACAGCTGGCTGGTTTACGTTAGCTGCTTCAGACACATTAACAGCTAACTGGCTAATGTTAGCTGCTTCAGGCACATTAACAGCTGGCTGGTTTACGTTAGCTGCTTCAGACACATTAACAGCTAGTTGGCTAACTTTAGCTGCTTCAGGCACATTAACAGCTAGCTGGCTAAAGTTAGCTGCTTCAGGCACATTAACAGCTAGTTGGCTAACGTTAGCTGCTTCAGGCACATTAACAGCTAGCTGGTTTACGTTAGCTGCTTCAGGCACATTAACAGCTAGTTGGCTAACGTTAGCGTGTTGAAATACTCCGGCGATGGAAGGAGTTTGATTCTTCCCTTTGGTTGACTTGATGTGCTTGGACGACCTGGCATGAGACTCTAAAGCCTTCAGCCCACGGTACCACCGGTTTTAACCAGTGACAAAATGCTTGCATTTCTGGCCAAGCGTCGTTAAATTTACATTCCCCCATAAAACATGAAACTAACGTTAAAACACACTTCTTGTGTTTTGCTTCTGCTTGGCTTGTGTCTGTGTGGCGGCGAACCACACTGAGTTTCATCCAGTTCTCTGATGGCGACAGATTTCCTCATGTTCTTAAAATAATTGAACACAGTCAGTGACAAACGACTTTATTTTCAAAGACACAGCGGGGGGGTGTATGGGGGCGGGGCTTGGAATGCAGGGGTCGTCACCTACAGGTGCACCAACACTGAAACAACATGTGAAGACTGTTTAAGTCGGACAGGAAGTGCTCGCTCACACGGCGCAGACAACAGCAGCCAATCAGAATGGAGGGTGAAAGGGGGCGGAGCTTATGCAAAGTTCTTCTTCAGGAAGTTGATGAGGCCGTTGGTGGACGCATCGTGGGAGGAGACCTCGGAGCCGTCCTTCAGCTCGGGCTCGATTTTCTTCGCAAGCTGCTTCCCGAGTTCCACCCTGAGAAGGGGGAGGGAGGAGGGGGGAGAAGGACGAGGAGGGGCACAAAGGGGGAGGAAGAGGAGGAGTCACAACAATGCAGTGATGTAATAAAGTGACATCACTGGAATATGTTCAGGTGACTTCCTGTGACTGATGAAGAGTTAATGAAGAAGTTCTCAGAACCTCGCTAACAGAACCTCGCTAACAGAACCTCGCTAACAGAACCTCGCTAACAGAACCTCGCTAACAGAACTTCGCTAACAGAACTTCGCTAACAGAACCTCGTTAACAGAACCTCGCTAACAGAACCTCGTTAACAGAACCACGCTAACAGAACCTCGCTAACAGAAACCTCGCTAACAGAACCTCGTTAACAGAACCTCGCTAACAGAGCCTCGTTAACAGAACCTCGTTAACAGAACCTCGTTAACAGAACCTCGTTAACAGAACCTCGTTAACAGAACCTCGCCAACAGAACCTCGCTAACAGAACCTCGCTAACAGAACCTCGCTAACAGAACCTCGCTAACAGAAACCTCACTAACAGAACCTCGTTAACAGAACCTCGCTAACAGAACCTCGCTAACAGAACCTCGTTAACAGAACCTCCCTAACAGAACCTCGTTAACAGAACCTCCCTAACAGAACCTCGTTAACAGAACCTCGCTAACAGAACCTCGCTAACAGAACCTCGCTAACAGAACCTCGCTAACAGAAACCTCACTAACAGAACCTCACTAACAGAAACCTCACTAACAGAAACCTCACTAACAGAACCTCACTAACAGAACCTCGCTAACAGAACCTCGCTAACAGAACCTCGCTAACAGAACCTCGCTAACAGAACCTCGCTAACAGAAACCTCACTAACAGAACCTCACTAACAGAAACCTCACTAACAGAACCTCACTAACAGAACCTCGTTAACAGAACCTCGCTAACAGAAACCTCACTAACAGAACCTCACTAACAGAAACCTCACTAACAGAACCTCACTAACAGAACCTCGTTAACAGAACCTCGCTAACAGAACCTCGCTAACAGAACCTCGTTAACAGAACCTCCCTAACAGAACCTCGTTAACAGAACCTCGCTAACAGAACCTCGCTAACAGAACCTCGCTAACAGAACCTCGCTAACAGAACCTCGCTAACAGAACCTCACTAACAGAACCTCGCTAACAGAACCTCGCTAACAGAACCTCGCTAACAGAACCTCGCTAACAGAACCTCGCTAACAGAACCTCGCTAACAGAAACCTCACTAACAGAACCTCACTAACAGAAACCTCACTAACAGAACCTCGCTAACAGAACCTCGCTAACAGAACCTCGCTAACAGAACCTCGTTAACAGAACCTCCCTAACAGAACCTCGTTAACAGAACCTCGTTAACAGAACCTCGCTAACAGAACCTCGCTAACAGAAACCTCGCTAACAGAAACCTCACTAACAGAACCTCGTTAACAGAACCTCGCTAACAGAACCTCGCTAACAGAACCTCGTTAACAGAACCTCCCTAACAGAACCTCGTTAACAGAACCTCGCTAACAGAACCTCGCTAACAGAACCTCGCTAACAGAACCTCGCTAACAGAACCTCGCTAACAGAAACCTCACTAACAGAACCTCACTAACAGAAACCTCACTAACAGAACCTCACTAACAGAACCTCGCTAACAGAACCTCGCTAACAGAACCACGCTAACAGAACCTCGTTAACAGAACCTCGCTAACCTTAAAGCCCGGCTCATTACTCACCCCCACTGGTCGTAGCTGTTGATGTCCCACATCACTCCCTGCACGAAGATCTTGTGCTCGTACATGGCTGAAAAACAGACGGGTCACATGATCAACATGATCCCCAACACACCTGATTAGAGTTTTTCTTTTTTCAAGGCCTATCCTATTAAAAAAAAAAAGCAGTTTCTAAGTTGGTCATCAGGTTTGAGACAGAACCGTCTGCTGGAACCAGCGGGATCTGGGTCGCTGACCCGGTACCCACCGATCAGAGCTCCAAGCACAAATGGGGTCAGCTTCTTGAAGACGATAGAGTTGCTTGGCTTGTTCCCTTCGAAAATCATCATTTTCTTTTTCACTTTTTGGTATTAATTCGACTGTTGCTGCGTAACAGCCGCTCTCCTCTTAGCATTTTAATGATAAAAGTTGAGATGAAATATGGCTTTAATGTATCCTTTTTCAGTTTTAAATTGTTCTAATGAATAATTAACCAATTAGTCAATTAATCGTTTCAATAATCGATGACTAGTCGACTATCAAAATAGTCGTTAGTTGCAGCCGTACAAATGACTAAAGCGCGTTGCTCTGCAGTTCACCTCCATGCCACTAGGGGGTGTGTCTGTGTGTTTGTGTGGTTTCAGGTTAAAGCCGAATCCTTGCTCTTTCTTTCGGTCACAGTTACCAACAGTAGGTGCACGTCAGGCTACGGCGGAGGGGTCCACGGAGAAGCATAAACTACGCTTTAGGCACCTGCCTGATCCCCAACACACCTGATTAGAGTTTTTCTTTTTTCAAGGCCTATCCTATTAAAAAAAGAAGCAGTTTCTAAGTTGGTCATCAGGTTTGAGACAGAACCGTCTGCTGGAACCACCGGGATCTGGGTCGCTGACCCGGTACCCACCGATCAGAGCTCCAAGCACAAATGGGGTCAGCTTCTTGAAGACGATAGAGTTGCTTGGCTTGTTCCCTTCGAAAACCTTTGAATGAAAGAGTCAAACAGAAGTTGAAATTCAAATGAGAAAACAACAACTGGAAGAAATCTGTTCAACATCTGGCAGGTGGTGTTACTTTGTGTGGCAGCAGCTTCTCCAGAGCGTCTCCTGACATGCCGGCAGCTTCGAGCTCTTTTCGAGCTTCCTCTGAAGTTTTTCCCTTCATGAGAGCTTCAGTCTGAGCCAGAAAGTTGGCCACCAGGATCTGTAACGCAGTCAGTACGTCAACATCTGGAGACTCAGTTCAGAATATCAGACACGTTTTCCTCCTTTGCTGCAAATGAGAAGAGGCCCATCTCTGGGTGCCTATAGGCCCATCTCTGGGTGCCTATAGGCCCATCTCTGGGTGCCTATAGGCCTATCACTGGGTGCCTATAGGCCTATCACTGGGTGCCTATAGGCCTATCTCTGGGTGCCTATAGGCCCATCTCTGGGTGCCTATAGGCCCATCTCTGGGTGCCTATAGGCCTATCACTGGGTGCCTATAGGCCTATCTCTGTGCCTACAGGCCTATCTCTGGGCCTATAGGCCTATCTCTGTGCCCATAGGCCCATCTCTGGGTGCCTATAGGCCTATCACTGGGTGCCTATAGGCCTATCTCTGGGTGCCTGTAGGCCTATCTCTGTGCCTACAGACCTATCTCTGTGCCTACAGGCCTATCTCTGTGCCTACAGACCTATCTCTGGGCCTATAGGCCTATCTCTGTGCCTACAGGCCTATCTCTGGGCCCATAGGCCTATCTCTGGGTGCCTATAGGCCTATCTCTGGGCCCATAGGCCTATCTCTGTGCCCATAGGCCCATCTCTGGGTGCCTATAGGCCTATCACTGGGTGCCTATAGGCCTATCTCTGGGTGCCTGTAGGCCTATCTCTGGGTGCCTATAGGCCTATCTCTGGGTGCCTATAGGCCTATCTCTGGGTGCCTATAGGCCTATCTCTGGGTGCCTATAGGCCCATCTCTGGGTGCCTATAGGCCCATCTCTGGGTGCCTATAGGCCCATCTCTGGGTGCCTATAGGCCTATCTCTGTGCCTATAGGCCTATCACTGGGTGCCTATAGGCCTATCTCTGGGTGCCTATAGGCCTATCTCTGGGCCCATAGGCCTATCTCTGGGTGCCTATAGGCCTATCTCTGTGCCTATAGGCCTATCTCTGTGCCTATAGGCCTATCTCCGGGCCTATAGGCCTATCTCTGGGTGCCTATAGGCCTATCTCTGGGTGCCTATAGGCCTATCTCTGGGTGCCTATAGGCCTATCTCTGTGCCTATAGGCCTATCACTGGGTGCCTATAGGCCTATCTCTGGGTGCCTATAGGCCTATCTCTGGGTGCCTATAGGCCTATCTCTGGGTGCCTATAGGCCTATCTCTGGGTGCCTATAGGCCCATCTCTGGGTGCCTATAGGCCCATCTCTGGGTGCCTATAGGCCCATCTCTGGGTGCCTATAGGCCCATCTCTGGGTGCCTATAGGCCCATCTCTGGGTGCCTACAGGCCTATCTCTGTGCCTACAGACCTATCTCTGTGCCTATAGGCCTATCTCTGTGCCTATAGGCCTATCACTGGGTGCCTATAGGCCTATCTCTGGGCCTATAGGCCTATCTCTGGGCCCATGTGTGCCGATGAGAAAAAGTGAAAATCGTATTTTTGGACTTGAACCAATGACCTCTGAATAATCCGCACTAGACGGAGGAATTGTTTTTGTGGCACACCTGTGCTTCCAGGAAGCGTTTGAGGCTCACCTTGTGGTGTAGGTTTTCCCTGATTGGATGCTGGGACTGAGCAGGAATGAGGAAGTCAGCAGGAATCATACGAGTGCCTGACGAGTGAAGAAGGAGTCAGTTATCAGATAGGAGATAAAGAACCAGCAGCCTCGCAGGAACCAGACTGAGCAGGTAAAACAGGTGAACTGTCACCTTGGTGGATGAGCTGGTAGAAGGCGTGTTGCCCGTTGGTCCCTGGCTCCCCCCACACGATTGGTCCTGTGTGGTAGTTCACACGGCTGCCATCCTTGGTGATGTACTTCCCGTTAGACTCCATGTCGCCCTGGAGACGAAACACACAGGTACACAGGTGTTACCGTCTAACTGCAGAGACACGCCCTGTTTACGGCGGCCATTTTCTGCCGTTTGTGAGGACAGAAGAAGTGACAGGATGTCACTCTGACCAGGACCGGACTTTTAAAACATGGAGTCGTATGAAACACAGATGCAGGTTTAGCACAGGTGCGGCGCTCAGAGGATGGACAGGTCTCATCCAATCAGAGCTCAATCACCTTGTGAGGAGTCAGCTGATCTCAGAGCATCATAGATGCACACCAACCTGCTGGAAGTATGCGGCGAAGCGGTGCATGTACTGGTCGTAGGGCAGCATGGCGTGCGTCTCTGCCTGGAAGAAGTTGATGTACCAGACACCCAGAATGGCCAGCAGGACGGGGACGTTCTGATCCAATGGGGCGCTGCGGAAATGGTTGTCCTGGAGACGAGACAGAGGAGGCGGATTTGGTTTCATGTTTGTAAGGAAACGTGTTTTTCACTCCTGTCATCAGATTTCTGTTGGCGTTTGTATCTGTACAAGACAGACAGCCAAACAGCAACCAGACAGGCAGCCAATCAGCAAGCAGACAGGCAGCCAATCAGCAAGCAGACAGGCAGCCAATCAGCAACCAGACAGGCAGCCAATCAGCAACCAGACAGGCAGCCAATCAGCAAACAGACAGGCAGCCAATCAGCAACCAGACAGACAGCCAAACAGCAACCAGACAGGCAGCCAATCAGCAACCAGACAGGCAGCCAATCAGCAAGCAGACAGGCAGCCAATCAGCAACCAGACAGGCAGCCAATCAGCAACCAGACAGGCAGCCAATCAGCAACCAGACAGGCAGCCAATCAGCAACCAGACAGGCAGCCAATCAGCAACCAGACAGGCAGCCAATCAGCAAACAGACAGGCAGCCAATCAGCAACCAGACAGACAGCCAAACAGCAACCAGACAGGCAGCCAATCAGCAACCAGACAGGCAGCCAATCAGAAACCAGACAGGCAGCCAATCAGAAACCAGACAGGCAGCCAATCAGAAACCAGACAGGCAGCCAATCAGAAACCAGACAGGCAGCCAATCAGAAACCAGACGGACAGCCAATCAGCAACAGACAGACAGCCAATCAGCAACCAGACAGCAGCTAAATCTATATAAAACTGATTTCTGTTCATAAATGGCGCCACGAGGACCTGCCGAGTCCAGATGGACCCGGTAATCTTAGCCCCTGGAACCTCTCTGACCCAACTCCTCCGTCACATATCGAACCCTGAACCTCACCGTCACTCCTCATGTTTTTACAGAACATGACTGAATGAGGATGTGACCTCAGCTGATTCGATGCCAAAGTTTCATCAGAGTTCGCTCTGATTTCAAAATGTTTCTTCATCCGTTAAACCAACAACGCCACAGACGGTTCCCATCATGTTGGGAAAGTTCCTTCTCTGAAGAGAAAACAAAAAGAGTTTCCGAGGACACGAAAAACAGGAAGTTCCTCCGATAATTATGTGAAAAGGTAGAAAAGCAGCATCTTCTAATGGTTGAGGTGAGGTTTGACCGTTTAAAGGACCACAAACTCTCAGAAGTGTCACAGTAGCTCCCAACAAGGGTCATTTGAGGGTGAAACTGTCTCTGTGGAACCTTATTTAGTTCCTGCTGGGTCCATTAAGGGTCTCAGAAGGCTCATTCCCACTGTAGGAACCTTCTGCCGTTCCTAGAACCTTTTCAGGAATAGGGACATTTGGACATACAGGAACTAGGGACCACGGCCCTCAGGATCTAGGGACCACGGCCCTTAGGAACTAGGGACCACGGCCCTCAGGATCTAGGGACCACGGCCCTCAGGAACTAGGGACCACGGCCCTCAGGATCTAGGGACCACGGCCCTCAGTTCCTGGAACCATTTCAGCTCCTTCAGACTCATGTGAGAATGCAAAATGAAACAGTTCCCCTGAGGAAGGTCAGCACTGAGATCACGGTTATTGATCCTGATTATTCAGTTTCTTCCTGTTCTCTGTGAGCAGAACTCTGCTTCTTCCCATCAGAACCAAGCTGCTGATCCAGATAAACTCAGAGAATAAAAAGCTTCTGACAGAATGAAGCAGCTCTGCTTTCTCTGCCTGTTTGAATCAGTCAAAGCTGCTACAGATGCTTCAGTAACTCTGCAGCTGGACTAAATCCAAACTGTTTCCACCCAACAGATGATGGACCCAGCTCTCTGGTTCTGTCTCCAGCTCTGCTCCTGGACATCTGTCCTCAGGTCGTTTTAAATCATTTCGGTTTAATCGTAGGAGGTCAAACTGTGCAGCCCCAGAGCTTCTGTAATACGTGTCTGTTCTGGGGTGAAAAAAAGAGTTAGAAACATTCTCCTACCATCCAGTGAGCTCCTGCAAGCAGCTGCTCGAAGTTCTCGAAGCCTGAAACACAAACAGACAGAAGTTCTCCTCAGTTTCATGAAGAAAGAACCTGAAACGAGTTAAAAACTGACACCAAAGCCAGAGGAATTCCAGCTGAGAGCAGCGATAAAGGCCTGGGAGCAGAGATCAAGCGTGTGGGAACAGCTGAGCAACAGCAGCTTCCCGTTTCCATGGTAAAGGACACGGTGTCGCCATGGCGATGACACCTTTGACTACTTCCTGTTTCGTGGTGAAACATCAACACTTTTGGGGATAATTCTGAACTTTAATCAGCTGGAATCATGTTTATCATGAAGTTATAAACGTTGAAGAGTAAAAACTTGATCATGTAAAGAGTGTAAAACAGCTTCCTGTTCGTGGCGGGCGTGGCTAAGGCGCCATGGACACGCCATCCTGCAGAGAGTCTGGTTTTTGACCACATTTGAAGTCGGTTTGGTTTATGACTCAGAACTTTGCTTCAAACGGATCAATACCCGATCGGGGAGACGGTGACTCACCTACATGCAGGGCGATGGACAGACCAATGGCCGACCACAGCGAGTAACGACCTCCGACCCACTGAGGATGACATCACACAGTCAGGCCACCAATCAGAGCACAGGCAGCTGCTAGTTTACAGCTCAGTCACAGGAAGCAGATAAATTAACTTTATGATAGATAAATTTAATGTGAAACGTGGTTTAAAACGCCACCAAACACGGGTCAGAACTCTGACTTACGTCCCAGAACTCGAACATGTTCGCCGTGTCAATACCGAAGTCCTTCACTTTGGCCTGAGGAAGAGGAGACAAGCAGATCAATAACCTGATAACTCCTGATCAGAGTCAATAATGTCCAGTGGGCCCAGTTCCCTGGACCCAGAGCTTATATTTTGCATAAGTGGAACACAACCCTGGGATTTATTTAGTTCCTCTTTGTCTGATTTTCATTTCTAAAGTACGTCACTCCTTAAGTTGGCCCCGCCCCCTCCACTAAGCCCCGCCCACTCACCTCCCCCCTGCTGGACGGATGAAGCCAGCTTCTGGTGGAAATGTTCTGCTGTCAGCTGCACTGAGGAGCATGCATCTTCCATCCAGCAGCAGCCTCAGAGGATATAAGAGCCCAGTGGATAAACTATATCTGAGGCTAATGTTCCAGCAGAGTTAGCTAAAGACTGTGAATGTGCAGCAGA
Source organism: Leuresthes tenuis (assembly GCA_036924055.1). Classification (NCBI taxonomy): domain Eukaryota; kingdom Metazoa; phylum Chordata; class Actinopteri; order Atheriniformes; family Atherinopsidae; genus Leuresthes; species Leuresthes tenuis. The sequence goes on along the minus strand of JAVGWW010000006.1, from coordinate 37,453,980 downwards.
CACTTTTCATCCCACTGTTTTAACAACTTGGTCCAGTTCAACGCTGGACTGAAGTAACTGAGCCACAAAGAGGATCAGTTCCAGCTCTCAGAGCCTGAACTTCAGAGCAGGGAAATGGAAGCATCTGAGAAATAACTCCTCATGGTTTATTTACTGATTTATTTCTTCCTTTAGCAGCAGCTAATGCTAACAGCTTAGCTAATGAAATAACTCCTCATGGTTTATTTACTGATTTATTTCCTCCTTTAGCAGCAGCTAACGCTAACAGCTTAGCTAATGAAATAACTCCTCATGGTTTATTTACTGATTTATTTCTTCCTTTAGCAGCAGCTAACGCTAACAGCTTAGCTAATGAAATAACTCCTCATGGTTTATTTACTGATTTATTTCCTCCTTTAGCAGCAGCTAACGCTAACAGCTTAGCTAATGAAATAACTCCTCATGGTTTATTTACTGATTTATTTCCTCCTTTAGCAGCAGCTAACGCTAACAGCTTAGCTAATGAAATAACTCCTCATGGTTTATTTACTGATTTATTTCTTCCTTTAGCAGCAGCTAACGCTAACAGCTTAGCTAATGAAATAACTCCTCATGGTTTATTTACTGATTTATTTCCTCCTTTAGCAGCAGCTAACGCTAACAGCTTAGCTAATGAAATAACTCCTCATGGTTTATTTACTGATTTATTTCTTCCTTTAGCAGCAGCTAACGCTAACAGCTTAGCTAATGAAATAACTCCTCATGGTTTATTTACTGATTTATTTCTTCCTTTAGCAGCAGCTAACGCTAACAGCTTAGCTAATGAAGATGACGTATACCAACTTCTAAGGAGTTACTGCTGTTCCTTTCTGAAAGATGAACATTATTGTTCCCACATTACTTTGTTAGCTGAAGCTAACAGCTTAGCTAATGAAATAACTCCTCATGGTTTATTTACTGATTTATTTCTTCCTTTAGCAGCAGCTAACGCTAACAGCTTAGCTAATGAAATAACTCCTCATGGTTTATTTACCGATTTATTTCTCCCTTTAGCAGCAGCTAACGCTAACAGCTTAGCTAATGAAATAACTCCTCATGGTTTATTTACTGATTTATTTCCTCCTTTAGCAGCAGCTAACGCTAACAGCTTAGCTAATGAAATAACTCCTCATGGTTTATTTACTGATTTATTTCCTCCTTTAGCAGCAGCTAACGCTAACAGCTTAGCTAATGAAATAACTCCTCATGGTTTATTTACTGATTTATTTCCTCCTTTAGCAGCAGCTAACGCTAACAGCTTAGCTAATGAAGTAACTCCTCATGGTTTATTTACTGATTTTTTTTCTTCCTTTAGCAGCAGCTAACGCTAACAGCGTAGCTAATGAAGATGGCGTACACCAACTTCTGAGGAGTTACTGCTGTTCCTTTCTGAAAGATGAACATTATTGTTCCCACATTACTTTGTTAGCTGAAGCTAACGCTAACAGCTTAGCTAATGAAGATGACGTACACCAACTTCTAAGGAGTTACTGCTGCTCCTTTCTGAAAGATGAACATTATTGTTCCCACATTACTTTGTTAGCTGAAGCTAACGCTAACAGCTTAGCTAATGAAGATGATGTACACCAACTTCTAAGGAGTTACTGCTGTTCCTTTCTGAAAGATGAACATTATTGTTCCCACATTACTTTGTTAGCTGAAGCTAACGCTAACAGCTTAGCTAATGAAGATGGCGTACACCAACTTCTGAGGAGTTACTGCTGTTCCTTTCTGAAAGATGAACATTATTGTTCCCACATTACTTTGTTAGCTGAAGCTAACGCTAACAGCTTAGCTAATGAAGATGACGTACACCAACTTCTGAGGAGTTACTGCTGTTCCTTTCTGAAAGATGAACATTATTGTTCCCACATTACTTTGTTAGCTGAAGCTAACGCTAACAGCTTAGCTAATGAAGATGACGTACACCAACTTCTGAGGAGTTACTGCTGTTCCTTTCTGAAAGATGAACATTATTGTTCCCACATTACTTTGTTAGCTGAAGCTAACGCTAACAGCTTAGCTAATGAAGATGACGTACACCAACTTCTGAGGAGTTACTGCTGTTCCTTTCTGAAAGATGAACATTATTGTTCCCACATTACTTTGTTAGCTGAAGCTAACGCTAACAGCTTAGCTAATGAAGATGACGTACACCAACTTCTGAGGAGTTACTGCTGCTCCTTTCATGACATACGTTAACATGATTGAGTCCTTTGAATAAAAGGTGTAAACGGGTCAGAGAGGTAACTTACTGCGTTGGTGGACAGAGCCACAAAGTGTTTGGCGACAGCAGATTTCTGCGGAGGAGAAGAAAAGGCGTTAGTTTCACCTCAGACGTGCGCTTCAGCCCAAACCGTCAGACACTCACGTCTCCGGCCGTCTTCAGGAACCAGTCTCTGGCCGACTCGGCGTTGGTGATGGTCTCCTGGGTCGTGAAGGTCTGAAACGGGTCCGACAGAACAAAGTCAGCTCAGAGGTCTGAAAGCAAGAAAAACCGTGCATGTGAGAGCGCACGTGCAGACCTTGGAGGCGATGATGAAGAGCGTGGTCTCTGGGTTGAGCTGAGCCAGGGTCTTGGCCAGGTGAGTCCCGTCAATGTTGGAGACGAACCAGACGTTCGGGCCTCCGGCCGAATACGGCTTCAGGGCCTCGGTCACCATCAGAGGTCCCTGAACGCACCACGACATCACACAGCGTCACATGACAGCGTCACATGGCAGCGTCACATGGCAGCGTCACATGACAGCGTCACATGGCAGAGTCACATGGCAGCGTCACATGACAGAGTCACATGGCAGCGTCACATGGCAGCGTCACATGGCAGCGTCACATGACAGAGTCACATGGCAGCGTCACATGACAGAGACACATGACAGCGTCACATGACAGAGTCACATGGCAGAGTCACATGGCAGCGTCACATGACTCTTCCGGTGTCTGTGGGTCAGGTGACTGATCCTGACCACTGCTAGAAAACGGCGTTTTCCTGCATCATGCTGAAAGGTAAATGTGTGTGCATGTGTGCGTGTGCACGTGAGCGTGTGCACGTGAGCGTGCACGCTCCCTCACCAGGTCAGAGCCTCCAATGCCCACGTTCACCACGTCCGTGATGCTCTTCCCGCTGAAGCCTTTCCACTCGCCACCGCGGACTTTCTGTAAACACCACACACATCAGGGCGAGTGACACACACACACAGATACGTGCACACACACGTGCACGTGCACACACACACCTGGCAGAAGGCCTTCATCTTGTCCAGCACCCGGTTGACCTCCGGCATCACGTCTTTGCCATCGACGAGGATCGGCGTGTTGGAGCGGTTCCGCAGAGCGACGTGCAGCACGGCGCGACCCTGCACACACACACGTGCACACACACATGCACGTTTACAGCAGGCCGGCCGGGACCGGTTCTACAGTCTTCCTGTGACATGCAGAGCTCTTATTGGCTGAGCTGCGACCCCCCCCAGAACCTCCAGAACCTTCAGACTGTGGAACGTTTTCTGTCTTTTCTGAACTCTGCAGCTTGGGAATCGTATCTCAGCTCTTTGGGTCAGACGTGTTTGTTCTGGACAGATAAAGCTCAGGTGTGTGGAAACGTTCTGGGTCACGCCGATAAGGTGAGATAAGTCTGTGATGTCACAGCCGTGGCTCAGGTGAGCTCAGGTGAACGGTTCCCTACCTCGGTGAAGTTGATCTTCTCTCCGGAGAACATCTCGTCTCGGGCCTCCTCCACCCGCCTCGACTTGGCCTGAACACAGAGTCACATGACCAGACTTTAACAAACACGCCGAGGTGCACGGATGATGTCATCTTCTTGGACTCGTTCTGTTTGACGGACTCGGTTCAGAAGGTTCGGTTTCATGGAAACAAACATGAAGTAAATACATCCAAACACTAAATAAATTCAGAATAAACAGCTTAAAGGAGCTAAAACATCCGTTTCTGACTGCAGCTGCCAGCAGGACCTGAAGCCTTACAACACAGAGCTGAAACCGGATCCTGCGGCGCCGTGATGAGGAAGTGGCTGAGTTCAGGCGTGTGTCGACACGGCGTTCAGCACAAAGGCGCAGGTGTTGCAACCTTCCTGTTTCACAGGTGTTTACCCAGCTCCAGGTCCAGATAAGGCACGCCAGAACGTGTCTGAGCCGCCGCCGCCGCCCTGCTGCAGGAAGCGCTTCACATCTCAAAATGACACGCTCACCATGGCGAGCAGCATGGCCATCACGTCCTGGTTGATGAGGTTCTTGGAGAAGTCCACCAGGATTTCTCCGTCGTCCGTCTGCAGAGTCGTGCTGCCGACAAAATAATGAAAATAACTTTATTTACAGCGACGACACAATAACCAGACAACAGAAAACATTCAGGAGCCTCATCAATATCAGCCGTCTGATTGGTGCATTCATCAATACATTCATCAATAAGCTTATCAGCTGTCTGATTGGTGCATTCATCAATCTGCTGATCAGCTGTCTGATTGGTGCATTCATCAATCTGCTGATCAGCTGTCTGATTGGTGCATTCATCAATAAGCTTATCAGCTGTCTGATTGGTGCATTCATCAATACATTCATCAATAAGCTTATCAGCTGTCTGATTGATGCATTCATCAATAAGCTTATCAGCTGTCTGATTGGTGCATTCGTCAATAAGCTGATCAGCCGTCTGATTGGTGCATTCATCAATCTGCTGATCAGCTGTCTGATTGGTGCATTCATCAATAAGCTTATCAGCTGTCTGATTGATGCATTCATCAATAAGCTTATCAGCTGTCTGATTGGTGCATTCGTCAATAAGCTGATCAGCCGTCTGATTGGTGCATTCATCAATCTGCTGATCAGCTGTCTGATTGGTGCATTCATCAATAAGCTGATCAGCTGTCTGATTGGTGCATTCATCAATAAGCTGATCAGCTGTCTGATTGGTGCATTCATCAATAAGCTGATCAGCTGTCTGATTGGTGCATTCATCAATAAGCTGATCAGCCGTCTGATTGGTGCATTCATCAATCTGCTGATCAGCTGTCTGATTGGTGCATTCATCAATAAGCTGATCAGCTGTCTGATTGGTGCATTCATCAATAAGCTTATCAGCTGTCTGATTGATGCATTCATCAATAAGCTTATCAGCTGTCTGATTGGTGCATTCGTCAATAAGCTGATCAGCCGTCTGATTGGTGCATTCATCAATCTGCTGATCAGCTGTCTGATTGGTGCATTCATCAATAAGCTGATCAGCTGTCTGATTGGTGCATTCGTCAATAAGCTGATCAGCCGTCTGATTGATGCATTCATCAATAAGCTTATCAGCTGTCTGATTGGTGCATTCGTCAATAAGCTGATCAGCCGTCTGATTGGTGCATTCATCAATCTGCTGATCAGCTGTCTGATTGGTGCATTCATCAATAAGCTGATCAGCTGTCTGATTGGTGCATTCATCAATAAGCTGATCAGCTGTCTGATTGGTGCATTCATCAATAAGCCGATCAGCTGTCTGATTGGTGCATTCATCAATAAGCCGATCAGCTGTCTGATTGGTGCATTCATCAATAAGCCGATCAGCTGTCTGATTGGTGCTTATTGATGATGAGACAGCTGATCAGCAGATTGATGAATGTATTGATGAATGTACCAATCAGACAGCTGATCAGCTTATTGATGAATGTATTGATGAATGCACCAATCAGACGGCTGATCAGCTTATTGATGAATGCACCAATCAGACGGCTGATCAGCTTATTGATGAATGCACCAATCAGACAGCTGATCAGCTTATTGATGAATGCACCAATCAGACAGCTGATTCTGTTGGAGTTAAAAAGGTTTTTAAATAGCCAAAAATAACCTGATGATGGTTTAAAAACTGATCAAATCAAACCAAGTGATCAGTATCTCGGGGTCTTGTTTTTTAGGATGCCTCCTGGAGGCCTCCCTGGGGAGGTGTTCTGGGCCCGTCCCACTGGGAGGAGACCCAGGGAAGACCCAGGACACGCTGGAGAGACTATGGCCTGGGAACACCTCGGGGTCCCCCTGATAGAGCTGGAGGAACAGGGACAGGGAGGCCTGGGTTTCTCTGTTAAAGCTGCTGCCCCCTGAGAAGCAGATGATGGAGGATTCAGCAGCTTGTTCTGCTGCCTCTGACCTCCTCTGTGGGAGGTCCTGGTCCAGCTGAGTCCAGCTGAGTCCAGCTGAGACCATCTGAGTTCAGCTGAGTTCAGACGCTGTTTTTCAGCTGCTTTATCGGTGATTCTGAGGTTCTAAAATCAGGATTTTATCAGAGCAGAGCGACAGGCTGAAAGGGTTTAACAGGAAGTCTGATTTTAGACCCAGTTTCTGACCAAAGAACCAGGAAAACATGAGACTGAGAGCAGCTTTACGGGGAGTTCAGCTGGATCAATGAACTGTTTTAGCTGAAACTTTGGAGCCTGAACAGAGCAGCTGAGTGTTTCCATGCAGGAGGATTCAAACCCAGCTGATCACCTGCAGTTCTGCTCCGGTTCCAGTCTGAGGACGGGTTTAAAGGTCCGGTTCCAGTCTGAGGACGGGTTTAAAGGTCCGGTTCCAGTCTGAGGACGGGTTTAAAGGTCCGGTTCCAGTCTGAGGACGGGTTTAAAGGCCCGGTTCCAGTCTGAGGACGGGTTTAAAGGCCCGGTTCCAGTCTGAGGACGGGTTTAAAGGCCCGGTTCCAGTCTGAGGACGGGTTTAAAGGTCCGGTTCCAGTCTGAGGACGGGTTTAAAGGCCCGGTTCCAGTCTGAGGACGGGTTTAAAGGTCCGGTTCCAGTCTGACGGGTTTAAAGGTCCGGTTCCAGTCTGAGGACGGGTTTAAAGGTCCGGTTCCAGTCTGAGGACGGGTTTAAAGGTCCGGTTCCAGTCTGAGGACGGGTTTAAAGGCCCGGTTCCAGTCTGAGGACGGGTTTAAAGGTCCGGTTCCAGTCTGAGGACGGGTTTAAAGGCCCGGTTCCAGTCTGAGGACGGGTTTAAAGGTCCGGTTCCAGTCTGAGGACGGGTTTAAAGGTCCGGTTCCAGTCTGAGGATGGGTTTAAAGGCCCGGTTTCAGTCTGACGGGTTTAAAGGTCCGGTTCCAGTCTGAGGACGGGTTTAAAGGCCCGGTTCCAGTCTGAGGACGGGTTTAAAGGTCCGGTTCCAGTCTGAGGATGGGTTTAAAGGCCCGGTTCCAGTCTGAGGACGGGTTTAAAGGTCCGGTTCCAGTCTGAGGACGGGTTTAAAGGCCCGGTTCCACTCTGAGGACGGGTTTAAAGGTCCGGTTCCAGTCTGAGGACGGGTTTAAAGGCCCGGTTTCAGTTTGAGGACGGGTTTAAAGGCCCGGTTCCAGTCTGAGGACGGGTTTAAAGGCCCGGTTCCAGTCTGAGGACGGGTTTAAAGGCCCGGTTTCAGTCTGAGGACGGGTTTAAAGGTCCGGTTCCAGTCTGAGGACGGGTTTAAAGGCCCGGTTTCAGTCTGAGGACGGGTTTAAAGGTCCGGTTCCAGTCTGACGGGTTTAAAGGTCCGGTTCCAGTCTGAGGACGGGTTTAAAGGTCCGGTTCCAGTCTGAGGACGGGTTTAAAGGCCCGGTTTCAGTCTGAGGACGGGTTTAAAGGCCCGGTTCCAGTCTGAGGACGGGTTTAAAGGCCCGGTTCCAGTCTGAGGACGGGTTTAAAGGCCCGGTTTCAGTCTGAGGACGGGTTTAAAGGTCCGGTTCCAGTCTGAGGACGGGTTTAAAGGTCCGGTTCCAGTCTGAGGACGGGTTTAAAGGCCCGGTTTCAGTCTGAGGACGGGTTTAAAGGTCCGGTTCCAGTCTGACGGGTTTAAAGGTCCGGTTCCAGTCTGAGGGACGGGTTTAAAGGTCCGGTTCCAGTCTGACGGGTTTAAAGGTCCGGTTCCAGTCTGACGGACGGTTTAATGGCAGCCGGTTTTATATGAAGATCTATTCTACTAATCTATTGATTAGTTATTGATCTGAATCATTCTGTCAGTTTTAATCAATAAGAACAGCAGAGAAAACCTTCACTCTAAGGTTCTGATGCAGATTCGGTTCCGAACCGGCAGAGTCCGATGAACGGACCTCATGTGACTGTAACCCAACATGCGCGCGGCCTCTCAGCATCATCCTCTGATGACCCAACACGCGCAGCTTCTCCGGGTGTGCAGCTGCGCACGTAGCCTCCGTGACGGGGACACGCCCCACGGGCACCCCCGAGCGTGTCCACGGCCCAGTCTCTGCGTGTAACACGTGTGCGTGTGTGCGCGTGCGTGTGGGGGTTCATTATCGGACAGGGCTGCGTCCCACAGGTCGTCAGCACCGGTGAAAAGTTAGCTTTCTACTGACACCGACATCGATTAGTGAGTCGTTGTGACGTCAGATCAGGTACAATAGGAACTGCTGTGACGTCACATACATCCGTATCAATAACACACCTGTTGACGCGTCAGAAGTTTAATGTAAAGGTGGAAACACTGTCCGATAATGGACGCCGGTGACATTAGCACTCAGGCTAACGGTAGCCTGCGTGTTTTAGCGTCAGTGGCGGCGGGCCTGCAGCCCAGTCCGACCCCCCCGTGACCGGGAAGAGGCTTCCGCGCACAGGTGAGGACCGGGAGGGGGGGCACGACAGGTGACACGCGCCTGTGTGCGTGAGAAGATGTGGAGCAGAAATGACCTTGTGACAGACAGAGAGGAAAAGGAGGAGGAGGATCGATAACCGGAACTAACGGGATCAATAATAGCAGCAACGTGCTAACGGACCGTCGGGTTCGGGTTCCGGATCAGTGCCATGTTCTGGAGGTCACGTACGCCCGGAGAGTCGATGCCAGAACCGGACCTCCGGCCGTCTCACGCCCACTTCTTCCTCCTCCATCTCCTCGGCACCTGGCGCGTGCACATACCTGAACTTGCTGAAGCGCTCCTTGTCGCTGTCGAACATGTTCCTCATGTTCAGACTGCCCCCGTTGGCCCGGTACCACTGCTCCAGCTTCTTGAAGGTCGGGTCTGCGGTCAGAGCCATGGTGTCTGCGGTGATGACGGTGCTCGGTGCTGGAGAAACTGCCTGCTGCCTCCCGTTCGGATCTGCTTCCTGCGGCCGGTGGTCGACTGTGAGGCTCGGGAACAGCCCCAAGCTGTTGAGTAGAGCGGCCCGCACCAATCACAGCGCAGATACAGCCGCTTATCCCCGCCCACTGCCAGGACTGGGCTGTGATTGGCTGTTTTACAGCGTGTCCAATCACAGCTGAGCTTCCCAGGCAGCATGATTAAATGCGAGTATGGAGAATGGTTTGTGCCAAAATAAAGGGTTTTTATTGTCAATAACACATAGTCTTTGCTGTAAGCCTTTTCCATTTATTGCCCTGAACTTTTCCAGAAAAAAAACAAACAAAAAACCGTCAAAGAACAAAAAAAATAAATAAAAGACAAGAACTTTTGCCTGATTTGATGCAGTTCTGTGTATACGGAGATAATTAAACAGTTATGTGTCCTGTAACAGAAAATAAGATACATTAAGGTGTTTATTCACCCCTCAAAGACCCTATAATGGATCACGTCGGTCAAAAAATTCTTTTTGAACAGAGCGTCTCTGAGAGAACTGAGTAACTATATCAGTTTGAACTGGATCAGTAAGTAAGGAGCTCCCAGAGAGGATCAACGGGACGTTGGTGAAGGGTTAGTTTAGGCTAAAGACAACCTGTCATGCTGCTGTGGAGAGTTCAGGTGTGTTTACGTACGTCACCTGTCATCCACACCTGGACACCTGCTGTGATTTAATGCAGTAACACAGACATAATGAAGCTGCTCCTCCAGTCAGAAACACTCCAGCTCTATAGATACAGATATTTACTCTATGGATCCCAGAGGGAAAGAGGTTAGCAGTTAGCTTTGAGTTAGCAGTTAGCTGTAAGTTAGCAGTTAGCTGTAAGTTGGCAGTTAGCCGTAAGTTGGCAGTTAGCCGTAAGTTAGCAGTTAGCTGTAAGTTAGCAGTTAGCCGTAAGCTAGCTGTAAGTTAGCTGTGAGCTGTAAGTTAGCAGTTAGCTGTAGGTTAGCAGTTAGCTGTAAGTTAGCAGTTAGCTGTGAGTTAACAGCTGTAAGCTAGCAGTTAGCTGTGAGTTAGCTGTAAGTTAGCAGTTAGCTGTAAGTTGGCAGTTAGCCCTAAGTTAGCAGTTAGCCGTAAGTTAGCAGTTAGCTGTGAGTTAGCTGTAAATTATCAGTTAGCTGTAAGTTAGCAGTTAGCTGTAAGTTAACAGCTGTAAGTTAGCCGTAAGCTAGCAGTTAGCTGTAAGTTAGCAGTGAGTTAGCAGTTAGCTGTGAGTTAACAGTTGTAAGTTAGCAGCAGATGCTAGCAAACAATGCTTTCTCATCAGCAGTAATGGACCAAGCCGGAGATGTGCACAGCGTAACTCGCAGTAATGCATGTGAACCGTTAATTACTGCGTTTAAACATTTTGGATATATTAACCTCATTAAACAGATCTTTAATCTTTATCAGAAACATGCCGATAATGTAACGCTAACACAGCGAGAGTGAGGAGAGGACCGGTGTCGTGTTGGAAACACACCTTAAACACAGCTGCAGGTTGTCTGAGTTACAGAACGGAACCGTTCAGCTAGAAAGCTTCAGCTAACAAAGTAATGTGGGAACAATAATGTTCATCTTTCAGAAAGGAGCAGCAGGAACTCCTTAGAAGTTGGTGTACGTCATCTTCATTAGCTAAGCTGTTAGCGTTAGCTGCTGCTAAAGGAAGAAATAAATCGGTAAATAAACCATGAGGAGTTATTTCATTAGCTAAGCTGTTAGCGTTAGCTGCTGCTAAAGGAAAACATAAAGACGGTTCAGAACATCTGAGGCAGAATGACCCGGAGCAGGAAAAAAAGACGTTTGTCCAAAATGAGTTTAGTGTTTTTATTGAAGTTTTTACAATGCATCGTTTAAAAGCTCGCTTAGTTTCTCAGACGTGTCCTGAACGCCACACGAGGTCGCTTTTCTCTCCCATAGTTGAATCGTTTCGGTGTGTTCACGTGAAGAGGAACAGACCGGAAGCGTGGTCCGGTTCTGTTGGACCGTGGCGTGCAACATTGGACCTTAAAAGTGCGGCTGGTTCTGGGATCGGACCCCAGCTGCCAGCGGGGCGCGTTTAAAGGTCGGTCCGCTCATCGGGTCGAGAGGTTTGAGACAACAGAAACAGAACCAGACCTGGGTCAAACTGCCAGACAAGAACCAGCTGAAACCAGTTCTAAGAATTTTCTGACTTAATCAGTAGTTCGGACCAGTACCAGGTTCTTATTCTGCTGAACATTGAGTTCCAAAAGTCCAATTTGCTCACTTTTCGATGGTAAATGAACTTGGACCAGGTCGGTTTGACCCAGTTCTGTGAGGAATGAGGTTCCTGAACGCAGCTCTGAGGGGAGCCTGGTATCAGGACCGGTTCAGTCCGTTAGCTGAACTCAACCTCGGCACAGATCAAGAGAAAAATGCAGTCGGATCAGAACCAAAGAGATGCGTCAGGTTGGGGTGAGTCAGAACTCATCCTTTACAAACAACCTGATCAATACTTCTGATCGGAACCGCTCAGCCGACAGTTTTTTCCTGGATCCGAGTTTACGTACAGTTATGACATCACTTCCTGCGTCCTTCGGACCGAAAAGGACGCAGAATGTTTCTGGAGACGGCTTTGAGCCCCCAAAGCGCCCAAATTACAACAAGCAGAGGTCATTGAATGCACCACGTTTGAAACTCTGATCAGAACTTACTCCAACGGGTTTGATTCTGTTGGATCTCAGTTCAGTTCCTGATGAAAACAAGCTTTTGTATTTATATCAAATGTTCTGCTTTGGTTAAATAAACAATTTTCAAGGATTTAAATTAAATTAAACTGTTTATTTCGGTTTCGCTCGCTCTAATTTAGGCGCCGCGGGTCCAGTGAGATAAAAGCTGCTGGGTCGACCCGGTCGATGCAGAAAGCGTGAGTCAGAAACTACCACAGAACGCCAGACACGAGGAAGGTGGCGGTGAGGATGGCGAGATGCAGAGTCTGTGCAACAGTAGAAAAATACAGGTTAGAAAGGTGCGCCGCCTCCCAGGTAAAGCTAACCAACCAATCAGACGCTCAGCAGGAAAACAACAACGACCCTCGGAAACATTTACACACAACCTGCTCCGACAGATGTGGAAGCTGCGTTCAGGCGGTCTGCCCCAGTGCTGGTGACAAATATACAACTAGTAGACAATCTTCATTATTTTAGTCAACAAAATAGAAACCAAAACTATTTGTTTCCCCCGGAGGCTGAAGAAGCTCCGCCTCCTGCGGCTCCAGCTGGGACTACGCCGCCACTTTGTTGTCCTTCTGCAGGAAAACACAGAAACACACGTTTACACGGGTTAAAACACAAAGTTTACGCTCGATTCATGGAGTGAAGTTTCACAGAGAGGGAGGGAGCCGATCAGGCCCGGTTCCAGCAGAACCGGCTGCTCTCAGACTAAACTGGACCGAATCTTTTGAGATGAATTCTGTTGTGAAGTGGTTGCCGGGCTCTAATGGGCCCTTTTCAGAACAGAAGTCACACAGTTTATGCTGAGTAAGTACGTTAGGGATGGGAATTGTTAAGAATTTAGCGATTTCTGTTCCGATATCGATTATCGATTCGGTTCCTTATCGATTCTCGGGTAGCAGGAATGTGGGTCTGACCCAAATGGCAGCTGCAGAGCCTGATGACGAGCGGATCATTTGGATCAGGTGTGCTGGAGGGAAGATGAAATCTTATTCTGCTGTGAAGTGGTTAACAGGCTCTAACTTTTTCAGAACAGAAGTCACACAGTTTATGCTGAGTAAGTACGTTAGGGATGGGAATTGTTAAGAATTTAGCGATTCCGATATCGATTATCGATTCGGTTCCTTATCGATTCTCCCCCCTCGCTGGGCGGGCCAAAGTGACTGCATGCGGTCCGGTCCAATGTTTCGGCGTGTTGGAGGTATTTCCCCCTTTGGTGTGATCATAAAAACACACGTTTACACGGGTTAAAACACAAAGTTTACGCTCGATTCATGGAGTGAAGTTTCACAGGCCGGTTGATCAGGCCCGGTTCCAGCAGAACCGGCTGCTCTCAGACTAAACTGGACCGAATCTTTGAGAAGTTCTGAGATGAATTCTGTTGTGAAGTGGTTAACAAACCCTTTTCAGAACAGAAGTCACACAGTTTATGCTGAGTAAGTACGTTACGGATGGGAATTGTTAAGAATTTAGCGATTCCTGTTCCGATATCGATTATCGATTCGGTTCCTTGTCGATTCTCGGGTCGCAGGAATGTGGGTCTGACCCAAATGGCCGCTGCAGAGCCTGATGACGAGCGGATCATTTGGATCAGGTGCTGGAGGGAAGATGAATTCTTATTCTGTTGTGAAGTGGTTAACAGGCTCTAACTTTTCAGAACAGAAGTCACACAGTTTATGCTGAGTAAGTACGTTACGGATGGGAATTGTTAAGAATTTAGCGATTCCGATATCGATTATCGATTCGGTTCCTTATCGATTCTCCCCCTCGCTGGGCGGGCCAAAGTAACTGCATGCGGTCCGGTCCAATGTTTCGGCGTGTTGGAGGTATTTCCCCCTTTGGTGTGATCACAAAAACACACGTTTACACGGGTTAAAACACAAAGTTTACGCTCGATTCATGGAGTGAAGTTTCACAGTGAGGGAGGGAGCTGATCAGGCCCGGTTCCAGCAGAACCGGCTGCTCTCAGACTAAACTGGACCGAATCTTTGAGAAGTTCTGAGATGAATTCTGTTGTGAAGTGGTTAACGGGCCCTCTTCAGAACAGAAGTCACACAGTTTATGCTGAGTAAGTACGTTACGGATGGGAATTGTTAAGAATTTAGCGATTCCTGATATCCGATATCGATTATCAATTCGGTTCGTTATCGATTCTCGGATTGCAGGAATGTGGGTCTGACCCAAATGGCCGCTGCAGAGCCTGATGACGAGCGGATCATTTGGATCAGGTGCTGGAGGGACACATCTAAAACATGCAGGGCAGTGGGTCCGGAGGACCGGAACTGAGAAACACTGCGTTAACCAGAACCTATAAACGGGACCGTTAGGAGGACGGATTAACGATTCCACGGAATCAAACTACTGGGAGACTGTTCTTCTCGAGAACCGGTTCTCGATTCCCATCCCTAGCTAACGTTCTGTTAGCGTGTTTTTGGAGGTTTCAAATGATGCTAGCATCAAGCTAACAGAATGAACGATCTTTACATTACGTTATGTTAGAGGAACGGTTTCCCCTCTGATCTGAACCTTCAGGCAGGGCTAAAGGTTCTGGTTCTGACAGATTAAAGGCAGGGCTGAAGGTTCTGGTTCTGACAGATTAAAGCCCTGCAGCAGAAGGTTCAGGTTCTGACAGATTAAAGCCCTGCAGCAGAAGGTTCTGGTTCTGACAGATTAAAGCCCTGCAGCAGAAGGTTCTGGTTCTGACAGATTAAAGCCCTGCAGCAGAAGGTTCTTGTTCTGACAGGTTAAGGTTCTTGTTCTGACAGGTTAAGGTTCTGGTTCTGACAGGTTAAGGTTCTGGTTCTGACAGGTTAAGGTTCTGGTTCTGACAGATTAAAGCCCTTCAGGTAGGGCTGAAGGTTCTGGTTCTGACAGATTAAGGTTCTGGTTCTGACAGGTTAAGGTTCTGGTTCTGACAGGTTAAGGTTCTGGTTCTGACAGATTAAAGCCCTTCAGGTAGGGCTGAAGGTTCTGGTTCTGACAGATTAAAGCCCTGCAGCAGAAGGTTCTGGTTCTGACAGATTAAAGCCCTGCAGCAGAAGGTTCTGGTTCTGACAGGTTAAGGTTCTGGTTCTGACAGGTTAAGGTTCTGGTTCTGACAGGTTAAAGGATGAACCTTACCCTGTACGATAGGTCAGCAAACTCCCGTCCAGCCTGGTTTCCTCTGTATCCTCCCCTGAAGCCGCCGCCCCCCTGCGGCGGCCCGAAAGACCCTCGGCTGGTCGGACGGCCGCGGCCGCCACGGAAGCCCATACCGCCGCGGCCGCGGTAACCGCCACGGCCTCGGCTCTGACGCAGGGGGATGCCGAAGGTCTCGGCGTTCATCCTCCTCTCCTCTGCCCAGGTCTGCCTCCGCTCCCTGAGGGGAGGAAGAGGGGGAGAAGGAACCTGTGACATCACCGTGACATCAGAGATGATGTCACCACCTGCTCTGGGTAAAGCCCAGCAGTTAATCTGTTGCTGGACTCGGAGGATCATTGGGATTCTGTGACTCACCGTGGGAAAACGGAGCCTCCAGACTTCTCGTTGGCTTTCCTGGAAGACAGAAAACAGAAAGCGGGTTCATCAACATCCTGAAAGTGAAGCGATTCATCTTATTTACAGTCTGCTGTGAGATCAACTTTAAACTTTCCTGATCTACTGACTCATTTCCACTTTATTTCGGTTGATTTTTATTTTAGTTTTTATTCACCGACTGAATGAAACTGTTCAGTCTTCAGATTTCCAGGCCTTGGAGGTGTACCTGAACGCATCACTTGTTTTCAGTCCCAGGTGGAGCAGCTCGGGTGGGTCGGACAGCAGGAGAACCGGGCCGGTTCTGTTCATTCTGTTGCCTGAACATTAATGCGTTCTGAATGATGAGCTGAACCAGCTGCAGCTGATCGGTTTTATCAATGAGATTATTGATCAATGCTTTAATCGTGGTTTAACGTTGCTGTGGATGGAAAACGGATCGATGAAGCCACCAGAACTCGTCTGTTTGGGTCAACACGGGCTTTAGTTCGGATCAGAAACATCTGCTTTCATTTATCAGGTTTAAAATCAGATCTTTATGTTCCAGATAGATTTGTGTTCGATACTTTGACCAGAACCAATGGTGTTTTTCCCCCTCTTTTCCCTCTTTTCTGTCTTCTCAAACCCCAGCTGGTCGAGGCGGATGGACACCCTTCCTGGTTCTGGTTCTGGCAGAGGTTTCTTCCTGGTTCTGGTTCTGCCAGAGGTTTCTTCCTGAGTCTGGTTCTGCCAGAGGTTTCTTCCTGGTTCTGGTTCTGCCAGAGGTTTCTTCCTGGTTCTGGTTCTGCCAGAGGTTTCTTCCTGGTTCTGCCAGAGGTTTCTTCCTGGTTCTGGTTCTGCCAGAGGTTTCTTCCTGGTTCTGCCAGAGGTTTCTTCCTGAGTCTGGTTCTGCCAGAGGTTTCTTCCTGGTTCTGGTTCTGCCAGAGGTTTCTTCCTGGTTCTGGTTCTGCCAGAGGTTTCTTCCTGGTTCTGGTTCTGCCAAAAGTTTCTTCCTGGTTCTGGTTCTGCCAGAGGTTTCTTCCTGGTTCTGGTTCTGCCAGAGGTTTCTTCCTGGTTCTGGTTCTGCCAGAGGTTTCTTCCTGGTTCTGCCAGAGGTTTCTTCCTGAGTCTGGTTCTGCCAGAGGTTTCTTCCTGGTTCTGGTTCTGCCAGAGGTTTCTTCCTGGTTCTGGTTCTGCCAGAGGTTTCTTCCTGAGTCTGGTTCTGCCAGAGGTTTCTTCCTGGTTCTGGTTCTGCCAGAGGTTTCTTCCTGAGTCTGGTTCTGCCAGAGGTTTCTTCCTGGTTCTGGTTCTGCCAGAGGTTTCTTCCTGGTTCTGGTTCTGCCAGAGGTTTCTTCCTGGTTCTGGTTCTGCCAGAGGTTTCTTCCTGGTTCTGGTCCTGCCAGAGGTTTCTTCCTGGTTCTGGTTCTGCCAGAGGTTTCTTCCTGGTTCTGGTTCTGGTTCTGCCAGAGGTTTCTTCCTGGTTCTGGTTCTGCCAGAGGTTTCTTCCTGGTTCTGCCAGAGGTTTCTTCCTGGTTCTGGTTCTGCCAGAGGTTTCTTCCTGAGTCTGGTTCTGCCAGAGGTTTCTTCCTGAGTCTGGTTCTGCCAGAGGTTTCTTCCTGGTTCTGGTTCTTACAGAGGTTTCTTCCTGGTTCTGCCAGAGGTTTCTTCCTGGTTCTGGTTCTGGTTCTGCCAGAGGTTTCTTCCTGGTTCTGGTTCTTACAGAGGTTTCTTCCTGGTTCTGCCAGAGGTTTCTTCCTGAGTCTGGTTCTGCCAGAGGTTTCTTCCTGGTTCTGCCAGAGGTTTCTTCCTGGTTCTGGTTCTGCCAGAGGTTTCTTCCTGAGTCTGGTTCTGCCAGAGGTTTCTTCCTGGTTCTGGTTCTGCCAGAGGTTTCTTCCTGAGTCTGGTTCTGCCAGAAGTTTCTTCCTGGTTCTGCCAGAGGTTTCTTCCTGGTTCTGCCAGAGGTTTCTTCCTGGTTCTGGTTCTGCCAGAAGTTTCTTCCTGAGTCTGGTTCTGCCAGAGGTTTCTTCCTGGTTCTGGTTCTGCCAGAGGTTTCTTCCTGGTTCTGGTTCTGCCAGAGGTTTCTTCCTGGTTCTGGTTCTGCCAGAGGTTTCTTCCTGGTTCTGGTTCTGCCAGAGGTTTCTTCCTGAGTCTGGTTCTGCCAGAGGTTTCTTCCTGAGTCTGGTTCTGCCAGAGGTTTCTTCCTGGTTCTGGTTCTGCCAGAGGTTTCTTCCTGAGTCTGGTTCTGCCAGAGGTTTCTTCCTGGTTCTGGTTCTGCCAGAGGTTTCTTCCTGAGTCTGGTTCTGCCAGAAGTTTCTTCCTGGTTCTGCCAGAGGTTTCTTCCTGGTTCTGCCAGAGGTTTCTTCCTGGTTCTGCCAGAGGTTTCTTCCTGAGTCTGGTTCTGCCAGAGGTTTCTTCCTGAGTCTGGTTCTGCCAGAAGTTTCTTCCTGAGTCTGGTTCTGCCAGAAGTTTCTTCCTGAGTCTGGTTCTGCCAGAAGTTTCTTCCTGGTTCTGCCAGAGGTTTCTTCCTGGTTCTGGTTCTGCCAGAGGTTTCTTCCTGGTTCTGGTTCTGCCAGAGGTTTCTTCCTGGTTCTGGTTCTGCCAGAGGTTTCTTCCTGAGTCTGGTTCTGCCAGAGGTTTCTTCCTGGTTCTGGTTCTGCCAGAGGTTTCTTCCTGAGTCTGGTTCTGCCAGAGGTTTCTTCCTGGTTCTGGTTCTGCCAGAGGTTTCTTCCTGAGTCTGGTTCTGCCAGAAGTTTCTTCCTGGTTCTGCCAGAAGTTTCTTCCTGGTTCTGGTTCTGCCAGAGGTTTCTTCCTGGTTCTGGTTCTGCCAGAGGTTTCTTCCTGGTTCTGCCAGAGGTTTCTTCCTGGTTCTGCCAGAGGTTTCTTCCTGAGTCTGGTTCTGCCAGAGGTTTCTTCCTGAGTCTGGTTCTGCCAGAGGTTTCTTCCTGGTTCTGGTTCTGCCAGAAGTTTCTTCCTGGTTCTGGTTCTGCCAGAGGTTTCTTCCTGGTTCTGGTTCTGCCAGAGGTTTCTTCC
Source organism: Leuresthes tenuis (assembly GCA_036924055.1). Taxonomy (NCBI): domain Eukaryota; kingdom Metazoa; phylum Chordata; class Actinopteri; order Atheriniformes; family Atherinopsidae; genus Leuresthes; species Leuresthes tenuis. Next base: position 37,435,682 of record JAVGWW010000006.1, on the reverse strand, counting down.
TGGTTCTGGTTCTGCCAGAGGTTTCTTCCTGAGTCTGGTTCTGCCAGAGGTTTCTTCCTGGTTCTGCCAGAGGTTTCTTCCTGGTTCTGCCAGAGGTTTCTTCCTGGTTCTGCCAGAGGTTTCTTCCTGGTTCTGGTTCTGCCAGAGGTTTCTTCCTGGTTCTGCCAGAAGTTTCTTCCTGAGTCTGGTTCTGCCAGAAGTTTCTTCCTGAGTCTGGTTCTGCCAGAGGTTTCTTCCTGGTTCTGGTTCTGCCAGAGGTTTCTTCCTGGTTCTGGTTCTGCCAGAGGTTTCTTCCTGGTTCTGGTTCTGCCAGAGGTTTCTTCCTGGTTCTGGTTCTGCCAGAGGTTTCTTCCTGAGTCTGGTTCTGCCAGAGGTTTCTTCCTGAGTCTGGTTCTGCCAGAGGTTTCTTCCTGAGTCTGGTTCTGCCAGAGGTTTCTTCCTGGTTCTGCCAGAGGTTTCTTCCTGGTTCTGGTTCTGCCAGAGGTTTCTTCCTGAGTCTGGTTCTGCCAGAGGTTTCTTCCTGGTTCTGGTTCTGCCAGAGGTTTCTTCCTGAGTCTGGTTCTGCCAGAAGTTTCTTCCTGGTTCTGCCAGAGGTTTCTTCCTGAGTCTGGTTCTGCCAGAAGTTTCTTCCTGAGTCTGGTTCTGCCAGAAGTTTCTTCCTGAGTCTGGTTCTGCCAGAAGTTTCTTCCTGGTTCTGCCAGAGGTTTCTTCCTGGTTCTGGTTCTGCCAGAGGTTTCTTCCTGGTTCTGGTTCTGCCAGAGGTTTCTTCCTGGTTCTGGTTCTGCCAGAGGTTTCTTCCTGAGTCTGGTTCTGCCAGAGGTTTCTTCCTGAGTCTGGTTCTGCCAGAGGTTTCTTCCTGGTTCTGGTTCTGCCAGAGGTTTCTTCCTGAGTCTGGTTCTGCCAGAGGTTTCTTCCTGGTTCTGGTTCTGCCAGAGGTTTCTTCCTGAGTCTGGTTCTGCCAGAGGTTTCTTCCTGAGTCTGGTTCTGCCAGAAGTTTCTTCCTGGTTCTGCCAGAAGTTTCTTCCTGGTTCTGGTTCTGCCAGAGGTTTCTTCCTGGTTCTGGTTCTGCCAGAGGTTTCTTCCTGGTTCTGGTTCTGCCAGAGGTTTCTTCCTGGTTCTGCCAGAGGTTTCTTCCTGGTTCTGCCAGAGGTTTCTTCCTGGTTCTGCCAGAGGTTTCTTCCTGGTTCTGCCAGAGGTTTCTTCCTGAGTCTGGTTCTGCCAGAGGTTTCTTCCTGGTTCTGGTTCTGCCAGAGGTTTCTTCCTGGTTCTGGTTCTGCCAGAGGTTTCTTCTTGGTTCTGGTTCTGCCAGAGGTTTCTTCCTGGTTCTGGTTCTGCCAGAGGTTTCTTCCTGAGTCTGGTTCTGCCAGAGGTTTCTTCCTGAGTCTGGTTCTGCCAGAAGTTTCTTCCTGAGTCTGGTTCTGCCAGAGGTTTCTTCCTGGTTCTGGTTCTGCCAGAGGTTTCTTCCTGGTTCTGGTTCTGCCAGAGGTTTCTTCCTGGTTCTGGTTCTGCCAGAGGTTTCTTCCTGGTTCTGGTTCTGCCAGAGGTTTCTTCCTGGTTCTGGTTCTGCCAGAGGTTTCTTCCTGGTTCTGCCAGAGGTTTCTTCCTGGTTCTGGTTCTGCCAGAGGTTTCTTCCTGGTTCTGCCAGAGGTTTCTTCCTGAGTCTGGTTCTGCCAGAGGTTTCTTCCTGGTTCTGGTTCTGCCAGAGGTTTCTTCCTGGTTCTGGTCCTGCCAGAGGTTTCTTCCTGGTTCTGGTTCTGTTTCGGTTTTTCGGTCCAATCTGTTGGTTTCCTTAGCTGGGATATTATTTTTGAATTGGCTCCATATGAATTAATTGGATTATGATTACAATGAATTGAATTCCAATTGGCTTGAATTGGACTTTATTACTTAAGTGCCTTGAGATGACAATTGTTGTTGAACTGAATTGAACTGAACTGAATTGAACTGAACAGAATTGAACTGAATTGAACTGAACTGAACCGAACTTAATTGAACTGAACAGAATTGAACTGAACTTAATTGAACTGAACCGAACTGAATTGAACTGAACTGAATTGAACTGAACTTAACTTAATTGAACTGAATTGAACTGAATTGAACTGAATTGAACTGAACTTAATTGAACTGAACTGAACAGAATTGAACTGAACCGAACTGAACTTAATTGAACTGAACTTAATTGAACTGAATTGAACTGAATTGAACTGAACCGAACTGAACTTAATTGAATTGAAGTTAACTTAAATGAACTTAATTGAACTGAATTTAACAGAACTGAATTGAACTGAACTTAATTGAACTGAACCGAACTTAATTGAACTGAACTGAACTTAATTGAACTGAACTGAACCGAACTGAATTTAATTGAACTGAACTGAATTGAATTGAATTGAACTGAATTGAATTGAATTGAACCGAACCCGCTGTGAACACTCGCGTCCGACCCGGTGGGTCTGAACCAGGAGCCTCTGGACTGAGGCCTTTAAAGGGTAAAGATCCTGGTTCTGACCCAGTCTCTTACCTGGTGCCAGAGGTTTCTTTCTGGTTCTGGTTCTGACTCAGTCTCTTACCTGGTGCCAGAGGTTTCTTTCTGGTTCTGGTTCTGCCAGAGTAAAGATCCTGGTTCTGACTCAGTCTCTTACCTGGTGCCAGAGGTTTCTTTCTGGTTCTGGTTCTGCCAGAGTAAAGATCCTGGTTCTGACCCAGTCTCTTACCTGGTGGCAGAGGTTTCTTCCTGGTTCTGGTTCTGCCAGAGGTTTGATCCTGGTTCTGACCCAGTCTCTTACCTGGTGCCAGAGTAAAGATCCTGGTTCTGACCCAGTCTCTTACCTGGTGCCAGAGTAAAGATCCTGGTTCTGACCCAGTCTCTTACCTGATGCCAGAGTAAAGATCCTGGTTCTGACCCAGTCTCTTACCTGGTGTCGTCACAGGAGATGTTGTCGAAGAAGGACTTGGACTTGTCGTAGTAGCAGTTGGGCCCGAGCGGGTCGCACTCCTCGTCGGCGTTGCCCTCGCTGTTCTGGGTCTCCACGCCGGAGTCTCCTTTGTCCTCGCCGTTCAGCGCCTTCTCCGTCTTCTCATCTGCGTGACAAACGCTCACATTCAGACGTTTGGCCGGAACCAGCGGTTCTGTGGAGGACGGGCCGAGCTTTTCCAACCTTTCAGCTTCAGCTTGCTCTGGAACTCCCGGTCGATCTCCTCCTTGTTGAACTGGGCGTTGGCGCTCTCAAAGTCGAAGTCTTTCTCGAACTTCACGGGCCCGTCTCGGCGTATGTTGAAGCGCCCGCGGCCGCGGTGTCCGCCCCCCCGGCCGCGCCGGTTGGCCGGAGCGCCGGCAGCTGCTGGCAGACAGAATAAAGTCATCAGAAGAAGAAAAGCAGACGCCACACGTCACAGCGAGATGGAGTGAGTCACATCGACCATGGAGGAGAAACACAGCGGCGGAGCGGCAACCGTGGCGTTCTCAGGTCAACTGCGTGAGAACGCCGCCAGCCCGATGACATGAGCGGCATGTCAGTCAGAAACTGGCAGCACGTCAGAGGGATGCGGCGCCTCTGGAGGATGGGAAGCATGCAGGATGGGTTCGGAGAGGGCGGGGCTTTAACCTGAGGGGCGTTTACCCGGCTCCCCGCCTTCGCCTCCCGCCTGCTCGCACTCGGGTTTCTGCACGTCTGTCCCTGGAACAGCAGAGTGTTTTAGTGTCCACAACAAGCAGAGCGGCGCCGCGTCCGACCCTCAGACTCAACACCTGAACGCCACATGAACAGAGATTCTTCAGGAGCACGAGTCGGAGCGGGACGTTTGAAGCACGGGAAACAGATTCTCATGTCCAGTAAATCTTTCTGTTGTTCAGATGAAGGTGAGATATCGGACCAACAGGCAGAACCACAGAACAGAACCTGGTTACCGGGTCACTGAACCAGATTCTATCTGAAGGCTCCGCCTCCCACAGCCGGCCGGTTCTGGACCCGGTGATGTCAGCGCCCTGCTGTTTCCTGTGCTTCAGACGCCGCCCTCCACAGTCAGAACGAGGCGCCTCAACACCTCACCTGATTGGCCCAGCATGCCAGCTACCCCCCCACAGGCTCACCTCTCCTCGGGTCCACGCCGTCCTGGTGCTGCACCCTCAGGGCGCTCTGACTCGGGGCGGCGGGGGCCGTGCGGCCGTGTGCGGGGCTCCTGTGGCCCAGTCCAGGCGCCGTGGCCGTGGTGGAGGCCGCCGGGGCCGATGGGCCGCTTTGGACCGCCTGGTCCAGCGCGGGACTCTTCCTCAGGGGGTCCAAGCTGGGGCTGCTCCGGCCTGGGGGGAAAGCCACAGAGAACAGGGTCCAAAACCAGACTGAACCAAATCAATACGATCAGATTACCGTAAAGTCCACCTGAATATAAGCCACACCCTCTGATTTAAAGGGAAAATCCACTCTGTTCTTTATCGGCTGCATTTTAACATGAGATATTTACACGTATTTAAACTTTAAATTAAACGCTTAAGGTGAGAAACAAATACATGCTGCAGATTTGAACGGTGCCTGTAACACCGATGGTTTTAACTTAAACACCAGAGGCATCTAACGCACGAAATTGCATTTTGACGCGTCTGTAAGGACTTGATAAACTACTAAAACAATCAAACTTTTGTATTATATATAAAACTATGGTATGTACTAAGTGTAGGACTACTGTTGTCATTGCATTTGATGGATTTCAACCTTAAAGTTCATTACCGTAACGTATCCAGGCTTTTATTTTTGATCTTAAACCCAAAATTATCACAATACATAATTTAATATACATATAAATAGAAAAAATGGTTGGGGTTATACCCTTTAACTAGCTGTGTTACCATTTTGGGCCAAGTATTTGTGTCCGGAGCATGAACGATTAATTTCCGTAACACTGATATTTGGCTCCATTAAAATCCTTTTGTTCCAATAAATAGGTTTTTTTTCCCCATGATGCCTTGTGTGGAAGAGAAGTTTCAAAATGGCTACCAGGTAAGATCATCTTTCAAGTTCTTCCAGTAGATATGTTAAAAATTGTAATTATATACACCCTTTGGCACACTACTACTGTTCATTACCGTAACGGGGTATATTTAAAATAGTTTTGTAGATAATTATTTTATATTCTGTGGAAAAGTAACTTTTATAGAGCCAAACTGTTCGTGAAAATATTTCTGCCCAGTCATGCTAGCTATGCTAATTAATGCTAGCAACATGGAACTGCCATTCATTACCGTAACATATGCAAGGCTGTTACGGTAATGAATTATATGTATAATCAGGGCTACAAATTTTGTGGTTCGTTATCTAGGGGTGATACTGTACTGTAGCAGCATTCCTTCTCATATCTACCAACTACCGAGCTAGCTGTAGCCATTTTAGCTAATTACATTTTTTCTTCTTTAAAAATTCATAAAAAATTACGGGGTCCCTTAATTAACATTAGTACATTATTAAGTATTAATTAACTGTTTACAGATATATTAGCAATTCCATCCATCCATCTATCATCTACAGCTTATCCGGGGGTCGGGGGCAGCAGCTTTAACAGAGAAACCCAGGCATCTTTAACTTAAATACCCATCGGTAACACACAAATACGGCGTAAATGCTTTTCCCCCCCGAACAGCCTGTAACACTGCTGGTTTTAACTTAAGCTTCCTTCTGTTCTCTGCTAGCTTCCCTCTGTTCTCTGCTAGCTTCCCCTCTCTTCTCTGCTAGCTTCCCCTCTCTTCTCTGCTAGCTTCCCCTCTCTTCTCCGCTAGCTTCCCCTCTCTTCTCCGCTAGCTTCCCCTCTCTTCTCCGCTAGCTTCCCCTCTCTTCTCCGCTAGCTTCCCCTCTCTTCTCCGCTAGCTTTCCCTCTCTTCTCCGCTAGCTTTCCCTCTCTTCTCCGCTAGCTTTCCCTCTCTTCTCCGCTAGCTTTCCCTCTCTTCTCCGCTAGCTTTCCCTCTCTTCTCCGCTAGCTTTCCCTCTCTTCTCCGCTAGCTTCCCTCTGTTCTCCGCTAGCTTCTCGTCTGTTCTCCGCTAGCTACCCTCTGTTCTCCGCTAGCTTCCCTCTGTTCTCCGCTAGCTTCCCTCTGTTCTCCGCTAGCTTCCCGTCTGTTCTCCGCTAGCTTCCCGTCTGTTCTCCGCTAGCTTCCCGTCTGTTCTCCGCTAGCTTCCCTCTGTTCTCCGCTAGCTTCCCTCTGTTCTCTGCTAGCTTCCTTCTCAGCTAACATTAGCTAACCATTAAAATGCTAACGTGAAATGTTCCCTCGTGTTTGTTTCGCTCAGTGGACTCTTTTTGTGAACTGGCTGCTTTCTGCTCAGATTCTGTAGCATTGACGTCGTGCTATCGTGCTAAGCTAACTGGCTTTTATAAAGGACAGTTCAGTATTTTCTCTTTTCCTTTAAATGCTCCCAAACTGTAGACATTTTTCCAGACATTGACCCCTGAGGTTTGTGTGGTTCCTGGACTTTTTCGTGTCTGTGTTTCTGGGCCTTCAGCGTCGCCTTGGTAACACGGCGTCTGACCGCCCAGAGGTCCTGTGGAGGGTTTTTCGGAGGCCTCGGCTGCGACGGCTCGCAGCCACGCCACGGACCGCCCCCCCTCGCTTCCTGTGGCATGTGTTCGTGGTTCAGGGCCACCGACAGACCGAGAACCCTTGGATATCATGCTGAGCTGCTCAGTAACACCAGAACAGAGCAATGTGTTCTGCAGTTTGAGCTTACCGACACCAACGGGTCCAAACTGGGGGGACACCAGCGGGCTGGTGTTGAACTGGTTGTAGGCAGGAGCTGGAGCTCGGTTGAAGAGGCCGTAGGAGCCGGCGGACTGAAACGGAGTCGGCGCCGAGCCCAAGGTGGACGAGGAGCTGGAGCTCATGGACGACTGAAAGGTAGATGAAAGACAGAAGGTCAGGGGTGGATCTACTGGAACAGAACCATAAACAGATGGCAGCTGCTTCTGTGATTGGTCGGCTGTGTGGAGGGAGGCGGAGCCTGAACCACAGGAGAGAATCAAAGCTTTGTTTCTCGCAGCTAAAGGATGGGGCCTGAAAGATGGCTGCCAGAGCTGAATATGGACTCTGATTGGTCAGAGTCAACCAAAGATGACATCACCAGCGGCGTACCTGGACGATGGCGGGGTCCTGGGGCAGCGAGCACGTGGGTTTGGGCGGCTCACACACCGTCAGGTCCTTGATGTCGCTGCCTCTGAAGATGATGTACTCAAAGGTGTCGTCCCGGGGCGGAATGGGCCGGTCCGTGGGTCGGTCCTCCGTCCCGAAGGAGCGAACTGAGGAGGAAACGGGTCATGGTTAAAGTCACAGGTCAAAGGTCGACCAAAAATGAAGCAAACAGAACCAGAACCGAGCAACAAACCGGGCTCTGCTGAGTGATCCCAGAAAGAGAAGAAGATCGGAGATGCCTCAACGAGTTAAAACACTCCAGGCTCGGAACCAGAGGAACCCACCTGGACTCTGCAGCCAGGCTCAGAACCGGAGGAACCCACCTGGACTCTGCAGCCAGGCTCAGAACCAGAGGAACCCACCTGGACTCTGCAGCCAGGCTCGGAACCGGAGGAACCCACCGTTCCCACCTGGACTCTGCAGCCAGGGTCAGAACCGGAGGAACCAACCTGGACTCTGCAGCCAGGCTCAGAACCGGAGGAACCCACCTGGATTCTGCAGCCAGGCTCAGAACCGGAGGAACCCACCTGGATTCTGCAGCCAGGCTCAGAACCGGAGGAACCCACCGTTCCCACCTGGACTCTGCAGCCAGGGTCAGAACCGGAGGAACCAACCTGGACTCTGCAGCCAGGCTCAGAACCGGAGGAACCCACCTGGATTCTGCAGCCAGGCTCAGAACCGGAGGAACCCACCGTTCCCACCTGGACTCTGCAGCCAGGCTCGGAACCAGAGGAACCAACCTGGACTCTGCAGCCAGGCTCAGAACCGGAGGAACCAACCTGGACTCTGCAGCCAGGCTCAGAACCGGAGGAACCAACCTGGACTCTGCAGCCAGGCTCAGAACCGGAGGAACCAACCTGGACTCTGCAGCCAGGCTCAGAACCGGAGGAACCCACCGTTCCACCTGGACTCTGCAGCCAGGGTCAGAACCGGAGGAACCCACCGTTCCCACCTGGACTCTACAGCCAGGCTCAGAACCGGAGGAACCCACCACCCAGTCCATCTTTCCTGCTTCAGCTGGGTCACATGACCCAGGCCTAATCAGACTAAAAGTTCCTCATGTCGACACCTAAACCACATCCAACTGATCTGATCAGTTTAATCTTTAACTAGATTAGCCACGTTTGATGCTGCTTCACTGTGATTTAAATCTCTCTGTTGTGTTAATAAACAGATGTGGTGAACTGTGTTTACATCCCTCACTGAATTTAATCTGAATTAATCTGTTGGCAGCCCGAGTTCTGCTGCTTCCACTGACGAAACAAACTGAGCAGCACTCAGTCCAAATGGGCTGATGACAAAAGAAACATGTGAAATTCAGCTGGATTAATAAACACTTTACTGCTTTTACTAAAAGATGCATTTAGATGGAAGTTTGGAGCCTGAACAGAGTTCAGTTCTGGTCCGGTTTCAGTCTGACTGAGGTGTTTACGTGTAATTTCAAGGCCCGGTTCTGGTCAAACTGGCAGCATAGTTAGTGAGGTCTGAAGCTCCACTTTACTGTGATGTCTCAGTCTGCTGCTTCCCTATATAAAATGTGTTTATATTCCACAGAAACACCAGAAACCCGCAGCTGCAGCATGTCGCCATGAAGCTCATCTTCTAACGCATGACTCATTTAATCAATACCGGTTCGATCAATACAGGAGGGACAGCAGCGTTTTCTCTGCTGTTCCAGTAAAAAAAAGACAGTTTTTACAGCCTGAATGTGTTCAGCTGTGTTGGACCCCGGAGTCCAACATCACGGATCCATTTACGGCCTTAACCTGTTGCTGCTGCTGCGCCAGGTGAGCAGTGACGTCACTCGGCTTGGTGGGAAACTTCGCTGTCACTCAGCAGCGACGTGTTTTCTCCCAGAACCGACACTTCCTGCTAAAGCCCGTTAGCTGACTCATGTTCCAGAACCACCGGTCCACTTCACTCCGGTTGATTAAGCTACTGTAATTGTTCTGGAAGTAAAACCCTGGCTGAAGTGGCCCCGCTGTTATCTCAGCAGCTAACCGCCTGATGGTGCTGTCCCAGTGGATGTTAGCTGGAGCTAGCAGGCTAGCACCGTCAGTTTGTATGGGGGCCGCTGACACGCTATAATCACCGTTAATAAACCGTGAACACATTTCATCGTTACCCGCCCCCAGCAGCCGGCCCGCGGCCTCACCTTTAGCCAGAGCCACGGTGGAGTTCTCGGTGTCGATCGTGTACAAGATTCCTTCATAGCGGATCTCGGCCTTGGAAATTAGGCTGATTTTACTGCCCAGATACGGCGTCCCGCCGCTCATGGCGACTCTGGGGTTCGGCAGCTGGAGCAGAGAACAGAACGGCGGGTTCTTCCGAACCGTGTGGTCAACTGGACCGATTCTTCAGCGAGTCTTCCGATTCGTTTCCCTCAACCGCTGCAAATCTCCGCAGCTACAACATGGCCGCCACCTCCACCATCGAAATGTTCTGCGCGCGGGGGCTAACGAGAGTTTGTAATATCGCGCGACTTTGTTGCGCCGTGAACTCCAGATCTGTAGCGAGTAGAATGGAAGTGTTTGACTCAGATCAACAGAAGAAACGTGATAAAGTGCATTAAACACTGGCAAAGGATGAGGAAAAATACATTTAAAAAATGTGGAATATATGTAGATAAAATATTGAATTGAAAGCGAAGATATTGACGATCAGAATTGATATAAATGAGGTTATCATTGTTTTTTATTTGTTGTTTTTATCCAAACAGTTGTGATGTTCAGCTGTGTGGATCAGTTAATTACAGCCTTATTATCATGAGTGACACATTAATCTGTTCTCTGTCAGTTTCTGATGATCAGTGACTTATTGAGTCCAACATTTTGTTTCTTTGTTTTTGTCATTTAATGTTTTTGTTGTTTTACTCGGAGCGGTGTAAAAAAGGCTTCTATAAAACACTGTTTTTATTGTATTGTGAAGCACGTTGTGACGTCACATCAATAAAGTTTCATTACAAACGGCTGAAGTTTGGAGGTTTGTCTCGGTGTTACTGCCTGATACAGGTCACACAGCATCAGAAAGCTGCTCCCTGCAAAGATCTAACCTGGCTCTACCTGCCGACACGCCTACATTTAAAGAACATAGCGTCTCAGCGCAAATGGAAAATCTCTTCGTTCTATTTCTATGTTCGAAAACGAGCCGGATCCTCCGCGCATGCGTGAATTCTAAAAAAACGATTTGCACAACGGTCCAACATCAAAGATGGCGGGAGCCTCCGACCCACTGGAGGACATGCTCTTCAATGAGGTGGACGAGAAGGCGGTCAGCGACCTCGTCGGTTCTCTGGAGTCACAGCTGGGCGACAGAAAGCCTCCCGCGGCGTCGTTCTCCGACGGGAAACGGGAGGCAGCTACGGCCGCGGCCGGACACTTCTCAGGGAAAGTGCGCGATCAAGTGGGGTCCGCGGAGCAGCCGCAACAAGGGCATCCAAACGCGGGGTCGACCCAGGAACCCGGCGCTAACGTGCCGCTCTCCGGGAGAGCTCTCCCCTCCTCTACCTCCACCGTGGCCGCCGGTGCCGTTATAACCGCCGGAGCCAGCGTGCAGACTGCGGGAGCCCCCGCCGCTTCGACCGGACCGGGACCGGTAACTTTGCCCACTCAGCCCGCCGCCGCTAGCTTCCATCGGGCTGCCGTCCTGGGTCCGAGCGCGGCTCCCAGCGCCCCCGCGGTCCCCGCGGCGGAGGCGATCAGGACCTCCTCTCCCGGTATACAGAGTGTAAACGGCGGCAGCGGAGCCGCAAAGTTGGTGAACTCGCCCGGTGTCCCTCCTTCCGCCGCGGCCGGCTCCGTGATCAGCGCCTCTCAGCCCGGCTTCTCAGTCCCTCAGTCCTCGGTGGGATCCCCAGCTGTGGCCCTGCAGCGGCACCCGAGCCCAGTGAACGGGGTGGACCCCAAAGGCGCCCCCTCCCCATCCGCCGCCGCCTCTCAGGTCATGAACCACAACAACCCTCTGATGCACACCAAGATGCTGGTTCCCAGCCAGCCCGTCCCCGGGAGCTCCGTCATCCTGACCAGCACCCCGCCGCCCGCCGCGGTCCAGCCAACCATCATCCAGACCCAGACCGCCACCAGCACGGCCAAGCCCGCCGTGAACGGCGTGGCTCTGCCCACCGTGGCTGTGGTGAGGCCGCCGGGCGCTCCCGTGGGAGGAGCCTCCGCCATACAGCAGCAGAGACCCGGGCTGGTGTCCGGTTCTCCCCGGGCCGTCGCCCCCCAGCCCGCCATAGCGGTCCGGCCTCAGCAGCAGACGACCATCCAGCTGCCCCCCGGCTTCACCATACCTCCAGGTAAGCCAGCACACCTGCCGGGTCACCTGCCGGGTCAGAATCCTCACAGATGCTCCGACCCACCTGGGTGTAGAACTGCTGCATCTTCGATTGATCGATCAGTTGATTGAAAGTGTTTTAACCAGTTCATCCTCAGTTGCTTTTCTTCTCACATCCTGGTTCTCAGCCTGGTTCTGACTCAGCTGATCAGCAGCCTGGTTCTGACTCAGCTGATCAGCAGCCTGATCAATCAGGTCATTGATTTTATAACTTTGTATAATCTAACATTTAAAAAAGTTCTGTTTCCAGCTTTAAACGTTTAAAGTTCTGGGCCCAGAAGTTGAAATCAGCAGGTTAAACGTTTCCACATCGGAGAACCGACCCGAACGCCGCCGAGGCGTTACCGAGGCGACGGGCACTATAGACGGCGCCGCTGGTCGTGTCGCACTCATTAGACGTGGCGCCGGGCTGAGCCTCAGAACCTTCGGTCCATCCAGACGAACAGGAACCGACGAGGAAACTGATCCGAACAGAGTTCTGATCCTGTTCTACAGCAGCCTTCATGAAGATGAACTGTTTGTCTTGTTGTGCACGTGCAGCCGTGCACGTGAAGCCGTGCACGTGCAGCTGGTTACGGACCGGGCCTTTAGTCTCGTGCGCTCCCGTCTGGCAGTTTTTCGTAGTTTCTGTTGAAATCTGGTTGTAATTCAGTAGAAGAAGAAGGCGACAGGAAATGAACCCGAGAAGAACTCCAGTTCTGACCCGTTTTCTGTCGTGGTTTTGGGTCCAGTACGTTCGGTTCTCAGATGTGAGCTCATGAAACAGAACCCAACAGGCTAATGTTGCTCCTTCCCCTGCAGGCATGGTTCTGGTCCGGACGGAGACGGGTCAGCTGGTCATGGTTCCTCAGCAGATTCTGGCTCAGGCTCAGGCCAAGACGCAGCAGGGCCAGACGGTGGTGACCCAGAGACCTGCGACGCCCACGGCCACAACCACCATCCGGGTCAGCACGGCCACCACGGTGAGTTCGGTACCAGCAGCTCCGGGTCTGCCGGGCTTCTGCTGGGTTTCAGTCGGGTTTCAGCCGGGTTTCAGCCGGGTTTCAGCCGGGTTTCAACAGGGTTTCAGCCGGGTTTCAGTTGGGTTTCAGTCGGGTTTCAGCAGGGTTTCAGTCGGGTTTCAGTCGGGTTTCAGTCGGGTTTCAGCAGGGTTTCAGTCGGGTTTCAGCCGGGTTTCAGTCGGGTTTCAGCAGGGTTTCAGCCCGGTTTCAGTCGGGTTTCAGCCCGGTTTCAGTCGGGTTTCAGTCGGGTTTCAGTCGGGTTTCAGTCGGGTTTCAGTCGGGTTTCAGTCGGGTTTCAGTTGGGTTTCAACAGGGATTCAGCCGGGTTTCAGTTGGGTTTCAGCATAGTTTCAGACGGGTTTCAGCAGGGTTTCAGCTGGGATTCAGTCGGGTTCCAGCCGGGTTTCAGCTGGGTTTCAGCTGGTATTCAGTCGGGTTTCAGTCGGGTTCCAGCCGGGTTTCAGCTGGGTTTCAGCTGGGTTTCAGCTGGTATTCAGTCGGGTTTCAGTCGGGTTTCAGTTGGGTTTCAGCCGGGTTTCAGCTGGGTTCCAGCCGGGTTTCAGCTGGGTTCCAGCCGGGTTTCAGCTGGGTTTCAGTTGGGTTTCAGTTGGTATTCAGTCGGGTTTCAGTCGGGTTTCAGTCGGGTTCCAGCCGGGTTTCAGCTGGGTTTCAGTTGGGTTTCAGTTGGTATTCAGTCGGGTTTCAGTCGGGTTTCAGTTGGGTTTCAGCCGGGTTTCAGCTGGGTTCCAGCCGGGTTTCAGCTGGGTTTCAGTTGGGTTTCAGTTGGGTTCCAGCCGGGTTTCAGCTGGGTTCCAGCCGGGTTTCAGCTGGTATTCAGTCGGGTTTCAGTCGGGTTCCAGCCGGGTTTCAGCTGGGTTTCAGCTGGGTTTCAGCTGGTATTCAGTCGGGTTTCAGTCGGGTTTCAGTTGGGTTTCAGCCGGGTTTCAGCTGGGTTCCAGCCGGGTTTCAGCTGGGTTCCAGCCGGGTTTCAGCTGGGTTTCAGTTGGGTTTCAGTTGGTATTCAGTCGGGTTTCAGTCGGGTTTCAGTCGGGTTCCAGCCGGGTTTCAGCTGGGTTTCAGTTGGGTTTCAGTTGGTATTCAGTCGGGTTTCAGTCGGGTTTCAGTTGGGTTTCAGCCGGGTTTCAGCTGGGTTCCAGCCGGGTTTCAGCTGGGTTTCAGTTGGGTTTCAGTTGGGTTCCAGCCGGGTTTCAGCTGGGTTCCAGCCGGGTTTCAGCTGGTATTCAGTCGGGTTTCAGTCGGGTTTCAGTTGGGTTTCAGCTGGGTTTCAGTCGGGTTTCAGCCGGGTTTCAGACGGGTTTCAGCTGGTATTCAGTTGGGTTTCAGTCGGGTTTCAGTCGGGTTTCAGCCGGGTTTCAGACGGGTTTCAGCCGGGTTTCAGCTGGGTTTCAGTTGGGTTTCAGCTGGGTTCCAGCCGGGTTTCAGCTGGGTTTCAGTTGGGTTTCAGTTGGGTTTCAGTTGGGTTCCAGCCGGGTTTCAGCTGGTATTCAGTCGGGTTTCAGTTGGGTTCCAGCCGGGTTTCAGCTGGTATTCAGTCGGGTTTCAGTTGGGTTTCAGTCGGGTTTCAGCTGGTATTCAGTCGGGTTTCAGTTGGGTTTCAGTCGGGTTCCAGCCGGGTTTCAGCCGGGTTTCAGCTGGGTTTCAGCCGGGTTTCAGCTGGGTTTCAGCAGAGTTTCAGTCGGGTTTCCTGCGGACAGGAAGTCTTAATTCAACAGACTTTTTAATTCTGTGGCTCAGCCACTGATTCAAGGGCCCCAGGCCCTAAAACACAGGCCCTGAAACACAGGGGGCCCCAGTTGCCCCTCAGATGTGATTAAAGTCTCATTCCGCTTTAATCCAAAGTAATTTTCCTGCTTTCAGCCCTTTTTACCCACAGGTTCTGAAACTAACGACCGTTTTCCCTCTCTGTGGTCTGCAGGCGCCTGGACCCCCTCAGACCGTCCGTCTGGCCTCCCCCACTCCCACCAGGATGGTTCAGACTCCCTCCACCACCACTGTGCAGGTGAGTTTCCACCTGAAGGTTGAACACGTGCACAGAAAAGCTGCTCGTTGGTTCTGAACACAGAAACAGAACTCTTTCAGTTCGTGGACGGTCGGTCTGTAAATGAAGTTTGGAGTTAACTTCTCACCCAGCTGGCCTTTTAACCTTCTTCTTCTTCTTCTATTGTTACATTTTTACATTTTAACAGCACAGAGCGTCTGTTTTAGGATTCTTCCAAAGGAGCCTACAAAATATGTCCTTTTTTCTTCTTCTTCTTGTTTAAATCTGATGTAAGACCAGCGTTCCCTCCGGCAGCTCCTCGCCCCCCTTCATCCACACGCCCCCCTGCAGCACAGTTTATTCACTCCGTGCTCTGTGACAGTCGGCTAACTTCACACAGAGTTTGCTGCTGATAGTTTTGTGCAACATGGCAGGATATTCATCAGATTTTGAGTAAGATGGACGTTCTTACGGGAGTGAATAAACTGTGCTGCAGGGGGGCGTGTGGATGAAGTGGTCCCAGTAGAGTGCCTGTGTAGAAATCCCTCCGTTAGCTCTCCTATAGCTACAAGTAGCCACATAACAGAGCTATGAGCTAACAGAGCTATGAGCTAACAGCAGCTATGAGCTAACAGCAGCTATGAGCTAACAGAGCTATGAGCTAACAGCAGCTCTGAGCTAACAGCAGCTCTGAGCTAACAGAGCTATGAGCTAACAGCAGCTATGAGCTAACAGCAGCTATGAGCTAACAGAGCTATGAGCTAACAGCAGCTATGAGCTAACAGCAGCTATGAGCTAACAGCAGCTATGAGCTAACAGCGCTATGAGCTAACAGCAGCTATGAGCTAACAGCAGCTATGAGCTAACAGAGCTATGAGCTAACAGCAGCTATGAGCTAACAGAGCTATGAGCTAACAGCAGCTATGAGCTAATAGCAGCTATGAGCTAACAGCAGCTATGAGCTAACAGAGCTATGAGCTAACAGCAGCTATTAGCTAACAGAGCTATGAGCTAACAGCAGCTATGAGCTAACAGCAGCTATGGGCTAACAGAGCTATGAGCTAACAGAGCTATGAGCTAACAGCAGCTATGAGCTAACAGCAGCTATGAGCTAACAGCAGCTATGAGCTAACAGCAGCTATGAGCTAACAGAGCTATGAGCTAACAGCAGCTATTAGCTAACAGAGCTATGAGCTAACAGCAGCTATGAGCTAACAGCAGCTATGAGCTAACAGAGCTATGAGCTAACAGCAGCTATGAGCTAACAGCAGCTATGAGCTAACAGAGCTATGAGCTAACAGCAGCTATGAGCTAACAGAGCTATGAGCTAACAGCAGCTATGAGCTAACAGCAGCTATGAGCTAACAGAGCTATGAGCTAACAGCAGCTATGAGCTAACAGCAGCTATGAGCTAACAGCAGCTATGAGCTAACAGCGCTATGAGCTAACAGCAGCTATGAGCTAACAGCAGCTATGAGCTAACAGAGCTATGAGCTAACAGCAGCTATGAGCTAACAGAGCTATGAGCTAACAGCAGCTATGAGCTAACAGCAGCTATGAGCTAACAGCAGCTATGAGCTAACAGCAGCTATGAGCTAACAGAGCTATAGCACACGTTCATTCCTTCATTCTTCTTAAAGTATTGGTGAAATAAAGACAGATAATGCCTTATTTAGAGGCTGCATCCTCTAAGCCCCGTTCACTCCGTTATATGGATCTCCAGTTATCTAAATATCTTCTGAAGGACGCCGACTTTCACCAAACTGTTCTCAGTGAGCAGATGAACGCATTTCATGCCAGAAATAAGGGTTAAAAACACCGGAGGTCCCCTTTAAAGCCTGCAGTCAGCATTCAGAGCTCTCCTTCTGACATGAAACTGTTTATCAGGTGAAGATGTGAAGCTCCTCTGATGGTTAGGGAACCCTGAAGGCAGCAGAACCTCCAGAGTGCAGCTTCGTTATTAGCATTAGGATCAGAACCTTTTATTTTAACGGTGACAAACACAAAGTCTGTCTCAGACATTCGATGATGAGCTGTTTAACTGCATGTTTGCCTCATTTCTTATTGATATTTTAGCATTTTGGTCAAGTTTGGTCGTTTCTTTGATTTATCAGATTTTAGCTCCTCCTCCTCACAGACTTCTGATAATCCAGCTCACCTGAAGAGATTTAGTCCTTGTTAGAATCGAGCTCTGACAGCCTCCATCTGAGCTCTGTGGCAGCCACGCTGCGGCAGCTTTCAGATGTGCAGAAGAAGAAAACGTGTCTCTTCCTGTCTTGTCTCTGAAGGCCCTTCCCGTGGCGCCCGGCGGTGCTGCCGTGTCCGTGAAGATGACCACGCCGCAGAAGAACTCCACGGTAATAACGACAGGCGGGACGCCGGTCCCCAAGCCCGGCAGCGTGGCGTCCACGCCTCCTCCCGCCGCCTCCCCCGCCGCCAGAGTCACGGTGGTGTCGCAGGTGGGTTTTCTGTGGTTTTTAAACGGCGAGTTCACGACCGGCAGGCTCCTCACGCTCTGTTTGTTCTGACAGGAAATGCAAGAAAACGTGAAGAAATGCAAGAACTTCCTCGCCACACTCATCAAACTGGCGTCCCACAATTCCCCTTCCCCAGAGACCTCCAAGAATGTGAAGGCCCTGGTCCAGGACCTGCTCGTAAGAAGCCCTCCGCTGACCTCCACAGACGAGTCCTCATCGGTTCATGTCCTCATGTCTGTTTTTGTGTCCAGGATGCAAAGATTGAGCCTGAGGAGTTCACCTCTCGGCTGCAGGCTGAGCTGAAGTCCTCCCCACAGCCCTACCTCATCCCCTTCCTCAAGGTACCAGCCGTGTGTTATTACTGTGTTATTACTGTGTTATTACTGTGTTATTACTGTGTTATTACTGTGTTATTACTGTGTTAATACTGTGTTATTACTGTGTTATTGCTGTGTTATTGCAGTGTTATTACATTACTCTAGTGTTAGTGTTGTTATTACAGTGTTATTAAGGTGTTATTAGTGTTATTGCTGTGTTATTACAGTGTTATTACTGTGTTATTGCAGCGTTATTGCTGTGTTATTAGAGTGTTGTTACGGTGTTGTTGCTGTGTTATTACAGTGTTATTACTGTTATTACGGTGTTATTGCCGTGTTATTACATTACTCTAGTGTTAGTGTTGTTATTACAGTGTTATTAAGGTGTTATTAGTGTTATTGCTGTGTTATTACAGTGTTATTAAGGTGTTATTAGTGTTATTGCTGTGTTATTACAGTGTAATTACAGTGTTATTACATTACTCCAGTGTTGGTGTTATTACAGTGTAATTACAGTGTTATTACATTACTCCAGTGTTAGTGTTATTAGAGTGTTATTACGGTGTTATTGCTGTGTTATTACAGTGTAATTACAGTGTTATTACATTACTCCAGTGTTAGTGTTATTAGAGTGTTATTGCAGTGTCATTGCAGTGTCATTGCAGTGTTATTACATTACTCTAGTGTTAGTGTTGTTATTACAGTGTTACTAAGGTGTTTTAGTGTTATTACATTACTTTAGTGTTAGTGTTGTTATTACAGTGTTACTAAGGTGTTATTAGTGTTATTACATTATTACAGCAGTAAACATGCACATATCTCCACAGAAAAGCCTCCCTGCCCTGCGTCAGACTTTGCTCAACAGCCAGCAGTCTCTGACGACCGTGCCGGCCAGCACCTCTGCACCCCCCCCGACCCCTGGCTCCATCACCACCACCGCCATCAGGCCGCGGCTTCCCATCAGCCCGGCCGGCAGCACGGTCCGCCTGAATGCACCCATCGCAAACACAGCAGCTCTGGTATCTGAAATGCACAAATCCTCAATAAATGGAGTTTGAATTAGTTTTATGAAGAAAGTTGTAATAGAATTAGGAAGATGGCGGTTAGCTGTATAAAGGTCTGACTCTATGAAGCTGCTTCCACTACTAAAGCTGCCTCTGATGATGTCATGTGTCCTCCAGGCTGTGGCGAGACCAGGTGTGCAGACTCTGCAGACCCGCTCACCTGTAGTCATCAGTCAGCAGCTCCGACATCCAGGTGAGTCCAGACGCTGTGTTGTTGCACTGCTGACCTTCACCTGTAGGGGGCAGCATTCATCATTTAAAGACGGCCTTTGCTTTTCAGCCACACTCATCAGAGGACCCACGACCATAGCCGGGAAAAGTCCTGTGACCCTGGCAGCTCAAGCCAATCAGAAGAAGCTCAGCGACCCGGGGGGCGGGACCTTCAGGTGAGTTTGATCTGCTCTGAGCTGATGGAAAAGTTTCCCTTTTAGAGGAGGAATTATTGATGCTGACCAGAAACATCTGAGCTGTGAGAGGTCAAAGGTCAGCCAGCAGGGGGCAGCGCGATGAAGGTGTGCTGATGTTGGACAGGTCAAAGGTCAGCCAGCAGGGGGCAGCAGGATGAAGGTGTGCTGATGTTGGACAGGTCAAAGGTCAGCCAGCAGGGGGCAGCGCGAATAAGGTGTGCTGATGTTGGACAGGTCAAAGGTCAGCCAGCAGGGGGCAGCGTGATGAAGGTGTGCTGATGTTGGACAGGTCAAAGGTCAGCCAGCAGGGGGCAGCAGGATGAAGGTGTGCTGATGTTGGACAGGTCAAAGGTCAGCCAGCAGGGGGCAGCGTGATGAAGGTGTGCTGATGTTGGACAGGTCAAAGGTCAGCCAGCAGGGGGCAGCGTGATGAAGGTGTGCTGATGTTGGACAGGTCAAAGGTCAGCCAGCAGGGGGCAGCGTGATGAAGGTGTGCTGATGTTGGACAGGTCAAAGGTCAGCCAGCAGGGGGCAGCAGGATGAAGGTGTGCTGATGTTGGACAGGTCAAAGGTCAGCCAGCAGGGGGCAGCGTGATGAAGGTGTGCTGATGTTGGACAGGTCAAAGGTCAGCCAGCAGGGGGCAGCGTGATGAAGGTGTGCTGATGTTGGACAGGTCAAAGGTCAGCCAGCAGGGGGCAGCAGGATGAAGGTGTGCTGATGTTGGACAGGTCAAAGGTCAGCCAGCAGGGGGCAGCGTGATGAAGGTGTGCTGATGTTGGACAGGTCAAAGGTCAGCCAGCAAGGGGCAGCGTGATTTGAAACTCTGCACAGAGGGAAGCAAATCTGGGTGGCACACCAAGCCTCAAAAAATGTAGTCCTACAGGTTAGGACTACAGGTTACCTTGTTTAAGTTAACTTGGAGGAAGTTTAAATGTCTGGTTGTTATTTCTGGCGAGTCAACTAAAGTTTCATCACTTGCTGCTTGTTTTTGATGCACTTTTCATGTCTTGAGGAAATCATTTATTTCTCCTCACTAAATTTATGTTAATTTTTATTTGATTTAAGTACATTTGAGTCATTTACATAAAAAAATTAAACCGATTTTATGGGGCCCTACAACAGTTAGTCTCAGACTGGATATGAATTCGTAGCAGAAAATCAGGACAGCAGGCGCCCTCCTCACCTTCTTCCTTACCGTCCATAGAGACGATGATGACATCAACGATGTGGCGTCGATGGCCGGAGTCAACCTCAATGAAGAGAACGCACGTATCCTAGCAACCAGCTCGGAGCTCGTTGGCACGAAAATCCGCTCCTGTAAGGACGAGGCCTTCCTGCCCACTGACCTGCTGCACCGCCGCATCCTGGACACGGGTAACCTGTTTGTTTACATCCTGTTTACTGATGTTTACATCTTGTTTACTGATGTTTACATCTTGTTTACTCCTTTTTACATCTTGTTTACTGATGTTTACATCTTGTTTACTCCTTTTTACATCTTGTTTACTCCTTTTTACATCTTGTTTATTCCTGCTTACATCTTGTTTACTCCTTTTTACATCTTGTTTACTCCTGCTTACATCTTGTTTACTCCTGCTTACATCTTGTTTACTCCTGTTACATCTTGTTTACTCCTGCTTACATCTTGTTTACTCATTTTTACATCTTGTTTATTCCTGCTTACATCTTGTTTACTCCTTTTTACATCTTCTTTACTTATTTTTACATTTTGTTTACTATTTTTACAACTTCTTTACTCCTTTTTACATCTTGTTTTACACCTTCTTACATCTTGTTTACTGCTTTTTACATCGTCTTTACTTATTTTTACACGTTGTTTACTCTTGCTTACATCTGTTTTACTCCTTTTTACATCTTCTTTACTTATTTTTACACGTTGTTTACTCTTTTTACATCTTGTTTACTATTTTTACATCTTGTTTACTCCATTTTACATCTCGTTTACACCTGTTTACATCTTCTTTACTCCTTTTTACATCTTCTTTACTCATTTTTACATCTTTTTTACTCCATTTTACATCTTGTTTACTCCTTTTTACATCTTGTTTTACTCCTGCTTACATCTTGTTTACTCCTGTTTACATCTTATTTACCCCTTTTTACATCTTGTTTACTCCTTTTTACATCTTGTTTTACTCCATTTTACATCTTTTTTACACCTGCTTACATCTTGTTTACTCCTGCTTACATCTTGTTTACTCCTGCTTACATCTTGTTTACTCATTTTTACATCTTGTTTACTCCTGCTTACATCTTGTTTACTCCTGCTTACATCTTGTTTACTCCTGCTTACATCTTGTTTACTCCTGCTTGCATCTTGTTTACTCCTTTTCACATCTTGTTTACTCCTTTTTACATCTTCTTTACTTATTTTTACATTTTGTTTACTATTTTTACAACTTCTTTACTCCTTTTTACATCTTGTTTTACACCTTCTTACATCTTGTTTACTGCTTTTTACATCGTCTTTACTTATTTTTACACGTTGTTTACTCTTGCTTACATCTGTTTTACTCCTTTTTACATCTTCTTTACTTATTTTTACACGTTGTTTACTCTTTTTACATCTTGTTTACTATTTTTACATCTTGTTTACTCCATTTTACATCTCGTTTACACCTGTTTACATCTTCTTTACTCCTTTTTACATCTTCTTTACTCCTTTTTACATCTTTTTTACTCCATTTTACATCTTGTTTACTCCTTTTTACATCTTGTTTACTCATTTTTACATCTTGTTTATTCCTGCTTGCATCTTGTTTACTCCTTTTTACGTCTTGTTTACTCCTTTTTACGTCTTGTTTACTCCTTTTTACATCTTGTTTACTCCTTTTTACATCTTGTTTACTCCTTTTTACATCTTGTTTATTCCTGCTTGCATCTTGTTTACTCCTTTTTACGTCTTGTTTACTCCTTTTTACGTCTTGTTTACTCCTTTTTACATCTTGTTTACTCCTTTTTACATCTTGTTTACTCCTTTTTACATCTTGTTTATTCCTGCTTGCATCTTGTTTACTCCTTTTCACATCTTGTTTACTCCTTTTTACATCTTCTTTACTTATTTTTACATTTTGTTTACTATTTTTACAACTTCTTTACTCCTTTTTACATCTTGTTTTACACCTTCTTACATCTTGTTTACTGCTTTTTACATCGTCTTTACTTATTTTTACACATTGTTTACTCTTGCTTACATCTGTTTTACTCCTTTTTACATCTTCTTTACTTATTTTTACACGTTGTTTACTCTTTTTACATCTTGTTTACTCCATTTTACATCTCGTTTACTCCTGTTTACATCTTGTTTTACTCCTTTTTACATCTTCTTTACTCCTTTTTACATCTTTTTTACTCTATTTACATCTTGTTTACTCCTTTTTACATCTTGTTTTACTCCTGCTTACATCTTGTTTACTCCTGCTTACATCTTGTTTACTCCTGCTTACATCTTGTTTACTCCTGCTTACATCTTGTTTACTCATTTTTACACCTTGTTTACTCTTTTTACATCTTGTTTATATCTGCTTACATCTTGTTTACTATTTTTACATCTTATTTACCCCTTTTTACATCTTGTTTACTCATTTTTACATCTGGTTTTACTCATGTTAACATCTTGTTTATGTTTATGCATTTTTGCTTTTTTCCAAAGCAACTGACAAATGAGGATCTAACATTACAACTAACATCAACGCTAATAATTAGCTACATAGAAGGAAGCCACCAGTCAGACAGATTAGAGATAGGGTGCAGGCATAGAGGGAAGTGCAGGGTAGGAGATGCCCTCTGAAGAGCTGAGTTTTCAAGAGTTTCTTGAAGATAGACCTGCCTGACCCCTGTTTGGCAGGTCATTCTCCCATCGTGGAACGACACATGAAAAGAGTCTGGAGGTGCTGCTAAAGGATCGGAGGGACTAAGTCATGACGTAAGCCTTTGCAAGAGCATTCAAGTAGATGGGAGCCGTTCCATTAAGCTCTTTGTAGCTAACATCAGGGACTTGGCCGTGACCAGTTAGGAGACCAGTTAGGAGACCAGTTAGGAGACCAGTTAGGAGACCAGTTAGGAGACCAGTTAGGAGAGCGTTGCTGTAGTGAAGGTGGGAGATGACCATGGCCTGCACCAGGAGCTGGGGGGCATGTTGGGTCAGGTATGGTCTGATCTTTCTTATGTTTATTAATGCAAAGCGGCTGAACGAGTAACCGAGGTAACGTGATCTTTGAAGGTTAGTTGGTCATCAATCAGGACACCCAAGTTTCCAGCAACCTTTGATGGAGCCAGAGATTCAGTTTGGATGCAGATGCTGTGGTGTCTGGTTGGTTTGGCTGGGAAGACCAGCAGCTCAGTTTTTGGGAGGTTAAGTTGGAGGTGATGGGCTTCCATCTATGTTGATATGTCAGAGAGAGTCTGAGATTCAGCTGAGACCGTGTGGTCGTCAGGTGGGAATGACAGATAGAGCTGGGTATCATCAGCATAACATTGGTGTGAGAAGCCATGTGATCGGATGATCTGTCCCAGTGAGTTGGTGTACATGGCAAAGAGAAGAGGTCCCAGTACTGAGCCTTGGGGGACTCCTGTGGCTGCAGAAGTGTGACCAAGCCAGGATACTTTGAAGGACCGACCAGTTTGGTACGATTCAAACCAGGAGTGTGCTCTCCCTGTGATGCCCAAGCTAGAGAGTATGAACTAAAGGATACTGTGGTTGACTGTCAAATGCAGCCGATAAGTCGAGCAGGATAAGAACTGAGGACTTAGCTGTCGCTCTGGCTTCTTCTTTTCTCTGTTTACTCCTTTTTACATGTTGTTTACACCTGTTTGAGCTGCTGGACATTAACCGGAGTAAAGCCCGGCAGGAGGAGCTCTGATGGAGGTCAAAGTAAACTTTGAGGAACAGGGCGACCCCCGCTCAGGACTGATGATGCTTCTTCTTTCTTATTGAAGTAAAAACATGAAGTAAGACCCATCTAAGTCATCTCAGGTGATCTTAGAGACCCGGTCAGGTGTGGATTAGTGGAACCACACCTGGAGATACCATCGAACAGATGAATCAGATCATCTCCAAGAGGGTTTAATACCAAACCTCCATTCAGGTGATCCAGCATCTGATGGAGATGCTTAAAGCAGACATCTTCCAGAGGTCAGAGTGGTGGAGTTTGTCTCAGTTTGTCATCTCCCGCCTCCCGCTGGCGTCCACGATCAGACTTGTTGTCTCCCGCTGACTCTTCCTGTTTCTCGTTCGCAGCGAGGAAGCTGGGCGTGACCGAGGTGCCGCTGGATGTCGTGAACATCATCTCCCACGCCACCCAGTCCAGGCTGCGCTCGCTGCTGGAGAAGGTTTCGGTCGTCGCTCAGCACCGCACCGACGGAGGGAAGGTGAGAAAACGCAGAAACACGGAGACTCAGGAGGTTATTTGGTACCAGATGCTGGTTCCTCCAGATGTTGAAGGCGTCTCACAGCAAAACCAGAAACTTTTCAGTTTAAATTCTTCCTTAAATGTTGAGGTGTGCAGTTAGTAAGTCTGAAACATCCCCTGAAACTCCGCCGTCAGAGGTCAGAGGTCAGAGGTCAGTGACCACCTGCTGTCTCACGCCTTGGTCTTCCTCCCCCAGGACGAAGAGCACTACGAGCAGACGTCAGACGTGCGCTCTCAGCTGCGCTTCTTCGAGCAGTTGGAAAGGATGGAGAAGCAGAGGAAAGATGAGCAAGAGCGGGAGATACTGCTGAAGGCGGCCAAGGTACCAACGCTTAAAGTCCCCGTCAGCGGGTTTAATTCAGCGCGATTGGATTTAAAAAACACCACCAGCTCTCCCTCCTTAACCCTCCTTATGATTAAACTGATGTGGAAGCTCAGGTCCGAACGGGCTGCATCAGAACCAGAAGTTCCTTCTGTTTCTAACCTGATGTGTGTTTCACCTTCAGAGTCGTGCACGGCAAGAAGATCCAGAGCAAGCTCGACTCAAGCAGAAGGCGAAAGAGGTACAGCTGCTTTTTACTGGCTGTGATTTACAACAAACCGGTTCTGTTTCATATGAGTTCACTGAGCTCTGACACATGATGACATCATCTCCGGCGTTTGTTTCCTCAGATGCAGCAGCAGGAACTGGCTCAGATGCGACAGCGAGACGCAAACCTCACGGCCCTCGCCGCCATCGGGCCACGCAAGAAGCGCAAGCTGGATGCAGCGGGTGGAGCCTCGGCCGGCAGCGAGGTACGAGACCAGCTCTGTAGGACAGGCAGTCATGTGGGTCACATGACTGCGTGTTCAGATCAGTTTCCAGTCAAATGGTGACAGGGTCACAGGGGTCAGAACGTTATGAAGCTGGTCCCGCACAGTTAGACCCTCCCCCACATGTGCTGATCTTTGGTTTTATGAGTTTGAATCTCTGTTGTATTTGAAATCACAAACATGTTAATGTGCATAGTGGAGCTCCGAGATCACTCTGAAATCACTTAGATTACTCCTAAATCACTATTAGATCACTCTGAAATTACATAGATCTCTCTGAAATCACTGAGATCACTATTAGATCACTCTGAAATCACTATTAGATCACTCTGAAAAATCACTGAGATCACTATTAGATCACTGAAAAATCACTGAGATCACTCTGAAATCACTATTAGATCACTCTGAAAAATCACTGAGATCACTATTAGATCACTCTGAAATCACTGAGATCACTATTAGATCACTCTGAAATCACTATTAGATCACTCTGAAAAATCACTGAGATCACTATTAGATCACTCTGAAATCACTATTAGATCACTCTGAAATCACTGAGATCACTATTAGATCACTCTGAGATCACTATTAGATCACTCTGAAATCACTATTAGATCACTCTGAAATCACTGAGATCACTCTGAAATCACTATGAGATCACTCTGAAATCACTTGGATCACTCTGAAATAACTTAGATCACTCTGAAATAACTTAGATCACTCTGAAATCAGTTAGATCACTCTGAAATCAGTTAGATCACTATGAGATCACTCTGAAATCACTTGGATCGATCTGAAATTACTGAGATCGCTCTGAAATTACTGAGATCGCTCTGAAATCACTATGAGATCACTCTGAAATCACTTGGATCACTCTGAAATAACTTAGATCACTCTGAAATCACGATGAGATCACTCTGAAATTACTGAGATCACTCTGAAATCACCATGAGATCGCTCTGAAATCACCATGAGATCGCTCTGAAATCACTATGAGATCGCTCTGAAATCACTATGAGATCACTCTGAAATTACTGAGATCGCTCTGAAATCACTATGAGATCACTCTGAAATCACTATGAGATCACTCTGAAATCACTATTAGATCACTCTGAAATCACTATTAGATCACTCTGAAATCACTGAGATCACTCTGAAATCACTATTAGATCACTCTGAAATCAGTTAGATCACTCTGAAATCAGTTAGATCACTCTGAAATCAGTTAGATCACTCTGAAATCAGTTAGATCACTATGAGATCACTCTGAAATCACTTGGATCACTCTGAAATTACTGAGATCGCTCTGAAATCACTATGAGATCACTCTGAAATCACTTGGATCACTCTGAAATAACTTAGATCACTCTGAAATCACGATGAGATCACTCTTAAATTACTGAGATCACTCTGAAATCACCATGAGATCGCTCTGAAATCACTATGAGATCGCTCTGAAATCACTATGAGATCACTCTGAAATTACTGAGATCGCTCTGAAATCACTATGAGATCACTCTGAAATCACTTGGATCACTCTGAAATCACTATTAGATCACTCTGAAATCACCATGAGATCGCTCTGAAATCACTGAGATCGCTCTGAAATCACTATGAGATCGCTCTGAAATCACTTGGATCACTCTGAGATCACTCTAAAATCACTATGAGATCACGCTGAAATTACTTGGATCACTCTGAGATCTCTTTGATCACTCTGAGATCTCTCTGAAATCACCGAACTGTTCTCGGTGAGTAGATGAATGCAGTTTATGCCAGAAATAAGGTCTAAACGAAGATCCCCATTAAACATGTTGGTGCTGCATTCAGGAACACCTGGGATCGTAGGTATTTCACCTTCTGACTTGGAAATGTCAAAGAAGGAACCAGCAGAAGTTGGATTTTTTTCTTTAGGAGCAGCTCAACTCACAGACTTTCACCTGTTTCTCTTGTTCTGATAGAAACTATAAATATTTCTTCATTTCTTTCCAAAACTAAGCAAACTGCAGTATATGACAGCTTCATTTCCTGCTTTCTGATTGGATGTCAGAGCCTGTAAGTGACATGTTTGTGGGGTTTTCGTCCCTATTGAGCAGCATCTCGTCACTTTTTGTGGCTTTTTGTTTCCCTCACTCAGTTTTTGTGCACGTGATCTGCAGCTGGAGCAGATTGTCTTCAGCTCACACTGATCCACAAGATGTTCTGTGATCTTCTGTAGTCCAAAGCAAAGCAAACCTGCTCGTTAAGGAGGATCCATGAGGTTCCTCAGCTTTGTTTGGGTTCTGCTAAATGTTCATCTTCAGAGTCTGATGCCTGAAACTTTGTCTGAACGGGTCCGGTGGATGATTCAGGACCATCACAGCCTTCAGGCTGAAGCCCTGAAGGAAAAGGAGTTGTAGTCCTGTGTTCTGGCTGTAGGGGGAGCCAGAGGCCTGTGTTCCTGGTGGGGAATAAGAGACTGAGCTGAGCTTTGAGTTAAACCCTGAAGCTTCACGCTCTGCTGTTGAACATGTGGGCGGAGTCAGTCGGGTCCAGCGTGTGAATCTGACCAGAGCTGAGAGAAGGGGGTCAGAGTCGGCCTGGGGGGGGCTGTGGCTTTAAGCCCCGCCTCCTCTTCCTGGAGGCAGCCACACATTTCAGCTCTGAGCCTGAGGGTGTGGGGGGGGTCATGGCCTGGGGGCAGGGGCCTTGTGATCGCTGCCCCCCCCCCCCCCACAGCCTGCCTGAGGCTGACCCCAGCAGACAAAGGGAACATTTCAGAGTGGGGGGGTAGTTTATATCCAGTTTAGTGACGTTTGATTGTTTTATTTATTTAGTTAGTTTAGTAAAAACTAAAGTAAGAAATAATAACTAAACATGGTTATTTAACACCCCCCCCCCCCACACTGTTCACTTCCTGGTGATGTCATAAATCCTTCTTACTTTATTTATCCAGAATTTACAGACCAACATGTCCACAGACTGAGGTCAGAGTGGACGGAACCACAGAAGAAGAGTGTAGACTGAGGTCAGAGTGGACGGAACCAGAGAAGAAGAGTGTAGACTGAGGTCAGAGTGGACGGAACCAGAGAAGAAGAGTGTAGACTGAGGTCAGAGCGGACGGAACCAGAGAAGAAGAGTGTAGACTGAGGTCAGAGTGGACGGAACCAAAGAAGAAGAGTGTAGACTGAGGTCAGAGTGGACGGAACCAGAGAAGAAGAGAAGAAGAATGTAGACTGAGGTCAGTGGACGGAACCACAGAAGAAGAGTGTAGACTGAGGTCAGAGTGGACGGAACCAGAGAAGAAGAGTGTAGACTGAGGTCAGAGTGGACGGAACCAGAGAAGAAGAGTGTAGACTGAGGTCAGAGCGGACGGAACCAGAGAAGAAGAGTGTAGACTGAGGTCAGAGTGGACGGAACCAGAGAAGAAGAGTGTAGACTGAGGTCAGAGTGGACGGAACCAGAGAAGAAGAGTGTAGACTGAGGTCAGAGCGGACGGAACCAGAGAAGAAGAGTGTAGACTGAGGTCAGAGTGGACGGAACCAAAGAAGAAGAGTGTAGACTGAGGTCAGAGTGGACGGAACCAGAGAAGAAGAGAAGAAGAATGTAGACTGAGGTCAGTGGACGGAACCACAGAAGAAGAGTGTAGACTGAGGTCAGAGTGGACGGAACCAGAGAAGAAGAGTGTAGACTGAGGTCAGAGTGGACGGAACCAGAGAAGAAGAGTGTAGACTGAGGTCAGAGTGGACGGAACCAGAGAAGAAGAGTGTAGACTGAGGTCAGAGTGGACGGAACCAGAGGAGAAGAGTGTAGACTGAGGTCAGAGTGGACGGAACCAGAGAAGAAGAGTGTAGACTGAGGTCAGAGTGGACGGAACCAGAGAAGAAGAGTGTAGACTGAGGTCAGAGCGGACGGAACCACAGAAGAAGAGTGTAGACTGAGGTCAGAGTGGACGGAACCACAGAAGAAGAGTGTAGACTGAGGTCAGAGTGGACGGAACCACAGAAGAAGAGTGTAGACTGAGGTCAGAGTGGACGGAACCACAGAAGAAGAGTGTGGACTGAGGTCAGAGTGGACGGAACCACAGAAGAAGAGTGTGGACTGAGGTCAGAGCGGACGGAACCAGAGAAGAAGAGTGTAGACTGAGGTCAGAGTGGACGGAACCAGAGAAGAAGAGTGTAGACTGAGGTCAGAGTGGACGGAACCAGAGAAGAAGAGTGTAGACTGAGGTCAGAGTGGACGGAACCAGAGAAGAAGAGTGTAGACTCAGGTCAGAGTGGACGGAACCAGAGAAGAAGAGTGTAGACTGAGGTCAGAGTGGACGGAACCACAGAAGAAGAGTGTGGACTGAGGTCAGAGTGGACGGAACCAGAGAAGAAGAGTGTAGACTGAGGTCAGAGTGGACGGAACCAGAGAAGAAGAGTGTAGACTCAGGTCAGAGTGGACGGAACCAGAGAAGAAGAGTGTAGACTGAGGTCAGAGTGGACGGAACCAGAGAAGAAGAGTGTAGACTCAGGTCAGAGTGGACGGAACCAGAGAAGAAGAGTGTAGACTGAGGTCAGAGTGGACGGAACCAGAGAAGAAGAGTGTAGACTGAGGTCAGAGTGGACGGAACCAGAGAAGAAGAGTGTAGACTGAGGTCAGAGTGGACTGAACCAGAGAAGAAGAGTGTAGACAGAGGTCAGAGTGGACGGAACCAGAGAAGAAGAGTGTAGACTGAGGTCAGAGTGGACGGAACCAGAGAAGAAGAGTGTAGACTGAGGTCAGAGTGGACGGAACCAGAGAAGAAGAGTGTAGACTGAGGTCAGAGTGGACGGAACCAGAGAAGAAGAGTGTAGACTGAGGTCAGAGTGGACGGAACCAGAGAAGAAGAGTGTAGACTGAGGTCAGAGTGGACGGAACCAGAGAAGAAGAGTGTAGACTGAGGTCAGAGTGGACGGAACCAGAGAAGAAGAGTGTAGACTGAGGTCAGAGTGGACGGAACCAGAGAAGAAGAGTGTAGACTGAGGTCAGAGTGGACGGAACCAGAGAAGAAGAGTGTAGACTGAGGTCAGAGTGGACGGAACCAGAGAAGAAGAGTGTAGACTGAGGTCAGAGTGGACGGAACCAGAGAAGAAGAGTGTAGACTGAGGTCAGAGTGGACAGAACCACAGAAGAAGAGTGTAGACTGAGGTCAGAGTGGACGGAACCACAGAAGAAGAGTGTAGACTGAGGTCAGAGCGGACGGAACCACAGAAGAAGAGTGTGGACTGAGGTCAGAGCGGACGGAACCAGAGAAGAAGAGTGTAGACTGAGGTCAGAGTGGACGGAACCAGAGAAGAAGAGTGTAGACTCAGGTCAGAGTGGACGGAACCAGAGAAGAAGAGTGTAGACTGAGGTCAGAGTGGACGGAACCAGAGAAGAAGAGTGTAGACTGAGGTCAGAGTGGACGGAACCAGAGAAGAAGAGTGTAGACTGAGGTCAGAGTGGACGGAACCAGAGAAGAAGAGTGTAGACAGAGGTCAGAGTGGACGGAACCAGAGAAGAAGAGTGTAGACTCAGGTCAGAGTGGACGGAACCAGAGAAGAAGAGTGTAGACTGAGGTCAGAGCGGACGGAACCAGAGAAGAAGACTGTAGACTGAGGTCAGAGCGGACGGAACCAGAGAAGAAGAGTGTAGACAGAGGTCAGAGCGGACGGAACCAGAGAAGAAGAGTGTAGACTGAGGTCAGAGCGGACGGAACCAGAGAAGAAGAGTGTAGACTGAGGTCAGAGTGGACGGAACCAGAGAAGAAGAGTGTAGACTGAGGTCAGAGTGGACGGAACCACAGAAGAAGAGTGTAGACTGAGGTCAGAGTGGACGGAACCAGAGAAGAAGAGTGTGGACATGTGCTCCAGCAGCTCTTACTGGGACATTTTAAACTCTTTTACTGGTGTTTGTTCAGTAATAAACGCAGCAGCAACATTTTAGACCAACAGGGAACAGAATCACTTGTCTCTCAGCTCTTTATAGACAAAAGCTTCTGTTTTAGTAACTATTTTGCAGGTTATACGACTGAAACGATCTCAGCTGTCGAGTTTCTGTTGAAATCTTTTCGTTTGAAGTGAATAAAGTTGGTGGCAGCACCAGAGGGGGCGCTACAGGCTGCGGTTAGTGGCTGTGATCCAGTAGAAGAAGCAGAAAAGGCAACAGCTGGCTCTGATTGGTTGGATTCCTGCACATCAGAGGGAGGCGCCGGTTTGAAGCGGGGAAGTTTGGACAGTTGCTGGGTAACAAACAGCTGCCTGTGCTCCTGCTTGGCCCTGAGTTCTGCCTGCAGGCTCAGCTGCACAGGAACCACAGACAGCACCGCAGCTCTGGGATCGGGCCGGCTTCAGGCCGTGTAACCGGGTCAGTTTGCTCCTCAGGGCACTGAGCTGCAGCTCAGCGTTATTTTAACAAGCTGCTGCTTCTGTGACCCACAAACAGCCTCATCACTGAGTCCCTGCTGCTCTGACCCCCCCTGAAAGGCCTCTGTGCTGCTGTCTTTGTCTGTTAATCTGATTTAGAGTCAGTTGATCCTGATCAGGGGGGGGGGCAGAAGCTCAAACCTCCTTCAGGTCCTGTGGGAAACTAAAGCGCTGCTTCCCCAGTGGCTGACTTCCTTTTTACGTCATGTTGGGGGAGGGAAACGGGACTGGACCCGCATGGTTCCTGTGGGCAGACGTCAGGAAACATGTGGGTAACCGGTTCTGTCGGGCCGGTGCTGTCCAGCAGCGTCCCGCTGGCACCGGGTCTGGATCCCATCCAAAATATTCCCAAATGGGATAATCAAACGTCTGGATAACAGCAGGTTATTGTTTAGGTTCAGTCTTTGTTTGAAGTGATGACCTCTAACACACTCCTCTGTGCCCCCCCCACAGGTGGCTTCGGGCTCAGGTGCCGGGTCGGCGCCGGGCTCCTCCTCCCGCCAGCAGCTCCGCCAGCGGATCACTCGAGTTAACCTCAGGGACTTCATCTTCTGTCTGGAGCAGGAACGCAGCACAGCCCGGTCCCTGACGCTCTACAAGGCCCTGCTGAAGTGAGGAGGTCCTCCCGGTTCTGGTCCTCCCGATCCGATGCGTTCTGGTCCTCCAGGTTCTGGTCCTCCCGGTTCTGGTCCTCCCGATGCGTTCTGGTCCTCCAGGTTCTGGTCCTCCCGATCCGATGCGTTCTGGTCCTCCCGATGCGTTCTGGTCCTCCCGATCCGTTCTGGTCCTCCAGGTTCTGGTCCTCCCGATGCGTTCTGGTCCTCCAGGTTCTGGTCCTCCCGATGCGTTCTGGTCCTCCCGATCCGTTCTGGTCCTCCAGGTTCTGGTCCTCCAGGTTCTGGTCCTCCCGATGCGTTCTGGTCCTCCAGGTTCTGGTCCTCCCGATGCGTTCTGGTCCTCCAGGTTCTGGTCCTCCCGATGCGTTCTGGTCCTCCAGGTTCTGGTCCTCCAGGTTCTGGTCCTCCCGATCCGATGCGTTCTGGTCCTCCAGGTTCTGGTCCTCCCGATGCGTTCTGGTCCTCCAGGTTCTGGTCCTCCAGGTTCTGGTCCTCCCGATCCGATGCGTTCTGGTCCTCCCGGTTCTGCTCCTCCCGGTTCTGGTCCTCCTGGTTCTGCTCCTCCCGGTTCCGGTCCTCCCGGTTCTGCTCCCCCAGCAGCACCTTTGGTCTCTCATGTCGGTCGGTCCAGAGTTAAAGGAGCACTCCCCCAGTCTGAATCGGACCTGGCAGGAAAACGCCTCGTTTTCAGCGGTCAGAAAGCCGACGGGGAGCGAACGCATCGTCATGCTCCTCGCACCCTCAGAGCCGGCGGCAGGTTCACTTTTACTGATTCTGAGGCTGTGACGGATGATCTTTGCGTCACGCTTTTTACCGCAGAGCGGCGCCGGGAGGCTCAGGCGGAGTGCTCCTTTAACGGCAGCAGCTGTGAGTTCTGATTGGCTGCCAGCGTCCTCGCCCCGCCTCCAGACTCCTGAACCGGTGCCTTCCTGGTGGACCTCTGCTGTCGGCGGGCGCCGCGGACGCCGGCCGCACTCGTTTGAGCGCCGTTACGTCATTTTAATGTGTGCGTGTTTTATTGTGTGTGTGATAATCATGTGATGCTCGGGAGGCGGAAAGCTTAAAGGAACAGTTCAACATTTACGGCTGAGAGTCTGCGGCCGATCAGCTGATAAAAACACCGATTAATGATTATTGAGAGGAGAGATTCAGCCTTATTGGTTTGTTTATTGAACAATTTCAAGTCATAAAAACACATAACCCCCCCCCAGATGAGCTTGTGATGTCTGATCATGTGACTCTCAGCAGAAGTCGTGTGGTACTGTCCCTTTAAGGAACACGTTGCAGTTTTTCGGTGGCAGGGAGCTGGCTCTCCGACGCACAGGAACTCACTCAGGCGCCACATTCCTGCAGCCTCCTCGCCTTCATCACGGCCGGCTGGACCCAAGCTCCGCTCCGATTGGTCGGCGACTGTCGGCAGATGAAATGCAGTCGGGCCTCGCAGATTTGAGGGTTTTTAACGCTTTAACTGTCATTTTTTTTGTTTGTATAACATTTAGCTGAACCCGCTAACCGCCGCCGAGCTGCAGAACTGAGCTCAGAATCCGGCTCCAGTCCATCTGCTGGAAGGACTCGATTTATGCGACTATTTATATTTCCTACGTTCTGTATTCAACCTGACGCTTTTCAGGCGATGCAATTTTACAGTCGTTTGTACCTTTTCAAAAAGAAATAAAGAAAATGATGAAGAAGCAGCTTCATGTGGAGTTGTGATGTGTTGTCATGGCGCCGCCTTCAAACGGCACGCCGCGGCCCGGTAGGGGTCTGCTCCTCTCACACCTCACACAGTTACTGTGCATGTCAGGGCAGGACGGAGGGCGTGGAGGCTGCACGCCACGTGGCTTGGCGTGGGGGCTGCACGCCACGTGGCTTGGCGTGGAGGCTGCACGCCACGTGGCTTGGCGTGGAGGCTGCACGCCACCTGGCTTGGCGTGGGGGCTGCACGCCACGTGGCTTGGCGTGGAGCCTCCAGCGCCCTCACGGCAGCTGAATTTACAGGTTTTTAATCAACACGTCTGTACAAACAACTCAAGGAAGGACACTACGCCAGAATGTGCAGTTTATAAAAGAGATAAATTATGTCCACGTAGAAAAAAACAGCAGTCAGTCTCTGCTGGTTCTGGTTCTGGTTCTGGTTCTGGTGTCAGTCCAGAGGCTCCTGTTTGATCCGGATCGGGGTGCTGGTGGCGGAGCGGCTGCGCCGCAGGTCGCGACACAGGACGTACTCGCTGAACTGCGACGAGTCGACGCCGCCGCCGCAGGACGCCCTCACGCTGAAACCCTTCTGGAAGAGACGCTCCAGGACCTGCGGGGACACACGGAGAACCAGGTGAGCTTAAACAACCGGTTCTGATAGAACCCAAAACATCCAGAATGGGAGAAATCGGTCTGAACGCGTGGAGCAAACCAAACCCGGAGCAGAAGTCTGCGAATTTTAATCTGGATTCTCACCTCCGACACTTAAACAGAAACCTGCCTGCGTGAGCCAATCACAGCAGGTCCCTGACGAAGTTTGGACGAGTAGCGAAACAAGGACAGAACTACAGAACCAAAGAGCTGAGATGGAACCCAAAGAGCTGAGACGGAACCCAAAGAGCTGGAGAAGGGAACCCAAAGAGCTGGAGAGGGAACCCAAAGAGCTGGAGAGGGAACCCAAAGAGCTGGAGACGGGAACCCAAAGAGGTGGAGACGGGGAACCAAAGAGCTGGAGACGGAACCAAAGAGCTGGAGACGGACCCCAAAGAGCTGGAGACGGAACCAAAGACGGAACCCAAAGAGCTGCAGACGGAACCCAAAGAGTTGGAGACGGAACCCAAAGAGTTGGAGACGGAACCCCAAAGAGTTGGAGACGGGAACCCAAAGAGGTGGAGACGGGGAACCAAAGAGTTGGAGACGGGAACCCAAAGAGGTGGAGACGGGGAACCAAAGAGCTGGAGACGGAACCAAAGAGCTGGAGACGGACCCCAAAGAGCTGGAGACGGAACCAAAGACGGAACCCAAAGAGCTGCAGACGGAACCCAAAGAGTTGGAGACGGGAACCCAAAGAGGTGGAGACGGGGAACCAAAGAGTTGGAGACGGGAACCCAAAGAGGTGGAGACGGGGAACCAAAGAGCTGGAGACGGAACCAAAGAGCTGGAGACGGACCCCAAAGAGCTGGAGACGGAACCAAAGACGGAACCCAAAGAGCTGCAGACGGAACCCAAAGAGTTGGAGACGGAACCCAAAGAGTTGGAGACGGAACCCCAAAGAGCTGCAGACGGAACCCAAAGAGTTGGAGACGGAACCCCAAAGAGCTGGAGACGGACCCCAAAGAGCTGGAGACGGAACCCCAAAGAGCTGGAGACGGAACCAAAGAGCTGGAGACGGACCCCAAAGAGTTGGAGACGGACCCCAAAGAGTTGGAGACGGAACCCAAAGAGTTGGAGACGGAACCCCAAAGAGCTGGAGACGGACCCCAAAGAGCTGGAGACGGAACCCCAAAGAGCTGGAGACGGAACCCCAAAGAGCTGGAGACGGAACCCCAAAGAGCTGGAGACGGAACCAAAGAGCTGGAGACGGAACCCAAAGAGCTGGAGACGGAACCCAAAGAGTTGGAGACGGAACCCAAAGAGTTGGAGACGGAACCCCAAAGAGCTGGAGACGGAACCCCAAAGAGATGGAGACGGACCCCAAAGAGCTGGAGACGGAACCCCAAAGAGCTGGAGACGGACCCCAAAGAGCTGGAGACGGAACCCCAAAGAGCTGGAGACGGAACCCCAAAGAGCTGGAGACGGAACCCCAAAGACGGAACCCAAAGAGCTGCAGACGGAACCCAAAGAGCTGGAGACGGAACCCCAAAGAGCTGGAGACGGAACCCCAAAGAGCTGGAGACGGAACCCCAAAGAGCTGGAGACGGACCCCAAAGAGCTGGAGACGGAACCCCAAAGACGGAACCCAAAGAGCTGGAGACGGAACCCAAAGAGCTGGAGACGGACCCCAAAGAGTTGGAGACGGAACCCAAAGAGCTGGAGACGGAACCAAAGACGGAACCCAAAGAGCTGCAGACGGAACCCAAAGAGCTGGAGACGGAACCCAAAGAGCTGAAGACGGAACCCAAAGAGCTGGAGACGGAACCAAAGACGGAACCCAAAGAGCTGCAGACGGAACCCAAAGAGCTGGAGACGGACCCCAAAGAGTTGGAGACGGAACCCAAAGAGTTGGAGACGGAACCCAAAGAGCTGGAGACGGAACCAAAGACGGAACCCAAAGAGCTGCAGACGGAACCCAAAGAGCTGGAGACGGAACCCAAAGAGTTGAAGACGGAACCCAAAGAGCTGGAGACGGAACCAAAGACAGAACCAAGAGTTGGAGACGGAACCCAAAGAGTTGGAGACGGACCCCAAAGAGCTGGAGACGGAACCAAAGACAGAACCAAAGAGGTGGAGACGGAACCCAAAGAGCCGGAGACGGAACCTTTGGTTCTGGTTCCATCATGGATGGGTTGAGCTGCTCAGTAAAATTACACATTTGATTGTTATGTTTATGCATTTTATATGTATTTAGCAGAGGCTTTTATCCAAAGCGACTTACAGGTAGGCTAAGGGGGTCTTGCCTAAGGACCCCTACTGGAGGTAATACCTTTCATGCAGGGGATTTGAACTCAGGTCTCCCACATGGAAGGTGATCACACCACTAAACTATCCAGTTGAGCAGACTGAAACAAACAGAATCTATATTTTATAGTTTTTATGGCAGGTTAAGGAGCCCCTTCCCCAAATCTGAGGGGAAACCTCAGCTGATATTATGGGATGGTCTCACTGGGTGAAAGATGTTTGAACGTATAAATGACATATTTAGAGGTAAAAGTCCAACTTCCTGTGAGCTGTTCGGACCTTCGGAACCACAGATCCAAAGGTCGCCGCTAACCGACTCACTAAAGACATAAAGACTTTAAGGCAGCCAGCGGCGTGTTCCGGCCCTTTAAGGGCGAGCTCACCTGCACAGAGTTCAGCCGGCAGTAGCCGTTGAGCGGAAAGCGGATGACGTGGGTCGGGTCCTGGTTCCAGCCGGCGTTCACAGAGTTGCACATCACGTCTCCGGTCTCGGGGAACACCTCCTCGATGAGAACCTTCTCCCCGCTCAGCGCGATCCTCTCGCCCAGGTCGGGCGTGACCCGCACCACCAGGCACTCGCAGGGCGCCGCCCGCTGGGCCTCGCGCTCCGCCTGCCAACGCTCCAGCTCCCGGACCATCGGGGTCAGCTGGTAGTACCGGGCCTCCTCACACAGCTGGGGGAAGTCCTGGAGGGGGGGCAGAGATTGGTTACATTCTACCATGGATCAGCCGTGTGGGCGGGGCCTTTAAAACCCTCCAATCAGCTGTATGGGCGGGGCCTTTAAAACCCTCCTATCAGCCGTGTGGGAGGGGCCTTTAAAAGCCTCCAATCAGACATATGGGCGGGGCCTTTAAAACCCTCCAATTAGCCGTGTGGGCGGGGCCTTTAAAACCCTCTAATCAGACATATGGGCGGGGCCTTTAAAACCCTCCGATCAGCCGTGTGGGCGGGGCCTTTAAAACCCTCCTATCAGACATGTGGGCGGGGCCTTTAAAACCCTCCAATTAGCCGTGTGGGCGGGGCCTTTAAAACCCTCCAATCAGCCGTGTGGGCGGGGCCTTTAAAACCCTCCGATCAGCCGTGTGGGCGGGGCCTTTAAAACCCTCCTATCAGACATGTGGGCGGGGCCTTTAAAACCCTCCAATTAGCCTTGTGGGCGGGGCCTTTAAAACCCTCCAATCAGACATATGGGCGGGGCCTTTAAAACCCTCCAATCAGCCGTGTGGGCGGGGCCTTTAAAACCCTCTAATCAGACATATGGGCGGGGCCTTTAAAACCCTCCAATTAGCCGTGTGGGCGGGGCCTTTAAAACCCTCCAATCAGCCGTGTGGGCGGGGCCTTTAAAACCCTCTAATCAGACATATGGGCGGGGCCTTTAAAACCCTCCAATCAGACATATGGGCGGGGCCTTTAAAACCCTCTAATCAGACATATGGGCGGGGCCTTTAAAACCCTCCAATCAGACATATGGGCGGGGCCTTTAAAACCCTCCAATCAGACATATGGGCGGGGCCTTTAAAACCCTCCAATCAGACATATGGGCGGGGCCTTTAAAACCCTCCAATCAGACATATGGGCGGGGCCTTTAAAATCATCTGTGCACATGCACGTTTTTTCAAAACACACACTCATCTCGCTGCGGCTGGCGGCGCCGAGCTGATTAAACGCTGAGGAACGCCGCGCTGCTGGTTGCCTTTGTCATCTGTGCACGTGCGCGTGCACGTTGTTTCTTCATCACGCACACACTCGGGGTCGTAGTTCAGCTGCACGGCGTGTTTTCGGGCCGGCAGCTCCACCTCAGGATGAGTCACAGGATGATCAGCTGTTGCAGCCTCGGAGTCCGTTCAATGATCACCTTTATTGATCGTTTTCACGGGTCATTGATCGGCTGTGGAAGAACTCCTGCTGCAGACGGTTCTGATGGTTCTGGCTTCCCGCCTCCTCCATGACTTGGCTGTGACCTCAGGTTCAGGACGCCTCCGTCGCGGCTTCCTTTGGCGCCGCTGATCGTTCCAGCCTCAGATTAAAAGGAGCCACAAATCTTAGAACCGCAGAACCTGAACGTTACTGGACCCGGTTCAGAAAGCTGCCGTCGCACCTGAACGTTACTGGACCCGGTTCTGGTTCCACTGGACAGGCTCCAACTCTCTGACTTTACCTCTAAGATGCCTCCCAGCTGGAGACCTGCGGCTGCTCCATCGTGTGCCTCGAACCGGACCGAACCAGAACCACCTGCTGAGCAGTTCGGATCTCTACTGAAGACCCGTCTCTGATTCTGAGATCACAAACTAACCAGCAGCCGGTTCTGACTGGTTTCCTGAAACTGGTTTCTATGGAAACGCTGGAAGTTTGGTGTCATGTCTGCTTCTGTATTTAGGGACTTGATAAAACTGGACCTGCAGACGGGTGGTCATGTGACCCGTGTGCAGGTTACCTGTGGTCATGTGACCCGTGTGCAGGTTACCTGTGGTCATGTGACCCGTGTGCAGGTTACCTGTGGTCATGTGACCCGTGTGCAGGTCATGTGACCCGTGTGCAGGTCATGTGACCCGTGTGCAGGTTACCTGTGGTCATGTGACCCGTGTGCAGGTTACCTGTGGTCATGTGACCCGTGTGCAGGTTACCTGTGGTCATGTGACCCGTGTGCAGGTTACCTGTGGTCATGTGACCCGTGTGCAGGTCATGTGACCCGTGTGCAGGTCATGTGACCCGTGTGCAGGTTACCTGTGGTCATGTGACCCGTGTGCAGGTCATGTGACCCGTGTGCAGGTTACCTGTGTGGTCATGTGACCCGTGTGCAGGTTACCCGTGGTCATGTGACCCGTGTGCAGGTGGTCATGTGACCCGTGTGCAGGTTACCTGTGGTCATGTGACCCGTGTGCAGGTTACCCGTGGTCATGTGACCCGTGTGCAGGTTACCCGTGGTCATGTGACCCGTGTGCAGGTTACCCGTGGTCATGTGACCCGTGTGCAGGTGGTCATGTGACCCGTGTGCAGGTTACCTGTGGTCATGTGACCCGTGTGCAGGTCATGTGACCCGTGTGCAGGTGGTCATGTGACCCGTGTGCAGGTTACCTGGAAGTCTTCGGGCAGCAGCAGCTTGCAGGTGCGCAGGAAGCTGAGGATGTAGCGGAAAATGTCTCCGTCTCTATCGATGAAGTAATGCTGCTTCAGGCTGTCCAGGACGATGGGCTCGGTGCCGTTGAACAGGCGCCCGATCCTG
The DNA here is from genome assembly GCA_036924055.1 of Leuresthes tenuis. NCBI lineage: Eukaryota > Metazoa > Chordata > Actinopteri > Atheriniformes > Atherinopsidae > Leuresthes > Leuresthes tenuis. The sequence continues at coordinate 37,395,824 of JAVGWW010000006.1, read as the reverse complement.
CACACACACACGTGCACACGCACACATGCACACGTGCACACGCACACACACAGAGATGAGCGTGCACGGCCAGAAACATCATTTCTGTACAGACTTCATGCAGAATTAATTTTCTCACAACTGGAAGCAGAAGGTTTCAACATCTGATTAAATCCAGAATCCAGCAGAAAATCAATGCATCAGAACCATGATCAGCCGATTGATCCGAGTCAGATCGATCTGAGGAGAAGTTTCGGGTTTTTGGTTTAACGTTTTAAACATTCCAGAACAGATCCAGCTCAGAGCTTGGTTCTGTTTCTGCTGGACCTTCAGCGGGAGGATTTCTGACCTCAGGTCAGCTTTCAGAGTGACTCCATCCTGACCTCCACCCTTTAAAATACCTCCACCAGAACCAGTTTGTTCTGTTACCTCCCAGCTCAGAGGAGAACCATCAGTCTACATGCTGCATTCACTGAACCCCAGACGTGGGAATTCTGAAGTCTTCTGGTTTTTTTTGTCATTAACAACAAACAACAGGAGCTCATAAAGGTCATAAAGGTTCAGTGTTTGGTGTTTTATTACATCAAGAATAGCAAATTAAAGGTTTTTCCACCGAGTGATGACAGAAGTCTGTGTTCAGAAAGGTTTTCATCATGAACCACCTGCTTCAGAGGTCATTAAATGTGACATATGGACATCACTGCATCTCCTAAAAGCAGCTGCTGTGAGCAGAGCTGCACAGATGTGGCTGAAATGCAGCTGTTGTTCTGCTCTCTGTGGTATTTTTCACTAAAACGTGTCACAGACGTTTCATTCAGGCCTCCGGACACGGTTCAGCTGTGGAAAACAAACGTTTCCGAGCGGTTTCACTCTGGATTTGGTCCAGGGCTCGTTGTGATGATGTCATAATGCTGCGACACTGTTACAGCCAGAGTTTCCGTTTCTATGGAAACAGCTGGAGTTTAACCAGCAGGAACTAGTTTCCATCAGCAGTTTGTTACTTTCACATGAAGCTTCCTCCTAAAGTGGGACACACCTGCCTGCTGTGACTCACCTGGACTCCGGGAACTTGGTGAGCGTCGCCAGGCTGCTGGTGTACATGTGCCCCCCCACATCGATGTGGACGGGTGCGTTGGCCTTGGTGAGCTGGGCCGGGGATGGGATGCCCTGAGGGGTCATGGGCGACACAGGTGAGCGGCTCAGAGACATCCTGGACAAGCTCCGCCCCTCCTGTCACAGGTAAGAACAGGTGAGAACAGGTGAGAACAGGTAAGAACAGGTGAGAACAGGTAAGAACAGGTAACAACAGGTGAGAACAGGTAACAACAGGTGATAACAGGTAACAAAAGGTGAGAACAGGTAACAACGGGTGAGAACAGGTAACAACAGGTGAGAACAGGTAACAAAAGGTGAGAATAGGTGAGAACAGGTAACAACAGGTGAGAACAGGTGAGAAAAGGTAACAAAAGGTGAGAATAGGTGAGAACAGGTAACAACAGGTAAGAACAGGTGAGAACAGGTAACAAAAGGTGAGAATAGGTGAGAACAGGTAACAACAGGTGAGAAAAGGTAACAAAAGGTGAGAATAGGTGAGTACAGGTAACAACAGGTAAGAACAGGTGAGAACAGGTAACAACAGGTGAGAACAGGTAACAACAGGTGAGAACAGGTAACAACAGGTGAGAACAGGTAACAACAGGTGAGAACAAGTAACAAAAGGTGAGAACAGGTAAGAACAGGTGAGAACAGGTAACAACAGGTGAGAACAAGTAACAAAAGGTGAGAACAGGTAAGAACAGGTGAGAACAGGTAACAACAGGTGAGAACAGGTAACAACAGGTGAGAACGGGTAACAAAAGGTGAGAATAGGTAACAGGTGAGAACAGGTAACAAAAGGTGAGAACAGGTAACAAAAGGTGAGAATAGGTGAGAACAGGTAACAACAGGTGAGAACAGGTGAGAAAAGGTAACAAAAGGTGAGAATAGGTGAGAACAGGTAACAACAGGTAAGAACAGGTGAGAACAGGTAACAAAAGGTGAGAATAGGTGAGAACAGGTAACAACAGGTGAGAAAAGGTAACAAAAGGTGAGAATAGGTGAGTACAGGTAACAACAGGTAAGAACAGGTGAGAACAGGTAACAACAGGTGAGAACAGGTAACAACAGGTGAGAACAGGTAACAACAGGTGAGAACAGGTAACAACAGGTGAGAACAAGTAACAAAAGGTGAGAACAGGTAAGAACAGGTGAGAACAGGTAACAACAGGTGAGAACAAGTAACAAAAGGTGAGAACAGGTAAGAACAGGTGAGAACAGGTAACAACAGGTGAGAACAGGTAACAACAGGTGAGAACGGGTAACAAAAGGTGAGAATAGGTAACAGGTGAGAACAGGTAACAAAAGGTGAGAACAGGTAACAACATGTGAGAACGGGTAACAAAAGGTGAGAATAGGTAACAGGTGAGAACAGGTAACAAAAGGTGAGAACAGGTAACAACAGGTGAGAACAGGTAACAAAAGGTGAGAACAGGTAACAACGGGTGAGAACAGGTAACAAAAGGTGAGAACAGGTAACAAAAGGTGAGAACAGGTAACAACATGTGAGAACGGGTAACAAAAGGTGAGAACAGGTAACAACAGGTGAGAACAGGTAACAAAAGGTGAGAACAGGTAACAACAGGTGAGAACGGGTAACAAAAGGTGAGAACAGGTAACAACAGGTGAGAACAGGTAACAAAAGGTGAGAACAGGTAACAACGGGTGAGAACAGGTAACAAAAGGTGAGAACAGGTAACAACAGGTGAGAACAGGTAACAACAGGTGAGAACGGGTAACAAAAGGTGAGAACAGGTAACAACAGGTGAGAACAGGTAACAAAAGGTGAGAACAGGTAACAACGGGTGAGAACAGGTAACAAAAGGTGAGAACAGGTAACAACAGGTGAGAACAGGTAACAAAAGGTGAGAACAGGTAACAAAAGGTGAGAAGAGGTAACAAAAGGTGAGAAGAGGTAACAAAAGGTGAGAAGAGGTAACAAAAGGTGAGAACAGGTAACAAAAGGTGAGAAGAGGTAACAAAAGGTGAGAAGAGGTAACAAAAGGTGAGAAGAGGTAACAAAAGGTGAGAAGAGGTAACAAAAGGTGAGAAGAGGTAACAACAGGTGAGAACGGGTAACAAAAGGTGAGAAGAGGTAACAACAGGTGAGAACAGGTAACAAAAGGTGAGAACAGGTAACAAAAGGTGAGAACAGGTAACAAAAGGTGAGAACAGGTAACAAAAGGTGAGAACAGGTAACAAAAGGTGAGAACAGGTAACAACAGGTAACTAAGATGAGCTCATTCACTTCATTTGATTCACATAAATGAAAGTTAGAATCTATCTCCAGCAGTTAAATTAAAACCTGTAACTTTGAGGATTTCTTCTACCTGATAAATGAAGAGTTTCAGTTTAAACTAAACCATAAACCAGCATTCAGGACCTGATCTGACCACCTCTCATAGTTAGGGATGGCTCAGGTGAGTCTGAACTCAGGTGGACTCAGATGGACTCAGGTGGACTCAGCTGGTCTCAGATGGTCTCAGCTGGTCTCAGATGGTCTCAGATGGACTCAGGTGGACTCAGATGGTCTCAGGTGGACTCAGATGGACTCAGGTGGACTCAGATGGACTCAGGTGGACTCAGATGGTCTCAGGTGGACTCAGATGGACTCAGGTGGACTCAGATGGACTCAGATGGACTCAGATGGTCTCAGGTGGACTCAGCTGGTCTCAGATGGTCTCAGCTGGTCTCAGATGGTCTCAGATGGACTCAGGTGGACTCAGATGGTCTCAGATGGTCTCAGCTGGTCTCAGGTGGTCTCAGATGGACTCAGGTGGACTCAGATGGTCTCAGGTGGACTCAGATGGACTCAGGTGGACTCAGATGGACTCAGGTGGACTCAGCTGGTCTCAGATGGTCTCAGCTGGTCTCAGATGGTCTCAGATGGACTCAGGTGGACTCAGATGGTCTCAGGTGGACTCAGATGGACTCAGGTGGACTCAGCTGGTCTCAGATGGTCTCAGATGGACTCAGGTGGACTCAGATGGTCTCAGGTGGACTCAGATGGACTCAGCTGGTCTCAGATGGTCTCAGGTGGACTCAGGTGGACTCAGATGGTCTCAGATGGACTCAGGTGGACTCAGATGGTCTCAGGTGGACTCAGATGGACTCAGCTGGTCTCAGATGGTCTCAGGTGGACTCAGGTGGACTCAGATGGTCTCAGATGGACTCAGATGGTCTCAGATGGACTCAGCTGGACTCAGCTGGACTCAGGTGGACTCAGATGGTCTCAGATGGTCTCAGATGGTCTCAGATGGACTCAGATGGACTCAGATGGACTCAGGTGGACTCAGATGGTCTCAGATGGACTCAGATGGTCTCAGGTGGACTCAGGTGGACTCAGGTGGACTCAGATGGACTCAGATGGTCTCAGATGGACTCAGCTGGACTCAGCTGGACTCAGGTGGACTCAGATGGTCTCAGATGGTCTCAGATGGTCTCAGATGGACTCAGATGGACTCAGATGGACTCAGGTGGTCTCAGGTGGTCTCAGATGGACGCAGATGGACGCAGATGGACTCAGGTGGACTCAGGTGGACTCAGGTGGACTCAGATGGACTCAGCTGGACTCAGATGGACTCAGCTGGACTCAGCTGGACTCAGCTGGACTCAGCTGGACTCAGCTGGACTCAGATGGACTCAGCTGGTCTCAGATGGTCTCAGATGGACTCAGATGGACTCAGATGGTCTCAGGTGGTCTCAGGTGGACGCAGATGGACTCAGATGGTCTCAGATGGACTCAGATGGACTCAGATGGTCTCAGATGGACTCAGATGGTCTCAGATGGACTCAGCTGGTCTCAGGTGGTCTCAGATGGTCTCAGATGGACTCAGATGGTCTCAGATGGACTCAGGTGGACTCAGATGGACTCAGGTGGACTCAGATGGTCTCAGATGGACTCAGCTGGACTCAGATGGTCTCAGATGGTCTCAGGTGGTCTCAGATGGACGCAGATGGACTCAGATGGACTCAGATGGTCTCAGATGGACTCAGATGGTCTCAGATGGACTCAGCTGGTCTCAGGTGGTCTCAGATGGTCTCAGATGGACTCAGATGGTCTCAGATGGACTCAGATGGTCTCAGGTGGACTCAGGTGGACTCAGATGGACTCAGGTGGACTCAGATGGTCTCAGATGGACTCAGGTGGTCTCAGATGGACTCAGGTGGACTCAGATGGACTCAGGTGGACTCAGATGGTCTCAGATGGTCTCAGATGGACTCAGATGGTCTCAGATGGTCTCAGCTGGACCGGGACCTCCCACAGAGGAGGTAGCTGAGGGCAGCAGCAGCTCAGCAGCCTTTTCAGGGGGCAGAGACTCTGATGAAACACAGGGCCTGATGTCCTGGGGGGTTCTGGGATGTCCTGGGGGGGTTCTGGGATGTCCTGGGGGGTTCTGTGATGTCCTGGGGGGTTCTGGGATGTCCTGGGGGGGTTTACCCCCCCTCTCTCTGCAGTTCAACGGATCTTTGAAGCGTGAAAGGTGAACAGGAGGCTGCGGCTCCGTCTGTGCCCCGCGGCCCGCGTGCCACCCGAGGCCAAGGCGACCTGCTGCCCCCGCCCCCCTGCCGCTCCCTCTGTGCACGCGCGTGCAGAAACACTGGTGCGTTCAAATGTCAGGAAACAACAGCGTCTGTGCTGCCGATGCTGTACCGAGAGATCCAACTGTACTGAGCGAGTGCGCGCTCCCGCGGAAGGAGTAGACTCCCTTCCCAACAGAGATAACTATGTGCACGTGCCAGGTTCTGAACCGGCGTGTGTCCAGAACACGGAATGCGTTACTGCGCATCACCGGGAGCCCGTCTTCTCTCTGACGATCCGAACCGGAAAAACTTGCTGATTTTATGTGTCCACGCGCGACCTATGGACCAGACCGCGAGCACAAACACACGCATGTGGGGGTCACATTTGTATTTTTACATCTATCTCTGAAACTGGAGGAAACATCTGGAGAAGAACCACTTTCTGTGAAGGAACCAGGTCCGAACGCGCCAAGCCACGCTCCGGACTCCCTTAAAAAATCTGAATATTTAAGCTTTTTCTTTATAATCAAACCCACGAGGCAGGTTCAGTGTATCTTCACCTGATTTCAGATGTTTGAGACCTTTTAGTCAATTCGGTATACAATCTGTATTTTCTGAATAATGAATCGCTTTAATAATCTTGTATTTCAACCATCCACCGGCGCGTATCTATCAGTAGGTTGAAGAGGTCATAAAAGGGTGAGTCACCAGAAAAAGTTCATTTTCGGTTGAAAAACGTCCTTTTTTGGAACAGTTGTTCCTGCCGATTTTCAGGCCACATCCTGTTATTACGTGAACAAATAAAGTTTTATTGTGTCGTTTCCATTTGTTCATTCTCACTGGTGTCGATTAAAAACTGATGTTTTTTAAGCGGAATCTGGCTCCATGTTGGGAGCCTCGAAGCTCGCTGAAACCCACAAGTAGGCGATCAAAAATCGAGTTTCTGTGGTAAACTTGCAGCACGTGTTCTGGTCTCACCTGAGAGGACACGGAGGACATGGAAAGCGGTGTCTGTGGCTCCGGAACCGGGCTGCTCCTCACCTCACGGACCGTCAGTCTGCGTCTCCGTGCTGCGGTGTGTGCGCGCGAAGCGGGGGGAGCCAAATAAGCCAGTCCGCGTCTCTCCCCCAGTATAAAGAGGAGGGCTGAAAGAGGAGAGAGGCCCGGGGCCCTTCAGACCCCCAGGGGCCAGGATTAGGTTGCAGTTGGGAGGGCGGTGAGAGCTTCTCCTCCACCCGGACCCGCGCGTTCAGCCGCGGCCGGAGGAGCGGATCCTGTCGGCCTGTCGGAGCGCTGCTTTCTGAGCGGAGACAGAAGCGAATCCTCCCGGTTCGGTGTGGCTGCGCTGTCTGCACATTCAACCCGTCAAACATCCCTCTGGCTCTGGGGCAGAATGGCGTCTTGCGTCATGCATTGTGCCCCCCCCCCCCCCCCCCCAGCAGCCTGCGGCTAAGTGAGCCATTTCAATTATTGCGCTCTGGTAGATGGAGGAGAGCCGCGAGGCCGCTTCCCCCTGATCCTCTGCCGGCTGCAGAGAACCGGAACGGATCAGCCGAACTCCGCTCGCTTGGTCCACAGGAGCCATTTAGGGCTGCGGAGTCGTGCGCGGAGCCGTGCGTGTTGGATGTGACTCCTATCGGACACTGAAGCAGCTTTCAGACACGAGCTCCACCTGCGCCTCCTCAGCTTCAGTTTGCGGCTCCTGCTCTGCGCCACTTTCCTCTGACAGCCGCAGATGTGCAGAGATGACGAGAAGTGCTGCTCTCCCTCTTCCTCACGCTCTTCCTCATCCTCTTCATCCTCATCCTCTTCCTCACCCAAAGCATTCAGCATGTGACCAACGAGCAGCCGGCGGCTCAGACTCAGGTCATCTGCTCCATAAACTCTGGACTCGTTTTTACTTTTTAGAGGTAAAGAAGTTTTGTTTTTGTGAAGATGGAGCTGCTGCTGATGGATTCAATAACAAAAAACTGGTATCAGAAGTCAGATTTCCTATTAAACAAAAGATTTATTGGCTCATATTGTGTATAAATCCCTTCTTCCTGCTCCTGGGAGCAGATATCAGGGAGTCTGAGGTCACCAGCAGGTGTAAAACTCCCCAAAAACACAGCCCTGCGCCTGGGCCGTTCTGATTTTCATTTCTAAAGTACGTCACTCCTTAAGTTGGCTCCGCCTCCTCTGCTAAGCCCCGCCCCCTCACCTCCACCCTGCTGGACGGATGAAGCCAGCTTCTGGTGGAAATGTTCTGCTGTCAGCTGCACTGAGGAGCATGCATCTTCCATCCAGCAGCAGCCTCAGAGGATATAAGAGCCCAGTGGATAAACTATATCTGAGGCTAATGTTCCAGCAGAGTTAGCTAAAGACTGTGAATGTGCTAATAACGCAGTAATTAACGGTGCACGAGTTACGCTGTGCACATCTCCGACTTGGTCCAATACTGCTGATGAGAAAGCATTGTTTGCTAGCATCTGCTGCTAACTTACAGCTAACTGCTAACTAACAGCTAACTTACTGCTAACTGCTAACTTACAGCTAACTTACAGCTAACTGCTAACTTACAACTAACTTACTGCTTACAGCTAACTTACTGCTAACTTACAGCTAACTGCTGACTTACAGCTAACTGCTAACTTACAGCTAACTGCTGACTTACAGCTAACGGCTAACTTACAGCTAACTCACAGCTAACTGCTAACTTACAGCTAACTGCTGACTTACAGCTAACGGCTAACTTACAGCTAACTCACAGCTAACTGCTAACTCACAGCTAACTGCTGACTTACAGCTAACTGCTAACTTACAGCTACCTGCTAACTTACAGCTAACCGCTAACTTACAGCTAACTGCTAACTCACAGCTAACTGCTAACTTACAGATAACTGCTAACTCACAGCTAACTGCTAACTTACAGCTACCTGCTAACTTACAGCTAACTGCTAACTCACAGCTAACTGCTAACTCACAGCTAACTGCTAACTTACAGATAACTGCTAACTCACAGCTAACTGCTAACTTACAGCTACCTGCTGACTTACAGATAACTGCTAACTCACAGCTAACTGCTAACTTACAGCTACCTGCTAACTTACAGCTAACTGCTAACTCACAGCTAACTGCTAACGTACAGATACCTGCTAACTTACAGTTAACAGCTAACTGCTAACTTACAGCTAACTGCTAACATACAGCTACCTGCTAACTTACAGCTACCTGCTAACTTACAGCTAACTGCTAACTCACAGCTAACTGCTAGCTTACAGCTAACTGCTAACTGCTGTCCTTAATCAACACGTATTTTAACCAATGTCTCATACATCTCAGAAAAGGCCTCAGAAAAATGTGTCAAACTGGTAAAAAGAGCACCTTTAAGTACAACAAAACTACCAAACAAGCCAAACAACAAAGTGTGCGTTTGAACTTCTTTTCTGGAGTACATTGAATGCAGCATGATGTGAAGCTGAGGGCAGAGACTAAGATGGAGAAGCTGGATGGATCTGACTGGGGGGGGGGGTTAACTTCAGACAAACAGATTTCTCATGTGAGTTTCAGCAGTTTGTTCTGGTGAAGCGGCCCACAGTGAAACAGTAAACAGCAGCTGGTTCTGTCTGGTTCTGTCTGGTTCTCTTTGGTTCTTCCAACATCTCTCTAGTTTCAGAACCACATGTGAAGATTTTCCATGTCTGAACTGGTCATTTTCTGGGTGACTTATGGTTAAAAAACAGAACCTTGTGATTGGCTTCTGAATTCAAAAGGTAGAGGCCACACCCACCTTCCTGGTCATCGGACTCCACCCAGAACAGAACCGCCTAGAACCGCCGTACATGTCGAACTGCTGCTTTAAACAAAGGAAACCAGGTGTTCCCACAATGCCCTGCTGCTGTCAGGGGGGCTGATGATGCTGATGCCAACTTACAGCTAACTGCTAACTTACAGCTAACTGCTAACTTACAGCTAACTGCTAACTTACGGCTAACTGCTAACTGCTGTCCTTAATCAACACGTATTTTAACCAAACCCTGTCTCATACATCTCACTAAGGCCTCAGAAAAATGTGTCAAACTGGTAAAAAGAGCACCTTTAAGTACAGGGGGGTTGATGGGAAACGGCGACGTCACGCTGAACCCAGATCAGTGACGTCTGAGGATCTCCGTCAGCCGGCGCCTCGGGCCGCCTGAGAGCGCTGCAGCTTCCTCCTCATTAAAGGAACCCCGCAGTTATTAAATTACACACGTTCAGAGGAACTGTGTCACCAATTTAAAGACTTAAATATCTGCTAAACTCGCTGCAGGCTGAGGAGGTCAGGTGCTGCTAAACATGAGGATTGGATGCCAAACACCGCTCATTATTTAGGGTTTTTCTTACAGTTTGGATCTGAAATAATCAAATTAAAGCTCAGATTCTGGACCGGAGGATCCGTTTGAACCAGCTGGAGTTACAGGAACCGGGTTCTTCTGGTTCCTCTCCTCAGACTGGAACCAGTCCTGGAACCGGTCCTGGAACCAGTCCTGGAACCAGTCCTGGTGCTGCTGGGTCACGGATCATCAGAACCAGTTCTACTCGGGTGGAGTCAGACCAGATGAAGTGGAAGGAGCACGGTGGAGGAGGGTGGAGGAGGCACCCTGAGGGCTGTCTGAGAGCTCACCAGACAAAGGGGGTGACAGGGTTTCAGATGTGTGCCCCCCCCCATCCCTTAAGGCACCAAGAGGTGACAGACGCCAAACTATGGAGCACGGAGAGGGTCATAATTCAGCTCCAACTGAACACGAATCACAAAGAAAGTGTGAATGATGCTTGTTTTCCATCCCGCTCTGATAAAAGAGTGAAACTATGCTGTTCATGTCCACATAAGAGCCCTAAAAGCCCCCACATTTAGTGTTTTTCCATATAATTAGTCCTTCTTTCTGTTTGGAGCAGTTCATCCAGTGCCTGCCACGGTTGGGTTTCTGTTTCTGAACATTAAATATAATAAAAAAGCAGGTTTAACTGAGACATCAGAGTCTGCTGACAGGGTGGAACGTGCACTATATTGCCAAAAGTATTCACTAAATCCAGGTGTTTCAGTCCCTTCCACAGGTGTGTAAATCCAAGCACCTCGGCTGCAGACTGCTTCCACCAACATCTGAAAGAATGAGTCGCTCTCAGGACCGTGGTGCCCTGATAGGACGCCACCTGTGCAACAAGTCCAGTCCTGAACTTCCCTCGCTGCTAAATATTCCACAGCCAGCTGTCAGCTGTGTTATAATAAAGTGGAAACGATTAGGAAGTGATTAGGAACGACAGCAGCTCAGCCAGGAAGTGGTCGGCCAGGTAAAATGACAGAGCGGGGTCAGAGGTCACCAACTTTCTGCAGAGTCAGTCGCTACAGACCTCCAACCTTCCTGTGGCCTTCAGATCAGCTCCAGAACAGAGCGTAGAGAGCTTCACGGAATGGGTTTCCATGGTAACTGCATCCAAGCCACACATCACCAAGTGCAAAGCGTCAGATGCAGTGGAGTAAAGCTGCCGCCACTGGGGTCTAAAGCAGTGGAGACGCGTTCCCTGGAAGGACCAATCAGGCTTCTCCATCTGGTAATCTGATGGAGGAGTCTGGGTTTGGCGGTTGCCAGGGGAACGGTGCTTGTCTGACTGCATTGTGCAGAGTGTAAAGTTTGGTGGAGGGGGGATTATGGTGTGGGGCTGTTCTTCAGGAGCTGGGCTTGGCCCCTTAGTTCCAGTGAAAGGAACTCTGAAAGCTTTGGATACCAAGAGATTTTGGACCATTTCATGCCCCCAACTCTGTGGAAACAGTTTGGGGGATGGACCCTTCCTGTTCCAACAGGACTGCACACCAGGTCCATAAAGACATGGATGAGCCGGTTTGGTGTGGAAGAACCTGACCTCAGCCTGATAGAACACCTTTGGGATGAATTAGAGCAGAGACTGAGAGCCTTCTGTCCAACATCAGTGTCTGACCTCACAGAGCTTCTGGAAGAACGGTCAAAATCTCCCATAAACTCACTCCTAAACTTTGTGGAAAGCTTTCCCAGAAGAGTTGAAGCTGTTATAGCTGCAAAGGGTGGACCGACGTCATATTAAACCCTATGGATTAAGAATGGGATGTAAAGGGAGGTAAGTGAATACAATATAATGTATATCTGAGTCTCATCTGCATAAAAAAAGACAAAAATCACAGGAGGGGGAACATGTTCAGTAACAAAACTCTGAGGTCCTGATTCAGAGCTTTGTGGAGCACCTCCAGCTGTACAACATGAGGCATCATTTCTGATCCCAGAGCTGCCCTGGAAGACGACATCAGGAGTTAGAATAAAAGCACGAGACGCAGCTTTGAAAAGAATCAAATGTTTATTGTTATCACACAGAGTCATAAAGCAGCAGGTGAGGCAGTGTTAAGGCTTAAAGGAACAGTCAGTCTCACTCTGACCGACACAAAACTCAAGTCTTTGTGTTAAGATGAAGAACTCAAACAGAAAACTAAAACTCTTCTTTATCAATGAGCAGATTCAAGCCGGTCTGATGCAGTTTGTTCTCGTTCTGCTCAGGTGTTTCTACCTGGAGAGAAATCAGTTTAACGGGAACTTCACAGAAGTCGTTGGGGCTGTATGCTGAGGTTTGATGAAGAGAACTCCGTCGGATCCGCTCATTTGATCATCTCCGTCACCCTCGGAACCGGCTTCCTTCAGGCTGACCTCCGACACCTTCACCGTCAAAAACAACCTGAAACCGAAGGTTCCTTCACCATTAAAAACACCCTGAAACAGAAGGTTCCTTCACCGTCAAAAACAACCTGAAACAGAAGGTTCCTTCACCGTTAAAAACACCCTGAAACAGAAGGTTCCTTCACCGTTAAAAACACCCTGAAACAGAAGGTTCCTTCACCGTTAAAAACAACCTGAAACAGAAGGTTCCTTCACCGTTAAAAACAACCTGAAACAGAAGGTTTCTTCACCGTTAAAAACAACCTGAAACCAAAGGTTCCTTCACCGTTAAAAACAACCTGAAACCAAAGGTTCCTTCACCGTTAAAAACAACCTGAAACCAAAGGTTCCTTCACCGTCAAAAACAACCTGAAACCGAAGGTTCCTTCACCGTCAAAAACAACCTGAAACCAAAGGTTCCTTCACCGTTAAAAACAACCTGAAACAGAAGGTTCCTTCACCGTTAAAAACAACCTGAAACAGAAGGTTCCTTCACCGTTAAAAACAACCAAAGGTTCCTTCACCGTTAAAAACAACCTGAAACCGAAGGTTCCTTCACCGTTAAAAACACCCTGAAACAGAAGGTTCCTTCACCGTCAAAAACAACCTGAAACCAAAGGTTCCTTCACCGTTAAAAACAACCTGAAACAGAAGGTTCCTTCACCGTTAAAAACAACCTGAAACAGAAGGTTCCTTCACCGTTAAAAACAACCTGAAACAGAAGGTTTCTTCACCGTTAAAAACAACCTGAAACCAAAGGTTCCTTCACCGTTAAAAACAACCTGAAACCAAAGGTTCCTTCACCGTTAAAAACAACCTGAAACAGAAGGTTTCTTCACCGTTAAAAACAACCTGAAACCAAAGGTTCCTTCACCGTTAAAAACAACCTGAAACCAAAGGTTCCTTCACCGTTAAAAACAACCTGAAACCGAAGGTTCCTTCACCGTTAAAAACAACCTGAAACCAAAGGTTCCTTCACCGTCAAAAACAACCTGAAACCGAAGGTTCCTTCACCGTCAAAAACAACCTGAAACCAAAGGTTCCTTCACCGTCAAAAACAACCTGAAACCGAAGGTTCCTTCACCGTCAAAAACAACCTGAAACCGAAGGTTCCTTCACCGTTAAAAACATCCAAAGGTTCCTTCACCGTTAAAAACACCCTGAAACAGAAGGTTCCTTCACCATTAAAAACAACCTGAAACCAAAGGTTCCTTCACCGTTAAAAACAACCTGAAACCGAAGGTTCCTTCACCGTTAAAAACACCCTGAAACAGAAGGTTCCTTCACCGTTAAAAACAACCAAAGGTTCCTTCACCGTTAAAAACACCCTGAAACCGAAGGTTCCTTCACCGTTAAAAACAACCTGAAACCGAAGGTTCCTTCACCGTTAAAAACAACCTGAAACCGAAGGTTCCTTCACCGTTAAAAACAACCTGAAACAGAAGGTTCCTTCACTGTTAAAAACAACCTGAAACCGAAGGTTCCTTCACCGTTAAAAACAACCTGAAACCGAAGGTTCCTTCACCGTCAAAAACACCCTGAAACCGAAGGTTCCTTCACCGTCAAAAACAACCTGAAACCGAAGGTTCCTTCACCGTCAAAAACAACCTGAAACCGAAGGTTCCTTCACCGTTAAAAACAACCTGAAACAGAAGGTTCCTCCACCGACAAAAACAACCTGAAACCGAAGGTTCCTTCACCGTTAAAAACAACCTGAAACCAAAGGTTCCTTCACCGTTAAAAACAACCTGAAACCAAAGGTTCCTTCACCGTTAAAAACAACCTGAAACCGAAGGTTCCTTCACCGTTAAAAACAACCTGAAACCAAAGGTTCCTTCACCGTCAAAAACAACCTGAAACCGAAGGTTCCTTCACCGTCAAAAACAACCTGAAACCAAAGGTTCCTTCACCGTCAAAAACAACCTGAAACCGAAGGTTCCTTCACCGTCAAAAACAACCTGAAACCGAAGGTTCCTTCACCGTTAAAAACATCCAAAGGTTCCTTCACCGTTAAAAACACCCTGAAACAGAAGGTTCCTTCACCATTAAAAACAACCTGAAACCAAAGGTTCCTTCACCGTTAAAAACAACCTGAAACCGAAGGTTCCTTCACCGTTAAAAACACCCTGAAACAGAAGGTTCCTTCACCGTTAAAAACAACCAAAGGTTCCTTCACCGTTAAAAACACCCTGAAACCGAAGGTTCCTTCACCGTTAAAAACAACCTGAAACCGAAGGTTCCTTCACCGTTAAAAACAACCTGAAACCGAAGGTTCCTTCACCGTTAAAAACAACCTGAAACAGAAGGTTCCTTCACTGTTAAAAACAACCTGAAACCGAAGGTTCCTTCACCGTTAAAAACAACCTGAAACCGAAGGTTCCTTCACCGTCAAAAACACCCTGAAACCGAAGGTTCCTTCACCGTCAAAAACAACCTGAAACCGAAGGTTCCTTCACCGTCAAAAACAACCTGAAACCGAAGGTTCCTTCACCGTTAAAAACAACCTGAAACAGAAGGTTCCTCCACCGACAAAAACAACCTGAAACCGAAGGTTCCTTCACCGTTAAAAACAACCTGAAACCGAAGGTTCCTTCACCGTCAAAAACAACCTGAAACCGAAGGTTCCTTCACCGTTAAAAACAACCTGAAACCGAAGGTTCCTTCACCGTTAAAAACACCCTGAAACCGAAGGTTCCTTCACCGTCAAAAACAACCTGAAACCGAAGGTTCCTTCATCGTTAAAAACACCCTGAAACCGAAGGTTCCTTCACCGTTAAAAACACCCTGAAACCGAAGGTTCCTTCACCGTCAAAAACAACCTGAAACCGAAGGTTCCTTCACTGTTAAAAACACCCTGAAACCGAAGGTTCCTTCACCGTCAAAAACACCCTGAAACTGAAGGTTCCTTCACCGTCAAAAACACCCTGAAACCGAAGGTTCCTTCACCGTCAAAAACACCCTGAAACCGAAGGTTCCTTCACCGTTAAAAACACCCTGAAACCGAAGGTTCCTTCACTGTTAAAAACACCCTGAAACCGAAGGTTCCTTCACCGTCAAAAACACCCTGAAACCGAAGGTTCCTTCACCGTCAAAAACAACCTGAAACCGAAGGTTCCTTCACCGTTAAAAACAACCTGAAACCGAAGGTTCCTTCACCGTTAAAAACAACCTGAAACCGAAGGTTCCTTCACCGTTAAAAACAACCTGAAACCGAAGGTTCCTTCACCGTCAAAAACAACCTGAAACCGAAGGTTCCTTCACCGTCTAAAACACCCTGAAACCGAAGGTTCCTTCACCGTTAAAAACAACCTGAAACCGAAGGTTCCTTCACCGTCAAAAACAACCTGAAACCGAAGGTTCCTTCACCGTTAAAAACAACCTGAAACAGAAGGTTCCTTCACCGTTAAAAACAACCTGAAACCGAAGGTTCCTTCACCGTTAAAAACAACCTGAAACCGAAGGTTCCTTCACCTTCTAAAACAACCTGAAACCGAAGGTTCCTTCACCATTAAAAACAACCTGAAACCGAAGGTTCCTTCACCGTCAAAAACAACCTGAAACCGAAGGTTCCTTCACCGTCTAAAACACCCTGAAACCGAAGGTTCCTTCACCGTTAAAAACAACCTGAAACCGAAGGTTCCTTCACCGTCAAAAACAACCTGAAACCGAAGGTTCCTTCACCGTTAAAAACACCCTGAAACCGAAGGTTCCTTCACCGTCAAAAACACCCTGAAACCGAAGGTTCCTTCACCGTCAAAAACACCCTGAAACCGAAGGTTCCTTCACCGTTAAAAACACCCTGAAACCGAAGGTTCCTTCACCGTCAAAAACAACCTGAAACCGAAGGTTCCTTCACCGTCAAAAACACCCTGAAACCGAAGGTTCCTTCACCGTTAAAAACAACCTGAAACCGAAGGTTCCTTCACCGTTAAAAACAACCTGAAACCTAAGGTTCCTTCACCGTGAAAAACAACCTGAAACCGAAGGTTCCTTCACCGTTAAAAACAACCTGAAACAGAAGGTTCCTTCACCGTCAAAAACAACCTGAAACCGAAGGTTCCTTCACCGTCAAAAACAACCTGAAACCGAAGGTTCCTTCACCGTCAAAAACACCCTGAAACCGAAGGTTCCTTCACCGTTAAAAACAACCTGAAACCGAAGGTTCCTTCACCGTTAAAAACAACCTGAAACCGAAGGTTCCTTCACCGTTAAAAACAACCTGAAACAGAAGGTTCCTTCACCGTTAAAAACAACCTGAAACCGAAGGTTCCTTCACCATCAAAAACAACCTGAAACCGAAGGTTCCTTCACCGTTAAAAACACCCTGAAACCTAAGGTTCCTTCACCGTTAAAAACACCCTGAAACAGAAGGTTCCTTCACCGTTAAAAACAACCTGAAACAGAAGGTTCCTTCACCGTTAAAAACAACCTGAAACCGAAGGTTCCTTCACCGTCATAAACAACCTGAAACCGAAGGTTCCTTCACCGTCAAAAACAACCTGAAACCGAAGGTTCCTTCACCGTTAAAAACACCCTGAAACCGAAGGTTCCTTCACCGTCAAAAACACCCTGAAACAGAAGGTTCCTTCACCGTTAAAAACACCCTGAAACCGAAGGTTCCTTCACCGTTAAAAACACCCTGAAACCAAAGGTTCCTTCTCTGTTAAAAACACCCTGAAACCGAAGGTTCCTTCACCGTTAAAAACAACCTGAAACCGAAGGTTCCTTCACCGTTAAAAACAACCTGAAACCGAAGGTTCCCACCCGCAGATAAAACCTTCTGGAGGTTTCCTCTCTGTTCTCTCAGAGAGTTCATCTGAAAACTAAAAACTCAGGAACCTCTACATCATCCTCAGCCGGGTCCCGGCCCGGTTCTGGGCTCCGACCAGGTGACAGCAGGAGCTCACCTGGAAGCTGGCGGCTCAGTGCAGGTCTGAGAAGGGTTTGGGGTAGTTGAACATCAGGTAGTCCATGTAGTAGAAGTCAAAGACCTTCTGCCTCTCTGTGGCGTTCAGCTGGGAGAAGTACTCCCGGGTCATGGTGGAGGAGGTCCGCTCAGCGAGCGGGTTCCTGTCTTTGAAGTCTGGGAAGGTGAGGTTATGCGGTGCCCCAATGCCGCGCAGCAGGAAGTTGGCGTCCTCCTCCAGGCTCTCGAACGTACCGATGAAGTTGTACTGCAGGAGGCAGGGGCTGCACAGCTGGCTGACGGGCTCCCAGTGGATGTCCATCCCCACGGGCCGCCGCACGTCCAGCAGGTACTGCACGAACTCCCTGAAGGTGACGCCGGCGCCGGTGCTCAGCGCAGAGCGCGAGGCGTTGGCTCGGTACCTGGAGATGATGGGGCGTCCGAACACGGGATGGTAGTACGAGTTTGGGCTCTCAAACTTGTCCCTGAACGCAGACACCAGCCGCTCGAAGGGCTCCCGGACGAACAGAACCTTGGTGTAGGACCGCATTCGCTCTATGATGCCGGCGGGTTCGTAGCTGTCCAGCCGCCGCAGCCGGTTGGTGTAATGCGCAGCATCGTGAGGAATGTCCCGGGTGGATTTGGCGGCGCCGCTCAGCACCATCAGCACCCTCTTCCAGTTGGAGCAGCCGGCTTTGGGCACCTCGCAGTACAGCAGCCTGGACCGGTCCTCCACAAAAACCCGCGACACCTGCCGCCGGGACACCCGCTTCTCACCGAAACCCGGCTGGTATTTGGCGCAGATGTCTGCGAGCAGACGGCGCCGAGACTCCTGCGTTCCCATCAGCCTCAGCTGCTGCAGGGCCTCCTCTCCTCCGGGGGCGGCGCTCTTCAGCAGCAGCTTCCTGTGGCGTTTGGTGACCGCCTGCGTGTTGCCAAGCGACGAGTCGGAGAATGGCGAGGCCGATGGCAGCTGCAGGCGGAGTTCGGGCGGCAGGAAGCGTCCTGCGGCGGCGTCCTCGCTCAGCTCTGTGGCGTCCTGCAACACAGACACAACAGGTCAGACAGGTTCAGATCAATCTGAACTGATCTGGACTTCCTGTCTGATTATTATCTCGGGTAAACTTTATTATCTGGTGACTTTGAGCTGAGGTGTAATGCAGCCGGAGTCCAGCAGGGGGTGCTGTCCGACAGCAGGTCTAACCTTCTCCAGAGGCCACCTGGGCGCCGCCATCACCTGAAGTCCTGGAACACAGAGAGGAAGCAAACAAAGTGATGAATAACAAGATGGATTCATGAGAACATGGTGGAAACAAAGCAGGAATAAATGAGTTAATATTAAAACAATTAAACAAAACGGTCAGTTCAAACGTGTTTAACTCTTAATGTATTAAACTTTAGATAAAGATGTTTTTTAGACGTTTATTTTGTGTTTCCTATTTAATCTTTTCCTCTTTCTTTTTACAGAATCATTAGTTTTCCTGATATTTTCATGTTTCAGAACAGATTAGATCCAGTTTCATTCATCAGAGCAGTTTAAAAACAAGTTTCAGCATCATTTTTCTCTTAAATTTGGGCAAAATATGAAATATGAACTGAACCCACAGATATGTGTTGATGCAGAGCGCCCCCTGCTGGTCTGAGAGGAAACAAACTCAGTTTATGTTCAAGGAGGGAGCAGTCATCATCTGCTGCCTCCTCTAAGGGTAAACTTTGACCTCCTCTAAGGGTAAACTTTGACCTCCTCTAAGGGTAAACGTTAGCCTCCTCTAAGGGTAAACTTTAGCCTCCTCTAAGGGTAAACTTTAGCCTCCTCTAAGGGTAAACTTTAGCCTCCTCTAAGGGTAAACTTTAGCCTCCTCTAAGGGTAAACTTTAGCCTCCTCTTAGGGTAAACTTTAGCCTCCTCTAAGGGTAAACTTTGACCTCCTCTAAGGGTAAACTTTAGCCTCCTCTAAGGGTAAACTTTAGCCTCCTCTTAGGGTAAACTTTAGCCTCCTCTAAGGGTAAACTTTGACCTCCTCTAAGGGTAAACTTTAGCCTCCTCTAAGGGTAAACTTTAGCCTCCTCTAAGGGTAAACTTTGACCTCCTCTAAGGGTAAACTTTAGCCTCCTCTTAGGGTAAACTTTAGCCTCCTCTAAGGGTAAACTTTGACCTCCTCTAAGGGTAAACATTGGCCTCCTCTAAGGGTAAACTTTAGCCTCCTCTAAGGGTAAACTTTGGCCTCCTCTAAGGGTAAACTTTGACCTCCTCTAAGGGTAAACTTTGGCCTCCTCTCGGGTAAACATTGACCTCCTCTAAGGGTAAACATTGACCTCCTCTAAGGGTAAACTTTGGCCTCCTCTAAGGGTAAACTTTGACCTCCTCTAAGGGTAAACATTGGCCTCCTCTAAGGGTAAACTTTGACCTCCTCTAAGGGTAAACATTGGCCTCCTCTAAGGGTAAACATTGACCTCCTCTAAGGGTAAACTTTGGCCTCCTCTAAGGGTAAACTTTGACCTCCTCTAAGGGTAAACATTGGCCTCCTCTAAGGGTAAACATTGACCTCCTCTAAGGGTAAACTTTGACCTCCTCTAAGGGTAAACTTTGACCTCCTCTAAGGGTAAACATTGGCCTCCTCTAAGGGTAAACATTGACCTCCTCTAAGGGTAAACTTTGACCTCCTCTAAGGGTAAACATTGACCTCCTCTAAGGGTAAACTTTGACCTCCTCTAAGGGTAAACTTTGACCTCCTCTAAGGGTAAACTTTGACCTCCTCTAAGGGTAAACTTTGGCCTCCTCTAAGGGTAAACTTTGGCCTCCTCTAAGGGTAAACTTTGACCTCCTCTAAGGGTAAACTTTGACCTCCTCTAAGGGTAAACTTTGGCCTCCTCTCGGGTAAACTTTGACCTCCTCTAAGGGTAAACTTTGACCTCCTCTAAGGGTAAACTTTGACCTCCTCTAAGGGTAAACTTTAACCTCCTCTAAGGGTAAACATTGATCTCCTCTAAGGGTAAACTTTAGCCTCCTCTAAGGGTAAACTTTAGCCTCCTCTAAGGGTAAACTTTAACCTCCTCTAAGGGTAAACATTGATCTCCTCTAAGGGTAAACTTTGGCCTCCTCTCGGGTAAACTTTGACCTCCTGTAAGGGTAAACTTTAACCTCCTCTAAGGGTAAACTTTGACCTCCTCTAAGGGTAAACTTTAGCCTCCTCTCGGGTAAACTTTGACCTCCTCTAAGGGTAAACTTTAACCTCCTCTAAGGGTAAACTTTGACCTCCTCTAAGGGTAAACTTTAACCTCCTCTAAGGGTAAACTTTGACCTCCTCTAAGGATAAACTTTGACCTCCTCTAAGGGTAAACTTTGGCCTCCTCTAAGGGTAAACTTTGGCCTCCTCTAAGGGTAAACTTTAGCCTCCTCTTAGGGTAAACTTTAGCCTCCTCTAAGGGTAAACTTTAGCCTCCTCTTAGGGTAAACTTTAGCCTCCTCTAAGGGTAAACTTTGACCTCCTCTTAGGGTAAACTTTAGCCTCCTCTAAGGGTAAACTTTGACCTCCTCTAAGGATAAACTTTGACCTCCTCTAAGGGTAAACTTTAGCCTCCTCTAAGGGTAAACTTTGACCTCCTCTAAGGATAAACTTTGACCTCCTCTAAGGGTAAACTTTGGCCTCCTCTAAGGGTAAACTTTGACCTCCTCTAAGGGTAAACTTTAGGCTCCTCTCGGGTAAACTTTAGCCTCCTCTAAGGGTAAACTTTGGCCTCCTCTAAGGGTAAACTTTAGCCTCCTCTCGGGTAAACTTTAGCCTCCTCTAAGGGTAAACTTTGGCCTCCTCTAAGGGTAAACTTTAGCCTCCTCTAAGGGTAAACTTTGACCTCCTCTAAGGGTAAACTTTAGCCTCCTCTAAGGGTAAACTTTGACCTCCTCTTAGGGTAAACATTGATCTCCTCTAAGGGTAAACTTTAGCCTCCTCTAAGGGTAAACATTGACCTCCTCTAAGGGTAAACTTTGACCTCCTCTAAGGGTAAACTTTGGCCTCCTCTAAGGGTAAACTTTGGCCTCCTCTAAGGGTAAACTTTGGCCTCCTCTAAGGGTAAACTTTGACCTCCTCTAAGGGTAAACTTTAGCCTCCTCTAAGGGTAAACTTTAGCCTCCTCTTAGGGTAAACTTTAGCCTCCTCTAAGGGTAAACTTTGACCTCCTCTAAGGATAAACTTTGACCTCCTCTAAGGGTAAACTTTAGCCTCCTCTAAGGGTAAACTTTGACCTCCTCTAAGGATAAACTTTGACCTCCTCTAAGGGTAAACTTTGGCCTCCTCTAAGGGTAAACTTTAGGCTCCTCTCGGGTAAACTTTAGCCTCCTCTAAGGGTAAACTTTGGCCTCCTCTAAGGGTAAACTTTAGCCTCCTCTCGGGTAAACTTTAGCCTCCTCTAAGGGTAAACTTTGGCCTCCTCTAAGGGTAAACTTTAGCCTCCTCTAAGGGTAAACTTTGGCCTCCTCTAAGGGTAAACTTTGACCTCCTCTAAGGGTAAACATTGACCTCCTCTAAGGGTAAACTTTAGCCTCCTCTAAGGGTAAACTTTGGCCTCCTCTAAGGGTAAACTTTGACCTCCTCTAAGGGTAAACTTTGGCCTCCTCTAAGGGTAAACTTTGACCTCCTCTCGGGTAAACTTTAGCCTCCTCTAAGGGTAAACTTTGGCCTCCTCTAAGGGTAAACTTTGACCTCCTCTAAGGGTAAACTTTAGCCTCCTCTAAGGGTAAACTTTAGCCTCCTCTAAGGGTAAACTTTGACCTCCTCTAAGGGTAAACTTTAGCCTCCTCTAAGGGTAAACTTTGACCTCCTCTAAGGGTAAACTTTGACCTCCTCTAAGGGTAAACTTTGGCCTCCTCTAAGGGTAAACTTTGGCCTCCTCTAAGGGTAAACTTTGACCTCCTCTAAGGGTAAACTTTGACCTCCTCTAAGGGTAAACTTTGACCTCCTCTAAGGGTAAACTTTAACCTCCTCTCGGGTAAACTTTGACCTCCTCTAAGGGTAAACTTTAGCCTCCTCTAAGGGTAAACTTTGACCTCCTCTAAGGGTAAACTTTGACCTCCTCTAAGGGTAAACTTTGGCCTCCTCTAAGGGTAAACTTTGACCTCCTCTAAGGGTAAACTTTGACCTCCTCTAAGGGTAAACTTTAGCCTCCTCTAAGGGTAAACTTTGGCCTCCTCTAAGGGTAAACTTTGACCTCCTCTAAGGGTAAACTTTGACCTCCTCTAAGGGTAAACTTTGGCCTCCTCTAAGGGTAAACTTTGACCTCCTCTAAGGGTAAACTTTGACCTCCTCTAAGGGTAAACTTTGGCCTCCTCTAAGGGTAAACTTTGACCTCCTCTAAGGGTAAACTTTGACCTCCTCTAAGGGTAAACTTTGGCCTCCTCTAAGGGTAAACTTTGAC
The DNA here is from genome assembly GCA_036924055.1 of Leuresthes tenuis. Classification (NCBI taxonomy): domain Eukaryota; kingdom Metazoa; phylum Chordata; class Actinopteri; order Atheriniformes; family Atherinopsidae; genus Leuresthes; species Leuresthes tenuis. The sequence goes on along the minus strand of JAVGWW010000006.1, from coordinate 37,373,214 downwards.
CTCCTCTAAGGGTAAACTTTGACCTCCTCTAAGGGTAAACTTTAGCCTCCTCTAAGGGTAAACTTTGACCTCCTCTAAGGGTAAACTTTGGCCTCCTCTAAGGGTAAACTTTGGCCTCCTCTTAGGGTAAACTTTAGCCTCCTCTAAGGGTAAACTTTGACCTCCTCTAAGGGTAAACTTTGGCCTCCTCTTAGGGTAAACTTTAGCCTCCTCTAAGGGTAAACTTTGGCCTCCTCTAAGGGTAAACTTTGACCTCCTCTAAGGGTAAACTTTGACCTCCTGTGTGACCCCACTGTCTGATTTTCTTATCACTCAGTACCAGAACAAACTCATGCTGATGAAGACGAACCACATTTCCCATAATTCCACTGTGAAATCACAGCTGCTCCCTGCTCTGTGTGCGTTTCCGCCTGACGGGGGCTGGCTGCGTTTTGGTGTGTTTCTGTGTGTGTGTTTGTCCCCACAACGTCACTAATACATGTTGACAGAGTAAAGGCTGCAGATGGTCTCTCAGCAGCTTCCTGACGCTGACAGACTGCAGCCTCTCCGGGTTATTTATTACCCAGAGTGCACCTTGCTGCGTCCCACACACACAAACACGAGATCTGGAAAAAGAAGCCACTCAGTCAACACACTAAACATCAGAACCTCATACTGGACTTCTCCTCTTCTTATTGTTCCCACATTACTAACTGAAGCTAACGCTAACAGCTTAGCTAATGAAGATGACCTACACCAACTTCTAAGGAGTTACTGCTGCTCCTTTGTGAAAGATGAACATTATTGTTCCCACATTACTTTGTTAGCTGAAGCTAACGCTAACAGCTTAGCTAATGAAGATGACGTACACCAACTTCTAAGGAGTTACTGCTGTTCCTTTCTGAAAGATGAACATTATTGTTCCCACATTACTTTGTTAGCTGAAGCTAACGCTAACAGCTTAGCTAATGAAGATGACGTACACCAACTTCTGAGGAGTTACTGCTGTTTCCTTTGTGAAAGATGAACATTATTGTTCCCACATTTCTTTGTTAGCTGAAGCTAACGCTAACAGCTTAGCTAATGAAGATGACATGCACCAACTTCTAAGGAGTTACTGCTGTTTCTTTCTGAAAGATGAACATTATTGTTCCCACATTTCTTTGTTAGCTGAAGCTAACGCTAACAGCTTAGCTAATGAAGATGACGTACACCAACTTCTGAGGAGTTACTGCTGTTTCCTTTGTGAAAGATGAACATTATTGTTCCCACATTTCTTTGTTAGCTGAAGCTAACGCTAACAGCTTAGCTAATGAAGATGACATGCACCAACTTCTAAGGAGTTACTGCTGTTCCTTCCTGAAAGATGAACATTATTGTTCCCACATTTCTTTGTTAGCTGAAGCTAACGCTAACAGCTTAGCTAATGAAGATGACATGCACCAACTTCTAAGGAGTTACTGCTGTTTCTTTCTGAAAGATGAACATTATTGTTCCCACATTTCTTTGTTAGCTGAAGCTAACGCTAACAGCTTAGCTAATGAAGATGACGTACACCAACTTCTAAGGAGTTACTGCTGCTCCTTTCTGAAAGATGAACATTATTGTTCCCACATTTCTTTGTTAGCTGAAGCTAACGCTAACAGCTTAGCTAATGAACGTACACCAACTTCTAAGGAGTTACTGCTGTTCCTTTCTGAAAGATGAACATTATTGTTCCCACGTTACTTTGTTAACTGAAGCTAACGCTAACAGCTTAGCTAATGAACGTACACCAACTTCTAAGGAGTTACTGCTGCTCCTTTCTGAAAGATGAACATTACTGTTCCCATATTACTTTGTTAGCAGCAGCTAACGCTAACAGCTTAGCTAATGAAGATGACCTACACCAACTTCTAAGGAGTTACTGCTGTTCCTTTCTGAAAGATGAACATTATTGTTCCCACATTACTTTGTTAGCTGAAGCTAACGCTAACAGCTTAGCTAATGAACGTACACCAACTTCTAAGGAGTTACTGCTGTTCCTTTCTGAAAGATGAACATTATTGTTCCCACATTACTTTGTTAGCTGAAGCTAACACTAACAGCTTAGCTAATGAACATACACCAACTTCTAAGGAGTTACTGCTGTTCCTTTCTGAAAGATGAACATGATTGTTCCCACATTACTTTGTTAGCTGAAGCTAACGCTAACAGCTTAGCTGATGAAGATGACGTACACCAACTTCTAAGGAGTTACTGCTGCTCCTTTCTGAAAGATGAACATTACTGTTCCCATATTACTTTGTTAGCAGCAGCTAACGCTAACAGCTTAGCTAATGAACGTACACCAACTTCTAAGGAGTTATTGCTGTTCCTTTCTGAAAGATGAACATTATTGTTCCCACATTACTTTGTTAGCAGCAGCTAACGCTAACAGCTTAGCTAATGAAGATGACCTACACCAACTTCTAAGGAGTTACTGCTGTTCCTTTCTGAAAGATGAACATTATTGTTCCCACATTACTTTGTTAGCTGAAGCTAACGCTAACAGCTTAGCTAATGAAGATGACGTACACCAACTTCTAAGGAGTTACTGCTGTTCCTTTCTGAAAGATGAACATTATTGTTCCCACATTACTTTGTTAGCTGAAGCTAACGCTAACAGCTTAGCTAATGAAGGTGACGTACATCAACTTCTAAGGAGTTACTGCTGTTCCTTTCTGAAAGATGAACATTATTGTTCCCACATTACTTTGTTAGCTGAAGCTAACACTAACAGCTTAGCTAATGAAGATGACGTACACCAACTTCTAAGGAGTTATTGCTGCTCCTTTCTGAAAGATGAACATTATTGTTCCCACATTACTTTGTTAGCTGAAGCTAACGCTAACAGCTTAGCTAATGAACGTACACCAACTTCTAAGGAGTTACTGCTGCTCCTTTCTGAAAGATGAACATTACTGTTCCCATATTACTTTGTTAGCTGAAGCTAACGCTAACAGCTTAGCTAATGAACGTACACCAACTTCTAAGGAGTTACTGCTGTTCCTTTCTGAAAGATGAACGTTATTGTTCCCACGTTACTTTGTTAACTGAAGCTAACGCTAACAGCTTAGCTAATGAACGTACACCAACTTCTAAGGAGTTACTGCTGCTCCTTTCTGAAAGATGAACATTATTGTTCCCACATTACTTTGTTAGCTGAAGCTAACGCTAACAGCTTAGCTAATGAAGATGACCTACACCAACTTCTAAGGAGTTACTGCTGTTCCTTTCTGAAAGATGAACATTATTGTTCCCACATTACTTTGTTAGCTGAAGCTAACGCTAACAGCTTAGCTAATGAACGTACACCAACTTCTAAGGAGTTATTGCTGTTCCTTTCTGAAAGATGAACATTATTGTTCCCACATTACTTTGTTAGCAGCAGCTAACGCTAACAGCTTAGCTAATGAAGATGACGTACACCAACTTCTAAGGAGTTACTGCTGCTCCTTTCTGAAAGATGAACATTATTGTTCCCACATTACTTTGTTAGCTGAAGCTAACGCTAACAGCTTAGCTAATGAAGGTGACGTACACCAACTTCTATGGAGTTACTGCTGTTCCTTTGTGAAAGATGAACATTATTATTCCCACATTACTTTGTTAGCTGAAGCTAATGCTAACAGCTTAGCTAATGAAGATGACGTACACCACCTTCTAAGGAGTTATTGCTGTTTCCTTTCTGAAAGATGAACATTATTGTTCCCACATTACTTTGTTAGCTGAAGCTAACGCTAACAGCTTAGCTAATGAAGATGGCGTACACCAACTTCTAAGGAGTTACTGCTGTTCCTTTGTGAAAGATGAACATTATTGTTCCCACATTACTTTGTTAGCTGAAGCTAACGCTAACAGCTTAGCTAATGAAGATGACGTACACCAACTTCTGAGGAGTTACTGCTGTTTCCTTTCTGAAAGATGAACATTATTGTTACCATATTACTTTGTTAACTGAAGCTAACGCTAACAGCTTAGCTAATGAAATAACTCCTCATGGTTTATTTACTGATTTATTTATTCCTTTAGCAGCAGCTAACGCTAACAGCTTAGCTAATGAAGATGACGTACACCAACTTCTAAGGAGTTACTGCTGTTCCTTTCTGAAAGATGAACATTATTGTTCCCACATTACTTTGTTAGCTGAAGCTAACGCTAACAGCTTAGCTAATGAAGATGACCTACACCAACTTCTAAGGAGTTACTGCTGTTCCTTTCTGAAAGATGAACATTATTGTTCCCACATTACTTTGTTAGCTGAAGCTAACGCTAACAGCTTAGCTAATGAACGTACACCAACTTCTAAGGAGTTATTGCTGTTCCTTTCTGAAAGATGAACATTATTGTTCCCACATTACTTTGTTAGCAGCAGCTAACGCTAACAGCTTAGCTAATGAAGATGACGTACACCAACTTCTAAGGAGTTACTGCTGCTCCTTTCTGAAAGATGAACATTATTGTTCCCACATTACTTTGTTAGCTGAAGCTAACGCTAACAGCTTAGCTAATGAAGGTGACGTACACCAACTTCTAAGGAGTTACTGCTGTTCCTTTGTGAAAGATGAACATTATTCCCACATTACTTTGTTAGCTGAAGCTAATGCTAACAGCTTAGCTAATGAAGATGACGTACACCACCTTCTAAGGAGTTATTGCTGTTTCCTTTCTGAAAGATGAACATTATTGTTCCCACATTACTTTGTTAGCTGAAGCTAACGCTAACAGCTTAGCTAATGAAGATGGCGTACACCAACTTCTAAGGAGTTACTGCTGTTCCTTTGTGAAAGATGAACATTATTGTTCCCACATTACTTTGTTAGCTGAAGCTAACGCTAACAGCTTAGCTAATGAAGATGACGTACACCAACTTCTGAGGAGTTACTGCTGTTTCCTTTCTGAAAGATGAACATTATTGTTACCATATTACTTTGTTAACTGAAGCTAACGCTAACAGCTTAGCTAATGAAATAACTCCTCATGGTTTATTTACTGATTTATTTATTCCTTTAGCAGCAGCTAACGCTAACAGCTTAGCTAATGAAGATGACGTACACCAACTTCTAAGGAGTTACTGCTGTTCCTTTCTGAAAGATGAACATTATTGTTCCCACATTACTTTGTTAGCTGAAGCTAACGCTAACAGCTTAGCTAATGAAGATGACGTACACCAACTTCTAAGGAGTTACTGCTGCTCCTTTCTGAAAGATGAACATTGTTCCCACATTACTTTGTTAGCTGAAGCTAACGCTAACAGCTTAGCTAATGAAGATGACGTACACCAACTTCTGAGGAGTTACTGCTGTTTCCTTTCTGAAAGATGAACATTATTGTTCCCACATTACTTTGCTAGCTGAAGCTAACGCTAACAGCTTAGCTAATGAACATACACCAACTTCTAAGGAGTTCCTGCTGCTCCTTTGTGAAAGATGAACATTATTGTTCCCACATTACTTTGTTAGCTGAAGCTAACGCTAACAGCTTAGCTAATGAAGTCTCAGCTTTAAAGGAGCAGAGCAGCTGCTTTAGCTAAATCCTCGTTTCTTTGTTCGTCTCTGAAACTTTCATTAATAAATAACTGGTTTCATGTTCCCAAGCAGAGCCGCTGCCATGGTAACACTGTAATCAATACTGCTCGGGTTCCTCGGTGAGAGCCGAGATAAGAACAGGAAGCAGAGACCGACCCAGAAAACTATCAGCGCCTCTGAAGGAAAACCCGAAAGTTTGATTTCATTCAGACTCTCTGGGACCATCATGTTTTTTCACTAATTAAATGATAAAGTTTTCCTGTCCATCATCCAGGGTTTCTATGGCAACGCTGTCAGGTTTTATTCAATAATGACATCATGAAACAGGTTTTCCATCGGAGGGTTTGGTTCTGGTTCTGCATCTGATCCACACTCAGAAACGCTCCTCATGGACAGACTCCAGCGCCCGCCCGCCTGCCTGCGGCGCCGTGCGTCATCGAGCCAAACGGACGCCGCACGCCTCTGATCAGACGCCAGGTCCTGCTGCTGCTGACGGACTGAACTCAGAGTCCAGCTCCAATCAGAGGCAGGCTGCAGTAATCTGATTACTGTAGCCTGTGGCAGCACTTTATTTACCTTTTTATCTTTATTTTTCACTTCCAAACTCTGATAATAAACTAATATTCTGTATTATCTGTGATATCTGAGAGAAGCTTCCCGTAAAAACAGGATCAGATGATGTAATACCTGCAGCTGCAGTCCTCAAACTGCTGCTCTCGCAGCTTTCTGCTCACCCTGACAGCTCAGGTGTGTTCCCCACCTGATTAATCACCCAGCCTGCCGCGGTTCTGCCGAGCTCAGCGCCCACTCAGGTGACCCGGCAGGTGCAAGACAAACGACAGCTCAGGTAGGAGCTCGGCGCCGTTCACCCCTGCTACTCGGGATGTTTCCATGGAAACCAACAGAACAGGTCCAGCCCTCATGAAGAAAAGAGAGGGCAGAACCAAGGTCCGGTCGGTTCTGTCGGCTGTGCTGAGATGTGTAGAACCGCTGCGTTACCACAGAAGAAGAGCAGGTGTTTGGACCTTGGTGCGTTTGGGGCGGAGCTCTGAGGAGATGAGTCACAGACCAACAAAGATGAAGTCTTAAAGGTGAGGAGGCTGCAGCCGGATCACAGGTCAGAGGTCAGAACACGTGTGGATGACGTCATCTGAGGGGGAGGAAGACTGAGCTGAGAAGGCTCCTCTGTCTGCTTCAGCGCCTGTGGGCGTGGTCACGTGATGGCGGCCTGCAGATTCCCCTCTTCCCTCTGAGCGGACGCCTCTCTCTGGTCAGCACAGGAAGTGACATCATACAGAGGGAGATGTTGACCTGCTGAACAACGAGCGGCTGCTGGAGGCTGGAGAGCATGAGGTGGAGCTCTGATGGAGACTGATGGAGGTCCTGATCTTCTTAGTTTTACTGCCACACCTGCTGCTGGTGGCTCTCAGATGTTCTCAGTATAAATTCTGCTCATCTCCATCATCTCCTCCTTGGTCCTCCCGTCAGAACCTGGCTCTGAAATCTGAGGACAAACTGATCAGTGCAGCCACTGAAACCGGTTATTACCGAGGAGAGAGTTTCCCCAGAGGAGCTGAAACAGTCCTTCAGTGGTTCCTCAGCTGGTTCCTCAGCTGAAACAGTCCTTCAGTGGTTCCTCAGCTGGTTCCTCAGCTGAAACAGTCCTTCAATGGTTCCTCACCTGGTTCCTCAGCTGAAACAGTCCCTCAGTGGTTCCTGACCTGGTTCCTCAGCTGAAACAGTCCTTCAGTGGTTCCTCAGCTGGTTCCTCAGCTGGTTCCTGTGCTAGTTCCTCAGCTGGTTCCTGTCCTGGTTCTTTAGCTGGTTCCTGTCCTGGTTCCTGTGTCCTGGTTCTTTGGCTGGTTCCTGTCCTGGTTCCTCAGCTGGTTCCTGTCCTAGTTCTTTGGCTGGTTCCTGTCCTAGTTCTTCAGCTGGTTCCTGTCCTAGTTCTTCAGCTGGTTCCTGTCCTAGTTCTTCAGCTGGTTCCTGTCCTGGTTCCTCAGCTGGTTCCTGTCCTGGTTCCTCAGCTGGTTCCTGTCCTAGTTCTTCAGCTGGTTCCTGTCCTGGTTCCTCAGCTGGTTCCTGTCCTGGTTCTTCGGCTGGTTCCTGTCCTGGTTCCTCAGCTGGTTCCTGTCCTAGTTCTTTGGCTGGTTCCTGTCCTAGTTCTTTGGCTGGTTCCTGTCCTAGTTCTTTAGCTGGTTCCTGTCCTAGTTCTTCAGCTGGTTCCTGTCCTGGTTCCTCAGCTGATTCCTGTCCTGGTTCCTCAGCTGGTTCCTGTCCTGGTTCTTCGGCTGGTTCCTGTCCTGGTTCCTCAGCTGGTTCCTGTCCTGGTTCTTCGGCTGGTTCCCGTCCTGGTTCCTCAGCTGGTTCCTGTCCTGGTTCCTCAGCTGGTTCCTGTCCTGGTTCCTCAGCTGGTTCCTGTCCTGGTTCCTCAGCTGGTTCCTGTCCTGGTTCCTCAGCTGGTTCCTGTCCTGGTTCCTCAGCTGGTTCCTGTCCTGGTTCTTCGGCTGGTTCCCGTCCTGGTTCCTCAGCTGGTTCCTGTCCTGGTTCCTCAGCTGGTTCCTGTCCTGGTTCCTCAGCTGGTTCCTGTCCTGGTTCCTCAGCTGGTTCCTGTCCTGGTTCCTCAGCTGGTTCCTGTCCTGGTTCCTCAGCTGGTTCCTGTCCTGGTTCCTCAGCTGGTTCCTGTCCTGGTTCTTCGGCTGGTTCCCGTCCTGGTTCCTCAGCTGGTTCCTGTCCTGGTTCCTCAGCTGGTTCCTGTCCTGGTTCCTCAGCTGGTTCCTGTCCTGGTTCCTCAGCTGGTTCCTGTCCTGGTTCCTCGGCTGGTTCCTGTCCTTTGCTCTCAGTCTATTTTCAGACTGATTATATTTCTCACTTTCAGGTTCTAAATGGACCGGCACCATCCTTTAAGGTTCTAAATGGACCGGCACCATCCTTTCAGGTTCTAAATGGACCGGCACCATCCTTTCAGGTTCTAAATGGACCGGCACCATCCTTTCAGGTTCTAAATGGACCGGCACCATCCTTTAAGGTTCTAAATGGACCGGCACCATCCTTTAAGGTTCTAAATGGACCGGCACCATCCTTCCTGTCTGAAACATCCCACAAACTGGAACGACTGGAGCTCATTCATCTCTTCTTTTTGGCTTTTAGCTCCAGTCTGACTTCCTTTTAGGTTCTGAGTTCTGCCTTTATTGGGTTTTTTGCTGCTGGGTTCGGGTTCGACTGATTTATTATAGATTTATTCCCATTATTGTTGGTTATTCCTGAGCTTTAGTTACTGTTATTTTTACAGCTGTTAGTTACTTCACTTTGTGGATGAACTCCACCCTGATGATGGAGCGGCTGGTTGTGCCTGGATGACAGCTCCGGTTCTTTGTCAGAACCTCTGTGTGGTTCTGGACTCATTTTAAACACATCAGGACAGCTTCAGTGGAATTAAATTAAACCGATCGATGGAGGAGACGCTGAGAGGAACAGGATAGTGTCACCTGATACTCAGGAGGATCGATAGAAACACAGAACAGAACCAAACGGGCCGAACCGCAGAACAAACAACAACAACACAGCAGCTTTTCATGGTACCAACACTGAGGAGGGGTTAAATGTACATGAGAAGCACTGACCTGAGCTGTGCTGCAGCACGGTGTCGGTCAGGTCCTGCAGGCACACCAGCAGCAGCACCGACCCGGTTCCCAGCAGCAGCAGGAACCACAGGGAGCAGGGAACCTTCATCCTCCTCTGGTCCTGCAGCCGACAGTCCACCGGGCTCAGTCCAGACCGCAGAACACCTGAGGACAGCAGAACCTGAGTGATCCACACAGAACCTGAGTGATCCACAGCAGAACCTGAGTGATCCACAGCAGAACACCTGAGGACAGCAGAACCTGAGTGATCCACAGCAGAACCTGAGTGATCCACACAGAACACCTGAGTGATCCACAGCAGAACCTGAGTGATCCACACAGAACACCTGAGTGATCCACAGCAGAACCTGAGTGATCCACAGCAGAACCTGAGTGATCCACAGCAGAACACCTGAGTGATCCACACAGAACACCTGAGTGATCCACAGCAGAACCTGAGTGATCCACACAGAACCTGAGTGATCCACAGCAGAACACCTGAGTGATCCACAGCAGAACACCTGAGGACAGCAGAACCTGAGTGATCCACACAGAACCTGAGTGATCCACAGCAGAACCTGAGTGATCCACAGCAGAACCTGAGTGATCCACAGCAGAACACCTGAGTGATCCACACAGAACACCTGAGTGATCCACAGCAGAACACCTGAGTGATCCACAGCAGAACCTGAGTGATCCACACAGAACCTGAGTGATCCACAGCAGAACCTGAGTGATCCACACAGAACACCTGAGTGATCCACAGCAGAACCTGAGTGATCCACAGCAGAACACCTGAGGACAGCAGAACCTGAGTGATCCACACAGAACACCTGAGTGATCCACAGCAGAACCTGAGTGATCCACAGCAGAACACCTGAGTGATCCACAGCAGAACCTGAGTGATCCACACAGAACCTGAGTGATCCACAGCAGAACCTGAGTGATCCACAGCAGAACACCTGAGTGATCCACACAGAACACCTGAGTGATCCACAGCAGAACCTGAGTGATCCACACAGAACCTGAGTGATCCACAGCAGAACCTGAGTGATCCACAGCAGAACACCTGAGTGATCCACACAGAACACCTGAGTGATCCACAGCAGAACCTGAGTGATCCACACAGAACCTGAGTGATCCACAGCAGAACCTGAGTGATCCACAGCAGAACACCTGAGTGATCCACAGCAGAACCTGAGTGATCCACACAGAACACCTGAGTGATCCACAGCAGAACCTGAGTGATCCACACAGAACACCTGAGTGATCCACAGCAGAACACCTGAGTGATCCACACAGAACACCTGAGTGATCCACAGCAGAACCTGAGTGATCCACACAGAACACCTGAGTGATCCACAGCAGAACCTGAGTGATCCACACAGAACCTGAGTGATCCACAGCAGAACCTGAGTGATCCACAGCAGAACACCTGAGTGATCCACAGCAGAACCTGAGTGATCCACACAGAACACCTGAGGACAGCAGAACCTGAGTGATCCACAGCAGAACACCTGAGTGATCCACAGCAGAACCTGAGTGATCCACAGCAGAACCTGAGTGATCCACACAGAACCTGAGTGATCCACAGCAGAACCTGAGTGATCCACAGCAGAACCTGAGTGATCCACACAGAACACCTGAGTGATCCACAGCAGAACCTGAGTGATCCACACAGAACCTGAGTGATCCACAGCAGAACCTGAGTGATCCACACAGAACACCTGAGGACAGCAGAACCTGAGTGATCCACAGCAGAACACCTGAGTGATCCACAGCAGAACCTGAGTGATCCACACAGAACCTGAGTGATCCACAGCAGAACCTGAGTGATCCACACAGAACACCTGAGGACAGCAGAACCTGAGTGATCCACAGCAGAACCTGAGTGATCCACACAGAACCTGAGTGATCCACAGCAGAACCTGAGTGATCCACACAGAACACCTGAGTGATCCACAGCAGAACCTGAGTGATCCACAGCAGAACACCTGAGTGATCCACAGCAGAACCTGAGTGATCCACAGCAGAACCCGAGTGATCCACACAGAACCTGAGTGATCCACAGCAGAACCTGAGTGATCCACACAGAACACCTGAGTGATCCACAGCAGAACCTGAGTGATCCACACAGAACACCTGAGTGATCCACAGCAGAACCTGAGTGATCCACACAGAACACCTGAGTGATCCACAGCAGAACCTGAGTGATCCACACAGAACACCTGAGTGATCCACAGCAGAACCTGAGTGATCCACACAGAACACCTGAGTGATCCACAGCAGAACACCTGAGTGATCCACAGCAGAACCTGAGTGATCCACAGCAGAACCTGAGTGATCCACACAGAACACCTGAGTGATCCACAGCAGAACCTGAGTGATCCACAGCAGAACACCTGAGTGATCCACAGCAGAACACCTGAGTGATCCACAGCAGAACCTGAGTGATCCACAGCAGAACACCTGAGTGATCCACAGCAGAACCTGAGTGATCCACAGCAGAACACCTGAGTGATCCACAGCAGAACACCTGAGTGATCCACAGCAGAACCTGAGTGATCCACAGCAGAACACCTGAGTGATCCACAGCAGAACCTGAGTGATCCACACAGAACACCTGAGTGATCCACACAGAACACCTGAGTGATCCACAGCAGAACCTGAGTGATCCACACAGAACCTGAGTGATCCACAGCAGAACCTGAGTGATCCACAGCAGAACCTGAGTGATCCACAGCAGAACCTGAGTGATCCACACAGAACACCTGAGTGATCCACACAGAACCCCTGAGTGATCCGCAGCAGAACACCTGAGTGATCCACACAGCAGAACCTGAGTGATCCACAGCAGAACCTGAGTGATCCACAGCAGAACACCTGAGTGATCCACAGCAGAACACCTGAGGACAGCAGAACCTGAGTGATCCACACAGAACACCTGAGTGATCCACACAGAACACCTGAGTGATCCACAGCAGAACACCTGAGTGATCCACAGCAGAACCTGAGTGATCCACAGCAGAACACCTGAGTGATCCACAGCAGAACACCTGAGTGATCCACAGCAGAACCTGAGTGATCCACAGCAGAACACCTGAGTGATCCACAGCAGAACACCTGAGTGATCCACAGCAGAACCTGAGTGATCCACAGCAGAACCTGAGTGATCCACAGCAGAACACCTGAGTGATCCACAGCAGAACCTGAGTGATCCACAGCAGAACCTGAGTGATCCACAGCAGAACACCTGAGTGATCCACACAGAACACCTGAGTGATCCACAGCAGAACCTGAGTGATCCACAGTAGAACCTGAGTGATCCACACAGAACACCTGAGTGATCCACAGCAGAACCTGAGTGATCCACACAGAACACCTGAGTGATCCACACAGAACACCTGAGTGATCCACAGCAGAACACCTGAGTGATCCACAGCAGAACCTGAGTGATCCACAGTAGAACCTGAGTGATCACAGCAGAACCTGAGTGACCCACACAGAACACCTGAGGACAGCAGAACCTGAGTGATCCACAGCAGAACACCTGAGTGATCCGCAGCAGAACACCTGAGTGATCCACAGCAGAACCTGAGTGATCCACAGCAGAACACCTGAGTGATCCACAGCAGAACCTGAGTGATCCACAGCAGAACCTGAGTGATCCGCAGCAGAACACCTGAGTGATCCACAGCAGAACCTGAGTGATCCACACAGAACACCTGAGGACAGCAGAACCTGAGTGATCCACACAGAACCTGAGTGATCCACAGCAGAACACCTGAGTGATCCACACAGAACACCTGAGTGATCCACACAGAACCTGAGTGATCCACAGCAGAACCTGAGTGATCCACACAGAACCTGAGTGATCCACAGCAGAACCTGAGTGATCCACAGCAGAACACCTGAGTGATCCACAGCAGAACACCTGAGTGATCCACACAGAACACCTGAGTGATCCACACAGAACCTGAGTGATCCACAGCAGAACCTGAGTGATCCACAGCAGAACCTGAGTGATCCACAGCAGAACACCTGAGTGATCCACAGCAGAACCTGAGTGATCCACAGTAGAACCTGAGTGATCCACAGCAGAACCTGAGTGATCCACAGCAGAACCTGAGTGATCCACAGCAGAACCTGAGTGATCCACAGTAGAACCTGAGTGATCCACAGCAGAACCTGAGTGATCCACACAGAACCTGAGTGATCCACAGCAGAACCTGAGTGATCCACAGCAGAACCTGAGTGATCCACAGCAGAACACCTGAGTGATCCACAGCAGAACCTGAGTGATCCACAGCAGAACCTGAGTGATCCACAGCAGAACCTGAGTGATCCACAGCAGAACCTGAGTGATCCACAGCAGAACCTGAGTGATCCACAGCAGAACAGAACAGAACTGCAGAAGAAGAGCAGAACTCTGACTGATTAAAGATGAATCTTCCTCCTCCTCCTCCTCCCATGAGGCCGAGCAGGACATCTGTTTCTGTGCAGAGCAAACAGCTCATCTCAGCAGGAAGCGACCGCACAGGTAACATGCACACGCACACGTGCACACTAACGTGCACGCGCACACGTGCACACTGTGAGGCAGCAGCTTTGCTGAGCCTCAGCTGCTTGAACACAGAGGAGCTGGAAACACTGAAAGCTTCAGCGCCTCCTGAATCTTCTCCTCAGCAGACCTTTACATCACTTCCTGTCAGCCCGATGAAAAGCAGCAGAACCGTCCTCAGACTGGAACCGGACCTTTAAACCCGTCCTCAGACTGGAACCGGACCTTTAAACCCGTCCTCAGACTGAAACCGGACCTTTAAACCCGTCCTCAGACTGGAACCGGACCTTTAAACCCGTCCTCAGACTGGAACCGGACCTTTAAACCCGTCCTCAGACTGGAACCGGACCTTTAAACCCGTCCTCAGACTGGAACCGGACCTTTAAACCCGTCCGTCAGACTGAAACCGGACCTTTAAACCCGTCCTCAGACTGGAACCGGACCTTTAAACCCGTCCTCAGACTGGAACCGGGCCTTTAAACCCGTCCTCAGACTGGAACCGGGCCTTTAAACCCGTCCTCAGACTGAAACCGGACCTTTAAACCCGTCCTCAGACTGAAACCGGGCCTTTAAACCCGTCCTCAGACTGAAACCGGACCCTTAAACCCGTCCTCAGACTGAAACCGGACCCTTAAACCCGTCCTCAGACTGGAACCGGGCCTTTAAACCCGTCCTCAGACTGGAACCGGACCTTTAAACCCGTCAGACTGGAACCGGACCTTTAAACCCGTCAGACTGGAACCGGACCTTTAAACCCGTCCTCAGACTGGAACCGGACCTTTAAACCCGTCCTCAGACTGGAACCGGACCTTTAAACCCGTCCTCAGACTGGAACCGGACCTTTAAACCCGTCCTCAGACTGGAACCGGACCCTTAAACCCGTCCTCAGACTGGAACCGGACCTTTAAACCCGTCCTCAGACTGGAACCGGACCTTTAAACCCGTCCTCAGACTGGAACCGGACCTTTAAACCCGTCCTCAGACTGGAACCGGACCTTTAAACCCGTCCTCAGACTGAAACCGGACCTTTAAACCCGTCCTCAGACTGAAACCGGACCTTTAAACCCGTCCTCAGACTGAAACCGGACCTTTAAACCCGTCCTCAGACTGGAACCGGACCCTTAAACCCGTCCTCAGACTGGAACCGGGCCTTTAAACCCGTCCTCAGACTGAAACCGGACCTTTAAACCCGTCCTCAGACTGGAACCGGACCCTTAAACCCGTCCTCAGACTGGAACCGGGCCTTTAAACCCGTCCTCAGACTGGAACCGGACCTTTAAACCCGTCCTCAGACTGGAACCGGACCTTTAAACCCGTCCTCAGACTGGAACCGGACCTTTAAACCCGTCCTCAGACTGGAACCGGACCTTTAAACCCGTCCTCAGACTGGAACCGGACCTTTAAACCCGTCCTCAGACTGGAACCGGGCCTTTAAACCCGTCCTCAGACTGGAACCGGGCCTTTAAACCCGTCCTCAGACTGGAACCGGACCTTTAAACCCGTCCTCAGACTGGAACCGGAGCAGAACTGCAGGTGATCAGCTGGGTTTGAATCCTCCTGCATGGAAACACTCAGCTGCTCTGTTCAGGCTCCAAAGTTTCAGCTAAAACAGTTCATTGATCCAGCTGAACTCCCCGTAAAGCTGCTCTCAGTCTCATGTTTTCCTGGTTCTTTGGTCAGAAACTGGGTCTAAAATCAGACTTCCTGTTAAACCCTTTCAGCCTGTCGCTCTGCTCTGATAAAATCCTGATTTTAGAACCACAGAATCACCGATAAAGCAGCTGAAAAACAGCGTCTGAACTCAGCTGGACTCAGCTGACGGACTTCAGTCAGTACTGACTGGGTGCCGCTGCAGTATGAGACCTCTCTCTCTTCTTCTGTGGTTTCCATCTGGTTAAAGCACACACGACTCGTTTCTCACCTTCATCTGTCCCAGATCCTCTTCATTTTCTTCTTCTGTCTTTGTGTAAAAACTCCTCAGAAAGCTGCCTCCTCCACCTTCTTCTTCATCACTTTCTGAGCTGAGCTCTTCTTCTTCTTCTGTCTTTGTGTAAAAACTCCTCAGAAAGCTTCCTCCTCCACCTTCTTCTTCATCACTTTCTGAGCTGAGCTCTTCTTCTTCTTCTGTCTTTGTGTAAAAACTCCTCAGAAAGCTGCCTCCTCCACCTTCTTCTTCATCACTTTCTGAGCTGAGCTCTTCTTCTTCTTCAGGTCTTTGTGTAAAAACTCCTCAGAAAGCTGCCTCCTCCACCTTCTTCTTCATCACTTTCTGAGCTGAGCTCTTCTTCTTCTTCTGTCTTTGTGTAAAAACTCCTCAGAAAGCTGCCTCCTCCACCTTCTTCTTCATCACTTTCTGAGCTGAGCTCTTCTTCTTCTTCTGTCTTTGTGTAAAAACTCCTCCTCCACCTTCTTCTTCTTCACCTCCTGAGCTGAGCTCTTCTTCTTCAGGTCTTTCCAGGAACCTGCAGTGACACCTTCTGATGCCCTTTTCTGTTTGATCAGAGACTAAAAGCTGCTGCAGCTGGGTGACTCGGTCCCTCGGACTCTGCTGAACCTCCGTCTCTCTCATTCTTCTTGTCCTTCGGTCATGAAAGCGTCCGCCTGAAGCAACACTTGTGACTTTTGTCTGGAGGAGGTCGGACAGCTGAGCTGGAGATATTTATAGATCAGAGTGTGATCTGCTCCCAAACCAAAGGCTATTTTCATCCCTCACAGCAGAGACTGCAGAACCTGCTGCAGCGTCTCGCTCCCCGGTGGTTCCCGTCCTCGCCCTGGTTGCCCTGGTTACCCTGGTTACCTCATGCCCTCCCCTGTGTGTCAGAGGCAGATTGTCTCGTCTCCTTCAGCAGCTTTCCAGCGTTATTAAAGCGTATAGCTGATCCTTTTCCTTCCCGTTTTGTCTGATTTTGCACCTGTTCTTTGGATTTTGGGCCTTGGACCCTATAAATAACCCTGAGAACCGACCGTCTGCCTGCTTTTGTGTCACCAGTTCCTGGTTCTTGGTTCTAGCCGACTCTCTTCTGCTGCTACTTCAAGTCTTCGTCCAGCAGGGACACGGGATGTTGAGGCTACAGATGAACCCTAAGCCCCTCAGAGCTGCCAGGAGGTCTTTATTTCTCAGCAGCTTTTCACTTTCACCCCACAATAAATGTTTGTTTTTGTTTGAATAAAAACTGAAAAACGGATTCAAATAAGGTCCGATTCTGGTTTCTGCTTCTTTTCATCTTTCCTCCGATAAAGAAGGTGAAGAAAAGTAAAACGGCTGAGCTTCAGGAAGTCCTAGAAGCCTTAATGTGGGCCTTTCAAAACAAAAGCCCAGAGAATAAAGTGAGCCTGAGCTCATCACCACCAGGTAATAAAGGTAATAAAGGTAATAAAGGTAGTTCCACGTCATCCTATGGAGTGGTGCGGCCCAGAAACTGTGCTCCAGCTTTCTGTAATCAGAAGAAGTGCATGATGGGAAGTGTTGTTTCCCCAAAGTGCGCGCTGCCGTCAGGAATAAACGAAAAGAAACTTCATAAAGTAAAGTAAAGTAAAGTAAATCAGATGCGATTTCAGGAGGAAAATAGCTCTAATATCTCTGGCAGCGTGTCGGGTCTGCGGCGGAAATGAAGAACGGCAGCAGAGTGGAAATCATCTCGTTCACTGCGGCGAATAGAAAGAAATGTTTCATCTGTTTCCATCTGTTTCATCTCTTAGTTTCAATCCGTGGAAGAAGAAGTTTATTAAAAGCTCGTGCTTACAACATGCACACGCATTTCAACAAGTTCTCGCGCGCCAAAAGAAGAAAAAGAAAAGCAGAAAATAAATTTCTCCGGCGCGCCGCGATCACCATGGAAACGGCAGGAGAGAAGCACGTGTCCCACGAGTCTGGGCAGATCACTGATAATAATATGAGGAGTGATAGACCTGTCCAAGCCCCCCCGGCACGTGCAACTCGGTTCAATAACAGTCAGCTGGTCCAGCCGTAGGTAAAATCTCGTCTCGTGCGTCTCGTCACGCCCCAAATACCAAGTTAAACCCACAGAAACTCCTGCTGCTGCCGCAGAATTAACTTGTTCAGACTCGCTGTGCTTAAAACAAAGAGAAGCTCAGAGTCCAGCTGCTAAAAGGCAGAATCTGTACCAGATGCAGACAGAAAGGCTGATAAACCTGTTCAGGTCAGAGGCTTCGGTTCGGATCTGAAAACAGAACCAACCCAGTAAATAACGCCACAGCTCAGCCGTCCTGTTCATTCATTCTGTTAGAAAATCAGATTAAAGTTCTTTCAGGGAACTCCTGCAGATCAGAAGTGATGAAGGTGATGAAGAGGCAGAGCCCCCCCACAGGCTGCCTGAATCCTGCTTTGTTTGAATAAAAGCTTTGGACTTTGAAACCTTAAAGACGTCCGGTCTCAGGCTGCCTCCTCACTGGGTCCATGTCTGAAACAAACCCAGCCTTAGAGGAGTCCAAACGGCTCCATCAGTGTGCCACTGATAACATTTAGATTAGATTCAAACCGCAAAAACTAAAGAGAACTCATCACAGTCAAAGTCTGACAGAATCCCAGGAAGTAGTCTCATCCCATCCTTTAACTTTAACTGAAGGGGGTTAGGGTCCATCAGCAGAGTCCTGAAGGGGGTTAGGGTCGGTCCAAGTCCTGAAGGGGGTTAGGGTCGGTCCAAGTCCTGAAGGGGGTTAGGGTCCGTCAGCAGAGCCCTGAAGGGGGTTAGGGTCGGTCCAAGTCCTGAAGGGGGTTAGGGTCGGTCCAAGTCCTGAAGGGGGTTTGGGTCGGTCCATCGCCAGAGTCCTGAAGGGGGTTAGGGTCGGTCCAAGTCCTGAAGGGGGTTAGGGTCGGTCCATCGCCAGAGTCCTGAAGGGGGTTAGGGTCGGTCCAAGTCCTGAAGGGGGTTAGGGTCGGTCCATCGCCAGAGTCCTGAAGGGGGTTAGGGTCGGTCCAAGTCCTGAAGGGGGTTAGGGTCGGTCCAAGTCCTGAAGGGGGTTAGGGTCGGTCCAAGTCCTGAAGGGGGTTAGGGTCCGTCAGCAGAGCCCTGAAGGGGGTTAGGGTCGGTCCAAGTCCTGAAGGGGGTTAGGGTCGGTCCAAGTCCTGAAGGGGGTTTGGGTCGGTCCGTCAGCAGAGCCCTGAAGGGGGTTAGGGTCGGTCCAAGTCCTGAAGGGGGTTAGGGTCGGTCCAAGTCCTGAAGGGGGTTAGGGTCGGTCCAAGTCCTGAAGGGGGTTAGGGTCGGTCCAAGTCCTGAAGGGGGTTAGGGTCGGTCCATCGCCAGAGTCCTGAAGGGGGTTAGGGTCCATCAGCAGAGTCCTGAAGGGGGTTAGGGTCGGTCCAAGTCCTGAAGGGGGTTAGGGTCGGTCCAAGTCCTGAAGGGGGTTAGGGTCGGTCCAAGTCCTGAAGGGGGTTAGGGTCGGTCCAAGTCCTGAAGGGGTTTAGGGTCGGTCCAAGTCCTGAAGGGGGATAGGGTCGGTCCATCGCCAGAGTCCTGAAGGGGGTTAGGGTCGGTCCCCAGAGTCCTGAAGGGGGTTAGGGTCGGTCCCCAGAGTCCTGAAGGGGGTTAGGGTCGGTCCGTCACCAGAGTCCTGAAGGGGGTTAGGGTCGGTCCATCGCCAGAGTCCTGAAGGGGGTTAGGGTCGGTCCATCGCCAGAGTCCTGAAGGGGGTTAGGGTCGGTCCAAGTCCTGAAGGGGGTTAGGGTCGGTCCAAGTCCTGAAGGGGGTTAGGGTCGGTCCAAGTCCTGAAGGGGGTTAGGGTCGGTCCAAGTCCTGAAGGGGGTTAGGGTCGGTCCAAGTCCTGAAGGGGGTTAGGGTCGGTCCAAGTCCTGAAGGGGGTTAGGGTCGGTCCAAGTCCTGAAGGGGGTTAGGGTCGGTCCAAGTCCTGAAGGGGGTTAGGGTCGGTCCAAGTCCTGAAGGGGGTTAGGGTCGGTCCAAGTCCTGAAGGGGGTTAGGGTCCATCAGCAGAGTCCTGAAGGGGGTTAGGGTCGGTCCAAGTCCTGAAGGGGGTTAGGGTCGGTCCAAGTCCTGAAGGGGGTTAGGGTCGGTCCAAGTCCTGAAGGGGGTTAGGGTCGGTCCAAGTCCTGAAGGGGGTTAGGGTCGGTCCAAGTCCTGAAGGGGGTTAGGGTCGGTCCAAGTCCTGAAGGGGGTTAGGGTCGGTCCAAGTCCTGAAGGGGGTTAGGGTCGGTCCATCGCCAGAGTCCCGAAGGGGGTTAGGGTCCATCAGCAGAGTCCCGAAGGGGGTTAGGGTCCATCAGCAGAGTCCCGAAGGGGGTTAGGGTCCATCAGCAGAGTCCCGAAGGGGGTTAGGGTCGGTCCAAGTCCTGAAGGGGGTTAGGGTCGGTCCAAGTCCTGAAGGGGGTTAGGGTCCATCAGCAGAGTCCTGAAGGGGGTTAGGGTCGGTCCAAGTCCTGAAGGGGGTTAGGGTCGGTCCAAGTCCTGAAGGGGGTTAGGGTCGGTCCAAGTCCTGAAGGGGGTTAGGGTCGGTCCAAGTCCTGAAGGGGTTTAGGGTCGGTCCAAGTCCTGAAGGGGGATAGGGTCGGTCCATCGCCAGAGTCCTGAAGGGGGTTAGGGTCGGTCCAAGTCCTGAAGGGGGTTAGGGTCCGTCAGCAGAGCCCTGAAGGGGGTTAGGGTCGGTCCAAGTCCTGAAGGGGGTTAGGGTCGGTCCAAGTCCTGAAGGGGGTTTGGGTCGGTCCATCGCCAGAGTCCTGAAGGGGGTTAGGGTCGGTCCAAGTCCTGAAGGGGGTTAGGGTCGGTCCATCGCCAGAGTCCTGAAGGGGGTTAGGGTCGGTCCAAGTCCTGAAGGGGGTTAGGGTCGGTCCAAGTCCTGAAGGGGGTTAGGGTCGGTCCAAGTCCTGAAGGGGGTTAGGGTCCGTCAGCAGAGCCCTGAAGGGGGTTAGGGTCGGTCCAAGTCCTGAAGGGGGTTAGGGTCGGTCCAAGTCCTGAAGGGGGTTAGGGTCGGTCCAAGTCCTGAAGGGGGTTAGGGTCCGTCAGCAGAGTCCTGAAGGGGGTTAGGGTCGGTCCAAGTCCTGAAGGGGGATAGGGTCGGTCCATCGCCAGAGTCCTGAAGGGGGTTAGGGTCGGTCCAAGTCCTGAAGGGGGTTAGGGTCCGTCAGCAGAGCCCTGAAGGGGGTTAGGGTCGGTCCAAGTCCTGAAGGGGGTTAGGGTCGGTCCAAGTCCTGAAGGGGGTTTGGGTCGGTCCATCGCCAGAGTCCTGAAGGGGGTTAGGGTCGGTCCAAGTCCTGAAGGGGGTTAGGGTCGGTCCATCGCCAGAGTCCTGAAGGGGGTTAGGGTCGGTCCAAGTCCTGAAGGGGGTTAGGGTCGGTCCAAGTCCTGAAGGGGGTTAGGGTCCGTCAGCAGAGTCCTGAAGGGGGTTAGGGTCGGTCCATCAGCAGAGTCCTGTTCCTGAGGACGACAGGAAGTCGATACAAAGCTCCATCAGAGCTCTGAAGCTCCTCCTGCAGGAAGCAGAGGTGTCTTCTTCATGCATTATTAAAGCCTCCCCATAAATAACCAGGAGAAAAGCTGGTTCCTGACTGAGGTTTTTCTCATTAGCGTGTGGAGGATAATGTTTCCTGTGCTCAGGTTAAAGAAACTGAATCCTAAGAGCAGCTCGGGCTGATGAGGTTCTGACATGCAGGCGTGAACATCCTCCCTCAGGAGGAATCAAAGGAGACGCAGCAGAGGTTTCTTCTTCTCCTGAGCAGAAAAAGGCAGCTTTAAGCTTTAAGCTAAAACCAGGAGCCATCAGAACCCAGAGAAGGTCCAAATATATGCACATATTTGTCTGATTTCAGGACAGTTTTGAACAAAGTTAGAAACAAACAGAGAAATTCACCCTCCGACCCACAGGAACCGGCTTCAGCCGCGGTTTCCATGACGAACCAGTTCGTGCCGACGGGCCGAGCCCAAACACAGACGTGTTCTTAGTTCTTCTTCTTTAAGAAAATCAGAACTTTTTAAGCCTTGGATCAGAACCCTCAGCTGAAAAAGCTCATTAACACATCAGTGACATCATGATCACCTTCGCTCCTTCTGCCGGTGGAACCGGACCGGATCGGGCCAACCCTTCAGAACCAACAGGTTCTGGAAACCTGCTTCCTGTCGTCCTCCTGCTCCGGACTGAAGCTCAGAGTGTGTGGCGCTGCGAGGTGTTCAGGACAGGCGGCTATTTTTAGCCGCGAGGAGAGAAATAATTCAGCAGCTCGCTGACAGAGAGGAGCCGCCGCCTCCTCAGGTTGGACCCGGAGGTTCTGTCCTCAGGAGGTTCTGTCCTCAGGAGGTTCTGTTCTCAGGAGGTTCTGTTCTCAGGAGGTTCTGTCCTCAGATCCCTCCTCAGGTTGGACCCGGAGGTTCTGTCCTCAGGAGGTTCTGTCCTCAGGAGGTTCTGTCCTCAGGAGGTTCTGTCCTCAGGAGGTTCTGTCCTCAGGTCCCTCCTCAGGTTGGACCCGGAGGTTCTGTCCTCGGGAGGTTCTGTCCTCGGGAGGTTCTGTCCTCAGATCCCTCCTCAGGTTGGACCCGGAGGTTCTGTCCTCGGGAGGTTCTGTCCTCGGGAGGTTCTGTCCTCGGGAGGTTCTGTCCTCGGGTCCCTCCTCAGGTTGGACCCGGAGGTTCTGTCCTCAGGAGGTTCTGTCCTCGGGAGGTTCTGTCCTCGGGAGGTTCTGTCCTCGGGAGGTTCTGTCCTCGGGAGGTTCTGTCCTCAGGTCCCTCCTCAGGTTGGACCCGGAGGTTCTGTCCTCGGGAGGTTCTGTCCTCAGGAGGTTCTGTCCTCAGATCCCTCCTCAGGTTGGACCCGGAGGTTCTGTCCTCGGGAGGTTCTGTCCTCGGGAGGTTCTGTCCTCGGGAGGTTCTGTCCTCGGGAGGTTCTGTCCTCGGGAGGTTCTGTCCTCAGGAGGTTCTGTCCTCGGGAGGTTCTGTCCTCAGGAGGTTCTGCTCCTCAGATCCCTCCTCAGGTTGGACCCGGAGGTTCTGTCCTCAGGAGGTTCTGTCCTCAGGAGGATCTGTCCTCAGGTCCCTCCTCAGGTTGGACCCGGAGGTTCTGTCCTCAGGAGGATCTGCTCCTCAGATCCCTCCTCAGGTTGGACCCGGAGGTTCTGTCCTCGGGAGGTTCTGTCCTCAGGAGGTTCTGTCCTCAGGAGGTTCTGTCCTCAGGTCCCTCCTCAGGTTGGACCCGGAGGTTCTGTCCTCGGGAGGTTCTGTCCTCAGGAGGTTCTGTCCTCAGGAGGTTCTGGCCTCAGGAGGTTCTGGCCTCAGGAGGTTCTGTCCTCGGGAGGTTCTGTCCTCAGGAGGTTCTGTCCTCAGGTCCCTCCTCAGGTTGGACCCGGAGGTTCTGTCCTCGGGAGGTTCTGTCCTCAGGAGGTTCTGTCCTCGGGAGGTTCTGTCCTCAGGAGGTTCTGGCCTCAGGAGGTTCTGGCCTCAGGAGGTTCTGTCCTCAGATCCCTCCTCAGGTTGGACCCGGAGGTTCTGTCCTCAGGAGGTTCTGTCCTCAGGAGGATCTGGCCTCAGATCCCTCCTCAGGTTGGACCCGGAGGTTCTGTCCTCGGGAGGTTCTGTCCTCAGGAGGTTCTGTCCTCAGGAGGTTCTGTCCTCGGGAGGTTCTGTCCTCGGGAGGTTCTGTCCTCGGGAGGTTCTGTCCTCGGGAGGTTCTGTCCTCAGGAGGTTCTGTCCTCAGAACCCTCTGATCTGCTGAGGTTCTGTCCTCAGGAGGTTCTGTCCTCAGGAGGTTCTGTTCTCAGGAGGTTCTGTTCTCAGGAGGTTCTGTCCTCAGGAGGTTCTGTCCTCAGAGTTCAGCCCAAACATCCCTTTCAGGACTTTTCTGTTTCCTGTAAAGCGTCCGCTCTGACCTCTGACCTCTGACCCCGGACCTCTGGGGTCAGGCAGATTTTCTACAGTCACACCGAGTCCATTAACTCTGACAGAACCTTTTCTGACCAAAACATCAACCTTAAGCCCAAAACGGGTTCGGAGCAGATGTTTGGATCCGTTCAGCTTCATTAAAACCTGGAGGTGAAACTCTGGAGAGACGCCTCAACATACATGATCCTGTCCCAGGAAATCTGCCAAAATATGATAAAAACACCCGTCATGGACCGGTTCTGCTCAGAAAAACTGATATTTTAGGGAAACCCAGAGAAACAACAATTAAATTCTACCTTTTGAATCATTTTTAAATGGAATATTTCTACAGTTAATATTTCTGATTTCACTGGACCTCACAATGTGAAAAAAACAATAAATACAGACCCAATAATGTGGAAAAATGAGCTAAACACAGTCCAGCTGAGCAGTTTCATCTTTTTATCCAGAAGTTTATTTAAAGTTTGAAAGCTTCTGGAGGACCAAGCTGTTCTCAGTGAGCAGATGAACGTATTTCAGCCAGAAATAAGGTGTAAAAACCCCTTAAAGCTTATGTATTCAGTCATTATTACACTAAAATCCATGTGAAAAAACCTGCTTCTCACTGTTTTCAGGTCAAATATTTATATGCGATTAATTTATTACAAAGCCTCTAATTAATTAGATTAATTTTTTACTCTACTTATTAGCTCCAGCTGCTCTGAGAGTTAGATTTAAGGCTGTTGAGATGAGACTAAAGAACCGGTTCTGAACCTAAACTGGACCTATTTTGGCTTTAATTTTATTATAAATCTAATTTATTACAATTTCTCATCTTAAAAATGCTAAGAAATGTCTGAGGAGTGTCTGCTTCTGATGGGTTAAGGTTAGTTTCTGAAGTCTGTATCTGATTGGTCGGCTCCTCTGGCCTGATCAGTCTCTGCTGCTGAGCTTTAAAACACAAGAAGGCTTTTCATTGGTCAGCGAGTTAGGGCCCGCCCCTGAGTGCAGGATGAGTCATAAACATCTTTCCACCAACTTCAAAGTAAAAAAAACTTTAAAATACGCTTAAAATCTCACCTTTTAAAGAACGAATTAATGAAATATCTCAATCAATTTCATTTCTAGAGGTCAAAACAACCAATTCTGATTTCTGCCATAAAGGAGCAGTCCAACACAAAACGAACTACTAATGCTCCTGTCAGGGTCAGAATGGTTAAAAGTGGGCAAAGGGCGCCGTGGAGAACAGAAGAGTCGGTCAGGGCACAGAAAAGAGCCGGAGAGCCGAATGGAAATGGCACAGGTCAAAGCTCCAGGTTCATTATGAGGTTTACAGAGAAAAGCTGTGTGTTTAATGACAAATTTGACTGTTCTCAGTCTATTCCATGGACATTATCAGCACACATCAGGCCCATTTATGTGAGCTAATAGGGACCAACTGAACCTACTGGTAGGTTCAGGAGGCTGTAGGCCTACCATTATTTCAGTCAGCCAGTAGGGGGAGCACTAGCACCAAAAACAACGGGAAAAGGACAGAAGAAGAGTAAACATCAATTTAAAAAAGGAAAAGGTGTTTTAGCTTGTTCAGTCCATAATCTTTATGGAACAAACACATTCAAGGTATCAAATGACGCTTTTATAGCATAAAGACGCGGTTCTACCATGCTACGTTTTTTAAATTATTATTATTATTTAAAATCAGGTTGCCAGATCTCGCTCCCGCCTTTTACGTTTAGCTTGCCAAGTAGCATATTGTAGCAGTGTAGTTGTTGAGCTAATAGAAGCGGACTGGTCTCATAATGCGTAAAAACCGCGGGTACGAGCAAACCTGGCAACCACTCCCAGCTGGTTAAAGAGCTACTTTCCCAAAAACATGACTCCTATTTATATGATGATGTATATGATTGATGGAAGAAGTTGGGCTGATTAATATAGGGATGAACGAGTAATAGTTCATCAATACCTTGAAGGTTCTTTCTGACCAAAGGGTCATCCAGGCTGGACAATGAAATGGTTTTATAAACTACACCTGAAAGAGGCTGACACCAAACAGAGGTGAAAATGACACTTTGTTGTAGGACAAAATTAAAGATCTTGACCTGGTGAGTAACATATGTCAGTGTGAAGATTATAAAATAGTCCTGTCTTGAAAAATTGACCTCTGAACCTTGACCTCAGTGCTATTAGGTTTATTAGGCTCCTACTAGCCCATATAAATGAGACCGATGTGTATTGATAATGTCTATTGAATAGACTGATAACAGTCAAATCGGGTGGACCAAATGGCTATGACCTGTGGGGTTCCCCAGGGGTCTATCCTGGGACCCCTATTGTTCAATCTGTGCATGCTCCCATTAGGCCAGCAAATACGCAGCTATAATGTGTCCCACCACAACTATGCAGATGACGCTCAGATCTACGTGTAACTGACAGCAGGAGAACACGGGCCTGTAGATATATTGAGTCTAAACGATTTTCTCCAGCTAAACTCAGACAGAACTGAAATCATCGTCGGTGGCCCACAGAAACAAAGAGAAAGTGTCATCAGTCACCTTGAGACTCTCTAAAACCTAATAATCAAGTTAGAAATCTGGGTGTAAAATTGGACTCAGACCTGAAGTTTAACAGCCGCATTAAATCAACAACATCAGCAGCTTTTTACCATCTAAAAAACATCAAAGGAAAAGTGTCTAAACCAGACTTAGAAAGACTAATCCATGTGTTTGTCTCCAGCAGGTTAGACTACTGTAACGGCTGCTCACTGGGCTCTAAACGGGCCGTAAGACAGCTGCAGAACATCCAGAATGCTGCTGCTCGAGTCCTGACCAGAACCAGGAAATACGACCATATTAGTCCAGAGCTCAGGTCTAGAACCAGGAAATATGACCATATTAGTCCAGTGCTCAGGTCTAGAACCAGGAAATATGACCATATTAGTCCAGTGCTCAGGTCTAGAACCAGGAAATACGACCATATTAGTCCAGTGCTCAGGTCTAGAACCAGGAAATATGACCATATTAGTCCAGTGCTCAGGTCTAGAACCAGGAAATACGACCATATTAGTCCAGATCTCAGGTCTAGAACCAGGAAATACGACCATATTAGTCCAGTGCTCATGTCTAGAACCAGGATATATGACCATATTAGTCCAGTGCTCAGGTCTAGAACCAGGAAATACGACCATATTAGTCCAGATCTCAGGTCTAGAACCAGGAAATATGACCATATTAGTCCAGTGCTCAGGTCTAGAACCAGGAAATATGACCATATTAGTCCAGAGCTCAGGTCTAGAACCAGGAAATACGACCATATTAGTCCAGAGCTCAGGTCTAGAACCAGGAAATACGACCATATTAGTCCAGATCTCAGGTGTAGAACCAGGAAATACGACCATATTAGTCCTGTGCTCAGGTCTAGAACCAGGAAATACGACCATATTAGTCCAGTGCTCAGGTCTAGAACCAGGAAATACGACCATATTAGTCCAGATCTCAGGTCTAGAATCAGGAAATACGACCATATTAGTCCAGATCTCAGGTCTAGAACCAGGAAATACGACCATATTAGTCCAGATCTCAGGTGTAGAACCAGGAAATACGACCATATTAGTCCAGTGCTCAGGTCTAGAACCAGGAAATATGACCATATTAGTCGAGTGCTCAGGTCTAGAACCATGAAATACGACCATATTAGTCCAGATCTCAGGTCTAGAACCAGGAAATACGACCATATTAGTCCAGTGCTCAGGTCTAGAACCAGGAAATATGACCATATTAGTCCAGTGCTCAGGTCTAGAACCAGGAAATACGACCATATTAGTCCAGTGCTCAGGTCTAGAACCAGGAAATACGACCATATTAGTCCAGTGCTCATGTCTAGAACCAGGAAATACGACCATATTAGTCCAGTGCTCATGTCTAGAACCAGGATATATGACCATATTAGTCCAGTGCTCAGGTCTAGAACCAGGAAATACGACCATATTAGTCCAGATCTCAGGTCTAGAACCAGGAAATATGACCATATTAGTCCAGTGCTCAGGTCTAGAACCAGGAAATACGACCATATTAGTCCAGAGCTCAGGTCTAGAACCAGGAAATACGACCATATTAGTCCAGATCTCAGGTCTAGAACCAGGAAATATGACCATATTAGTGCAGAGCTCAGGTCTAGAACCAGGAAATACGACCATATTAGTCCAGATCTCAGGTCTAGAACCAGGAAATACGACCATATTAGTCCAGATCTCAGGTCTAGAACCAGGAAATATGACCATATTAGTCCAGTGCTCAGGTCTAGAACCAGGAAATATGACCATATTAGTCCAGAGCTCAGGTCTAGAACCAGGAAATACGACCATATTAGTCCAGATCTCAGGTCTAGAACCAGGAAATATGACCATATTAGTCCAGTGCTCAGGTCTAGAACCAGGAAATACGACCATATTAGTCCGGAGCTCAGGTCTAGAATCAGGAACTATGACCATATTAGTCCAGTGCTCAGGTCTAGAACCAGGAAATACGACCATATTAGTCCAGTGCTCAGGTCTAGAACCAGGAAATATGACCATATTAGTCCAGATCTCAGGTCTAGAACCAGGAAATATGACCATATTAGTACAGTGCTCAGGTCTAGAACCAGGAAATACGACCATATTAGTCCAGTGCTCAGGTCTAGAACCAGGAAATATGACCATATTAGTCCAGATCTCAGGTCTAGAACCAGGAAATATGACCATATTAGTCCAGAGCTCAGGTCTAGAACCAGGAAATACGACCATATTAGTCCAGATCTCAGGTCTAGAACCAGGAAATATGACCATATTAGTCCAGTGCTCAGGTCTAGAACCAGGAAATATGACCTTATTAGTCCAGTGCTCAGGTCTAGAACCAGGAAATACGACCATATTAGTCCAGTGCTCAGGTCTAGAACCAGGAAATATGACCTTATTAGTCCAGTGCTCAGGTCTAGAACCAGGAAATACGACCATATTAGTCCAGTGCTCAGGTTTAGAACCATGAAATACGACCATATTAGTCCAGATCTCAGGTCTAGAACCAGGAAATATGACCATATTAGTCCAGTGCTCAGGTCTAGAACCAGGAAATATGACCATATTAGTCCAGTGCTCAGGTCTAGAACCAGGAAATATGACCATATTAGTCCAGTGCTCAGGTCTAGAACCAGGAAATACGACCATATTAGTCCAGTGCTCATGTCTAGAACCAGGATATATGACCATATTAGTCCAGTGCTCAGGTCTAGAACCAGGAAATACGACCATATTAGTCCAGATCTCAGGTCTAGAACCAGGAAATACGACCATATTAGTCCAGTGCTCATGTCTAGAACCAGGATATATGACCATATTAGTCCAGTGCTCAGGTCTAGAACCAGGAAATACGACCATATTAGTCCAGATCTAAGGTCTAGAACCAGGAAATATGACCATATTAGTCCAGTGCTCAGGTCTAGAACCAGGAAATATGACCATATTAGTCCAGAGCTCAGGTCTAGAACCAGGAAATACGACCATATTAGTCCAGAGCTCAGGTCTAGAACCAGGAAATACGACCATATTAGTCCAGATCTCAGGTGTAGAACCAGGAAATACGACCATATTAGTCCTGTGCTCAGGTATAGAACCAGGAAATACGACCATATTAGTCCAGTGCTCAGGTCTAGAACCAGGAAATACGACCATATTAGTCCAGATCTCAGGTCTAGAACCAGGAAATACGACCATATTAGTCCAGAGCTCAGGTCTAGAACCAGGAAATATGACCATATTAGTCCAGAGCTCAGGTCTAGAACCAGGAAATACGACCATATTAGTCCAGATCTCAGGTCTAGAACCATGAAATATGACCATATTAGTCCAGAGCTCAGGTCTAGAACCATGAAATACGACCATATTAGTCCAGATCTCAGGTCTAGAACCAGGAAATACGACCATATTAGTCCAGATCTCAGGTCTAGAACCAGGAAATATGACCATATTAGTCCAGTGCTCAGGTCTAGAACCAGGAAAAACGACCATATTAGTCCGGAGCTCAGGTCTAGAATCAGGAACTATGACCATATTAGTCCAGTGCTCAGGTCTAGAACCAGGAAATACGACCATATTAGTCCAGATCTCAGGTCTAGAACCAGGAAATACGACCATATTAGTCCAGATCTCAGGTGTAGAACCAGGAAATACGACCATATTAGTCCAGATCTCAGGTCTAGAATCAGGAAATACGACCATATTAGTCCAGATCTCAGGTCTAGAACCAGGAAATACGACCATATTAGTCCCGATCTCAGGTGTAGAACCAGGAAATATGACCATATTAGTCCAGATCTCAGGTGTAGAACCAGGAAATATGACCATATTAGTCCAGATCTCAGGTCTAGAACCAGGAAATACGACCATATTAGTCCAGATCTCAGGTCTAGAACCAGGAAATACGACCATATTAGTCCAGATCTCAAGTCTAGAACCAGGAAATACGACCATATTAGTCCAGTGCTCATGTCTAGAACCAGGAAATACGACCATATTAGTCCAGTGCTCATGTCTAGAACCAGGATATATGACCATATTAGTCCAGTGCTCAGGTCTAGAACCAGGAAATACGACCATATTAGTCCAGATCTCAGGTCTAGAACCAGGAAATATGACCATATTAGTCCAGTGCTCAGGTCTAGAACCAGGAAATACGACCATATTAGTCCAGAGCTCAGGTCTAGAACCAGGAAATACGACCATATTAGTCCAGATCTCAGGTCTAGAACCAGGAAATATGACCATATTAGTGCAGAGCTCAGGTCTAGAACCAGGAAATACGACCATATTAGTCCAGATCTCAGGTCTAGAACCAGGAAATACGACCATATTAGTCCAGATCTCAGGTCTAGAACCAGGAAATATGACCATATTAGTCCAGTGCTCAGGTCTAGAACCAGGAAATATGACCATATTAGTCCAGAGCTCAGGTCTAGAACCAGGAAATACGACCATATTAGTCCAGATCTCAGGTCTAGAACCAGGAAATATGACCATATTAGTCCAGTGCTCAGGTCTAGAACCAGGAAATACGACCATATTAGTCCGGAGCTCAGGTCTAGAATCAGGAACTATGACCATATTAGTCCAGTGCTCAGGTCTAGAACCAGGAAATACGACCATATTAGTCCAGTGCTCAGGTCTAGAACCAGGAAATATGACCATATTAGTCCAGATCTCAGGTCTAGAACCAGGAAATATGACCATATTAGTACAGTGCTCAGGTCTAGAACCAGGAAATACGACCATATTAGTCCAGTGCTCAGGTCTAGAACCAGGAAATATGACCATATTAGTCCAGATCTCAGGTCTAGAACCAGGAAATATGACCATATTAGTCCAGAGCTCAGGTCTAGAACCAGGAAATACGACCATATTAGTCCAGATCTCAGGTCTAGAACCAGGAAATATGACCATATTAGTCCAGTGCTCAGGTCTAGAACCAGGAAATATGACCTTATTAGTCCAGTGCTCAGGTCTAGAACCAGGAAATACGACCATATTAGTCCAGTGCTCAGGTCTAGAACCAGGAAATATGACCTTATTAGTCCAGTGCTCAGGTCTAGAACCAGGAAATACGACCATATTAGTCCAGTGCTCAGGTTTAGAACCATGAAATACGACCATATTAGTCCAGATCTCAGGTCTAGAACCAGGAAATATGACCATATTAGTCCAGTGCTCAGGTCTAGAACCAGGAAATATGACCATATTAGTCCAGTGCTCAGGTCTAGAACCAGGAAATATGACCATATTAGTCCAGTGCTCAGGTCTAGAACCAGGAAATACGACCATATTAGTCCAGTGCTCATGTCTAGAACCAGGATATATGACCATATTAGTCCAGTGCTCAGGTCTAGAACCAGGAAATACGACCATATTAGTCCAGATCTCAGGTCTAGAACCAGGAAATACGACCATATTAGTCCAGTGCTCATGTCTAGAACCAGGATATATGACCATATTAGTCCAGTGCTCAGGTCTAGAACCAGGAAATACGACCATATTAGTCCAGATCTAAGGTCTAGAACCAGGAAATATGACCATATTAGTCCAGTGCTCAGGTCTAGAACCAGGAAATATGACCATATTAGTCCAGAGCTCAGGTCTAGAACCAGGAAATACGACCATATTAGTCCAGAGCTCAGGTCTAGAACCAGGAAATACGACCATATTAGTCCAGATCTCAGGTGTAGAACCAGGAAATACGACCATATTAGTCCTGTGCTCAGGTATAGAACCAGGAAATACGACCATATTAGTCCAGTGCTCAGGTCTAGAACCAGGAAATACGACCATATTAGTCCAGATCTCAGGTCTAGAATCAGGAAATACGTCCATATTAGTCCAGATCTCAGGTCTAGAACCAGGAAATACGACCATATTAGTCCAGATCTCAGGTGTAGAACCAGGAAATACGACCATATTAGTCCAGTGCTCAGGTCTAGAACCAGGAAATATGACCATATTAGTCCAGTGCTCAGGTCTAGAACCATGAAATACGACCATATTAGTCCAGATCTCAGGTCTAGAACCAGGAAATACGACCATATTAGTCCAGTGCTCAGGTCTAGAACCAGGAAATATGACCATATTAGTCCAGTGCTCAGGTCTAGAACCAGGAAATACGACCATATTAGTCCAGTGCTCAGGTCTAGAACCAGGAAATACGACCATATTAGTCCAGTGCTCATGTCTAGAACCAGGAAATACGACCATATTAGTCCAGTGCTCATGTCTAGAACCAGGATATATGACCATATTAGTCCAGTGCTCAGGTCTAGAACCAGGAAATACGACCATATTAGTCCAGATCTCAGGTCTAGAACCAGGAAATATGACCATATTAGTCCAGTGCTCAGGTCTAGAACCAGGAAATACGACCATATTAGTCCAGAGCTCAGGTCTAGAACCAGGAAATACGACCATATTAGTCCAGATCTCAGGTCTAGAACCAGGAAATATGACCATATTAGTGCAGAGCTCAGGTCTAGAACCAGGAAATACGACCATATTAGTCCAGATCTCAGGTCTAGAACCAGGAAATACGACCATATTAGTCCAGATCTCAGGTCTAGAACCAGGAAATATGACCATATTAGTCCAGTGCTCAGGTCTAGAACCAGGAAATATGACCATATTAGTCCAGAGCTCAGGTCTAGAACCAGGAAATACGACCATATTAGTCCAGATCTCAGGTCTAGAACCAGGAAATATGACCATATTAGTCCAGTGCTCAGGTCTAGAACCAGGAAAAACGACCATATTAGTCCGGAGCTCAGGTCTAGAATCAGGAACTATGACCATATTAGTCCAGTGCTCAGGTCTAGAACCAGGAAATACGACCATATTAGTCCAGATCTCAGGTCTAGAACCAGGAAATACGACCATATTAGTCCAGATCTCAGGTCTAGAACCAGGAAATACGACCATATTAGTCCAGATCTCAGGTGTAGAACCAGGAAATACGACCATATTAGTCCTGTGCTCAGGTCTAGAACCAGGAAATACGACCATATTAGTCCAGTGCTCAGGTCTAGAACCAGGAAATACGACCATATTAGTCCAGATCTCAGGTCTAGAACCAGGAAATACGACCATATTAGTCCAGATCTCAGGTGTAGAACCAGGAAATACGACCATATTAGTCCTGTGCTCAGGTCTAGAACCAGGAAATACGACCATATTAGTCCAGTGCTCAGGTCTAGAACCAGGAAATACGACCATATTAGTCCAGATCTCAGGTCTAGAACCAGGAAATACGACCATATTAGTCCAGTGCTCAGGTCTAGAACCAGGAAATATGACCATATTAGTCCAGTGCTCAGGTCTAGAACCAGGAAATATGACCATATTAGTCCAGTTCTCAGGTCTAGAACCAGGAAATACGACCATATTAGTCCAGTGCTCATGTCTAGAACCAGGATATATGACCATATTAGTCCAGTGCTCAGGTCTAGAACCAGGAAATATGACCATATTAGTCCAGTGCTCAGGTCTAGAACCAGGAAATATGACCATATTAGTCCAGAGCTCAGGTCTAGAACCAGGAAATACGACCATATTAGTCCAGATCTCAGGTCTAGAACCAGGAAATATGACCATATTAGTCCAGAGCTCAGGTCTAGAACCATGAAATACGACCATATTAGTCCAGATCTCAGGTCTAGAACCAGGAAATACGACCATATTAGTCCAGATCTCAGGTCTAGAACCAGGAAATATGACCATATTAGTCCAGTGCTCAGGTCTAGAACCAGGAAAAACGACCATATTAGTCCGGAGCTCAGGTCTAGAATCAGGAACTATGACCATATTAGTCCAGTGCTCAGGTCTAGAACCAGGAAATACGACCATATTAGTCCAGATCTCAGGTCTAGAACCAGGAAATACGACCATATTAGTCCAGATCTCAGGTGTAGAACCAGGAAATACGACCATATTAGTCCAGATCTCAGGTCTAGAATCAGGAAATACGACCATATTAGTCCAGATCTCAGGTGTAGAACCAGGAAATACGACCATATTAGTCCAGATCTCAGGTCTAGAATCAGGAAATACGACCATATTAGTCCAGATCTCAGGTCTAGAACCAGGAAATATGACCATATTAGTCCAGTGCTCAGGTCTAGAACCAGGAAAAACGACCATATTAGTCCGGAGCTCAGGTCTAGAATCAGGAACTATGACCATATTAGTCCAGTGCTCAGGTCTAGAACCAGGAAATACGACCATATTAGTCCAGATCTCAGGTCTAGAACCAGGAAATACGACCATATTAGTCCAGATCTCAGGTGTAGAACCAGGAAATACGACCATATTAGTCCAGATCTCAGGTCTAGAATCAGGAAATACGACCATATTAGTCCAGATCTCAGGTCTAGAACCAGGAAATACGACCATATTAGTCCCGATCTCAGGTGTAGAACCAGGAAATATGACCATATTAGTCCAGATCTCAGGTGTAGAACCAGGAAATATGACCATATTAGTCCAGATCTCAGGTCTAGAACCAGGAAATACGACCATATTAGTCCAGATCTCAGGTCTAGAACCAGGAAATACGACC
Organism: Leuresthes tenuis; assembly: GCA_036924055.1. NCBI lineage: Eukaryota > Metazoa > Chordata > Actinopteri > Atheriniformes > Atherinopsidae > Leuresthes > Leuresthes tenuis. The sequence continues at coordinate 37,338,567 of JAVGWW010000006.1, read as the reverse complement.
ATATTAGTCCAGATCTCAGGTCTAGAACCAGGAAATACGACCATATTAGTCCAGATCCCAGGTGTAGAACCAGGAAATATGACCATATTAGTCCAGATCTCAGGTCTAGAACCAGGAAATACGACCATATTAGTCCAGAGCTCAGGTCTCTGCACTGGCTTCCTGTCGCTCAGAGAATAGACTTTAAAGCAGTTCTGCTCCTGCACATTTCTGACATGTTAGAGCCATATGAACCAGCTGGGACTCTGAGAACCTCAGGGAGGGGTCTCCTCCTGGTGCCCAGAGTCAGGACTAAACAAGCCGAGGCTTCGTTTCAGGTTTATGCTCCTAAAATCTGGAAAAGTCCTCCAGAAGATGTGAGACAGCCTTAACTCTGACAGTTTAAATCCAGGCTGAAAACAGTTTATTTAGCTGTGAATATGACAGCTGAAAGTATTTAATCTGCACTCTGAGCTTTTAATTTAATTAATTAATGATTGTTTTTATATTTTTGGAATGATTTTATTTGCTTTCTTGTGGTTTTATGCAGCTGTAAAGCACTTTGAATTGTGCTCTAAATACAAATATCTACTGATGGGGTTTCCTTCAGGTGGGGGTCACTTTATCTTTAGCAGAACCGCTGGATGAAGCACTTTAAACCGGTCTCAGCGGTTTAAACAAACACTTGTTCAGCAGGATGAATAATCAGTTTCTCATGACCCGGGACACCTGAGCAGAAGACAAGCGGAACCAGAACCCAGAGAACCCCTGAAAGCACCGGCAGACAGGTGACAGACACGCGGGTCCCGGTGAACAGGTGCCACCAAAAAGTCACTTTAAAAAGCTCCATCTCTGCTGTGAAAGTTACACTGACCCGAGCGGAACCGAACCAGAACCACCGGCCCGGGTCTGGGTCGCTCCCCGCCGCCACTCACCTGTGTGCGGCTCAGCATGGAGGCTGTCGGAAAGTCCGCTGCCCCGGGCTCTCCTTTCTGCCCCGGGCTTCTCCTTTCTTCCCCGGTCCAGACAAAGTCCAGTCAGCCCCTCAGAGCGCTAAGGCCGGGTGGACCGGAGCCGGTGAGCCGCCGTTAACTGGGTCGGAGCCGAAAGCCGAGAGGAAAACGCCCAAAGTGCTGGATAGAATCCGAGGAGAGTTGACTGTGGACGGGGGAGGATGGCTGAGAAGATCGAGTCAAGCTCCAGATGAGAAGAAGAGTCGAACCGGATGCTCTGAAATATGAACTTCATAATAAGAGTCTGCGGAAAATCCCTTTAAATCTGTCAGAATAAAGCGAATTGAACTATGAAGATGCTGTCCTTCATCCTCAGACTCCCGGTTCCTCTCAGACCTGTGAACCAAATGCTTTTCTGACCCCTCACAGCAACAGAATCTGCAGCTGTTAGAGTGCAGCTGACACTTCTGTGGCCTCAGATGATTTTATTTCCACTGCTGAACAGAAACTGACCCCCTGAGTGGCAGCAGGTCTGATTTAATCAGTGAGGAACAGGAAATGCAGGCGGACCAGGAGGTGGGAAATATGCAAATGATTAGATGATAGAATTAAAAAGATCAAAAACAATAAAGTTCAGCCGGAACAAATCCTGCTCAGTCCCCAAAGAGACCCCCCCCTTACAGGACCTGTATGACGTCATCACCAGTCACATGACCAAACAACTGGATGTTATTTTTTAAACAAAATGCCTCAAAACTGATTAAATTCCACCTCATCAGAAGCTGAAACACCTGGAATCACCTGGAAACACCTGGAAAGACCTGGAAAGTGTCCCCAAAGTGACCCCCCCCCCTTACAGGACCTGTATGATGTCATCACCAGTCACATGACCAAACAACTGGATGGTTTTTTTAAACAAAAAGGCCTCAAAACTGATTAAATTCCACCCCCACCACAAGCTGAAGCACCTGGAAACACCTGGAAACACCTGGAAAGTGTCCCCAAAGAGACCCCCCCCCTTACAGGACCTGTATGACGTCATCACCAGTCACATGACCAAACAACTGGATGTTTTTTTTTTAAACAAAAAGGCCTCAAAACTGATTAAATTCCACCCCACCAGAAGCTGAAACACCTGAAAGCACCTGGAAACACCTGGAAACACCTGGAAAGTGTCCCCAAAGAGACCCCCCCCCTACATGACCTGTATGATGTCATCACCAGTCACATGACCAAACAACTGGATGGGTTTTTTTAAACAAAAAGGCCTCAAAACTGATTAAATTCCACCCCCACCAGAAGCTGAAACACCTGGAAACACCTGGAATCACCTGGAAACACCTGGAAAGTGTCCCCAAAGAGACCCCCCCCCCTTTACAGGACCTGTATGACGTCATCACCAGTCACATGACCAAACAACTGGATGTTTTTTTTTAAAAAAAGGCCTCAAAACTGATTAAATTCCACCCCATCAGAAGCTGAAGCACCTGGAAGCACCTGGAAACACCTGGAAAGTGTCCCCAAAGAGCCCCCCCCCCCCCCCTACATGACCTGTATGACGTCATCACCAGTCACATGACCAAACAACTGAATGTTTTTTTTAAACAAAAAGGCCTCAAAACTGATTAAATTCCACCCCATCAGAAGCTGAAACACCTGGAAACACCTGGAAACACCTGGAAACACCTGGAAAGTGTCCCCAAAGAGACCCCCCCCTACAGGACCTGTATGACGTCATCACCAGTCACATGACCAAACAACTGGATGTTATTTTTAAACAAAAAGGCCTCAAAACTGATTAAATTCCACCCCCACCAGAAGCTGAAACACCTGGAAATACCTGGAAACACCTGGAAAGTGTCCCCAAAGAGACCCCCCCCTTACAGGACCTGTATGACGTCATCACCAGTCACATGACCAAACAACTGGATGTTTTTTTTAAACAAAAAGGCCTCAAAACTGATTAAATTCCACCCCCACCAGAAGCTGAAACACCTGGAAACACCTGGAATCACCTGGAAACACCTGGAAACACCTGGAAACACCTGGAAAGTGTCCCCAAAGAGACCCCCCCCCCCATTACAGGATCTGTATGATGTCATCACCAGTCACGTGACCAAACAACTGGATGGTTTTTTTAAACAAAAAGGCCTCAAAACTGATTAAATTCCACCCCATCAGAAGCTGAAGCACCTGGAAACACCTGGAAACACCTGGAAATTGTCCCCAAAGAGACCCCCCCCCCCTTACAGGACCTGTATGACGTCATCACCAGTCACATGACCAAACAACTGGATGGTTTTTTTTAAACAAAAAGGCCTCAAAACTGATTAAATTCAACCCCCACCAGAAGCTGAAGCACCTGGAAACACCTGGAAACACCTGGAAAGTGTCCCCAAAGAGACCCCCCCCTTACAGGACCTGTATGACGTCATCACCAGTCACATGACCAAACAACTGGATGTTTTTTTTTAACAAAAAGGCCTCAAAACTGATTAAATCCCACCCCATCAGAAGCTGAAGCACCTGGAAGCACCTGGAAGCACCTGGAAACACCTGGAAGCACCTGGAAACACCTGGAAACACCTGGAAAGTGTCCCCAAAGAGACCCCCCCCCCCCTTACAGGACCTGTATGACGTCATCACCAGTCACATGACCAAACAACTGGATGTTTTTTTTTAAACAAAAAGGCCTCAAAATTGATTAAATTCCACCCCCACCAGAAGCTGAAGAACCTGGAAGCACCTGGAAACACCTGGAAACACCTGGAAAGTGTCCCCAAAGAGACCCCCCCCTACATGACCTGTATGATGTCATCACCAGTCACATGACCAAACAACTGGATGTTATTTTTAAACAAAAAGGCCTCAAAACTGATTAAATCCCACCCCATCAGAAGCTGAAACACCTGGAAACACCTGGAAACACCTGGAAAGTGTCCCCAAAGAGCCCCCCCCCCCCCCTACATGACCTGTATGACGTCATCACCAGTCACATGACCAAACAACTGAATGTTTTTTTTAAACAAAAAGGCCTCAAAACTGATTAAATTCCACCCCCACCAGAAGCTGAAACACCTGGAAACACCTGGAAGCACCTGGAAACACCTGGAAACACCTGGAAAGTGTCCCCAAAGAGACCCCCCCCCTTACAGGACCTGTATGACGTCATCACCAGTCACATGACCAAACAACTGGATGTTATTTTTTAAACAAAAAGGCCTCAAAACTGATTAAATTCCACCCCATCAGAAGCTGAAACACCTGGAAACACCTGGAAACACCTGGAAACACCTGGAAAGTGTCCCCAAAGAGCCCCCCCCCCCCCCCCTACATGACCTGTATGACGTCATCACCAGTCACATGACCAAACAACTGGATGTTTTTTTTAAACAAAAAGGCCTCAAAACTGATTAAATTCCACCCCACCAGAAGCTGAAACACCTGGAAACACCTGGAAACACCTGGAAACACCTGGAATCACCTGGAAGGAGCTCAAAGACCTCCCCTGTTTTCGCCTCTGACCCCTCAGAGTGACACAAATGACCTCTTCAGTCCATATTCTGGAGCTGCTTGGAACTGTGGAGGTTCTCCAGAACTCAGAATGTTTTCATTTGTGTTTCTTTAAAAGTTGAATCTGTGAAAGAGACAAGCAGCTACAGATGGAGAAGGTACGGAAACACGTCTGATGATGTTTTTAATCGTGTGTTCAGCTGTTCCTGAAGGTTTCTGATGATAGAAAGCTGCCGACAGAGCGGCTGAAGCCTCTGTGTCACATCTCAGCTGGTTTCTCTTCACAGTCAAAGACGTTGGATGGTCCTCAGCTGGAGCCCGAGGGTTCGGCCTCGACCTCTGCAGCCGCCTCAGAGACCTCTGCTAAGGTTAGAGATCCTGAAGCTTTGTCCTTCACACCATCAGAGAGTCAGTTTATTTCAGTTATCCCTGCAGAATTAATATAAAGATCAGCTGTTGTTGCAGATAAATAACAAAATGAAACAGAAACAGAGAGAAAGTTGTGGCAGAAATGGAAGTGGCTTTTTGCCTTAGATCTGTTATGATGCGTAGCCATGGCAACGTGAAAACTCTTAACCTGTTGGAGCGGCAGTAATGCCTGGAAATAAGACCCCAAATCAATCTCATAGTCTCATGCACGCTCAGATTTGATTGGATGATGATTGGCTTGAATTGGACCGGATCCCTGAACTGTCCTGAGAAAACATCTGCTGTGATTTCACGTCTCCTCTTCAGCTCATCTGGAGTTGGTGTCTTATTCCAGGCATTTTAAAAGGCCTCAGTTAGCTGCTCCAACAGGTTAACAACTTCCCCATTGCCATGGTTACGCATCATAACAGATCTGTAAAAACTGCCAAAGTTCTTCCAGCAGAATCCAAACTGCAGATGTGTTCTCATCCAGCTGCAGATGTGTTCTCATCCAGCTGCAGATGTGTTCTCATCCAGCTGCAGATGTGTTCTCATTCAGCTGCAGATGTGTTCTCACTCAGCTGCAGATGTGTTCTCATTCAGCTGCAGATGTGTTCTCATCCAGCTGCAGATGTGTTCTCATTAAGCTGCAGATGTGTTCTCACTCAGCTGCAGATGTGTTCTCATTCAGCTGCAGATGTGTTCTCATCCAGCTGCAGATGTGTTCTCACTCAGCTGCAGATGTGTTCTCATCCAGCTGCAGATGTGTTCTCATCCAGCTGCAGATGTGTTCTCATTCAGCTGCAGATGTGTTCTCACTCAGCTGCAGATGTGTTCTCATCCAGCTGCAGATGTGTTCTCATCCAGCTGCAGATGTGTTCTCATCCAGCTGCAGATGTGTTCTCATTCAGCTGCAGATGTGTTCTCACTCAGCTGCAGATGTGTTCTCATCCAGCTGCAGATGTGTTCTCATCCAGCTGCAGATGTGTTCTCATCCAGCTGCAGATGTGTTCTCATCCAGCTGCAGATGTGTTCTCATCCAGCTGCAGATGTGTTCTCACTCAGCTGCAGATGTGTTCTCATCCAGCTGCAGATGTGTTCTCATCCAGCTGCAGATGTGTTCTCATCCAGCTGCAGATGTGTTCTCATCCAGCTGCAGATGTGTTCTCACTCAGCTGCAGATGTGTTCTCATCCAGCTGCAGATGTGTTCTCATCCAGCTGCAGATGTGTTCTCATCCAGCTGCAGATGTGTTCTCATCCAGCTGCAGATGTGTTCTCATCCAGCTGCAGATGTGTTCTCACTCAGCTGCAGATGTGTTCTCATCCAGCTGCAGATGTGTTCTCATCCAGCTGCAGATGTGTTCTCATCCAGCTGCAGATGTGTTCTCATCCAGCTGCAGATGTGTTCTCACTCAGCTGCAGATGTGTTCTCATTCAGGAAACTGAGTCTAACCTGAAAAAACAGAAAGTAACACGAAGGCTTTCTGATGTAAATCCAGAATTAAAGGTTTTAATAATGAGATAATTTGTTTAGACCAATGGGTGGAGGTTCTACTTTAATCAGTAAATTAAGTCTAACCTGCAGATTTTAAGGCCTTCTGAAACTTTCCGCCGACCTCTGGCTACACTTCTGTCCTCATCATGTCTGATTCTGGCTTCATGGGGATAAAAATGAAGTGAATCCAGCCTTCAGGAGGTCCATAAAGCCTCCTGAGATACACAAACCAAAGGTTTCAGAGGGTTGACTGATGTGGAAACAACCTGCTTCTGGACTGGACCCCAGAACTGGTCCAATCAGCCAGGGAGGGGGTTACTTTGGTGGGCAGAAACAGCTCGGAACCAGTCCAAAAACACAGTTATTCACGGTACCAGAGAAGTTCTCAGAGTTCATATGTTGCAGAAACAGTGTTCTGTCTGCAGGGTCCAAATCCATATGGTTTACATCCTCCAACTGTGTGACGAGCCTCTAAGATCTCAGCCCATTTCTGCTCCGGTCCATTATCAAAACCAGCCTTTACTAAAGCGTCTGACTGTGACTGAAAGGGCTGAGATTGATCTTTAAAACCCGGTTCTGTAGCAGTTCTCAGGTCTTTTCAGCCCACCTGATCCCACCGTTTCTGAGAGGCTGTCCTGCTGCTCTGGGAGTTTCCTCTCAGTCCGACTCTGATCGGGTTTGTTCTGTTCAGCCACGGGTTCTAAGTGTCAAATTAACATTCAAACTGACCGATGAGAGCCTGTTTCCAGCAGCAGAACCAGCGGGCCGATGGGAGACGGGCCGGGCCAGAGGAGGTTCTGATCCACGGTCTGAGCGTGGAGCGTTACAGAGTCATCTACAACTCAGTGCTGCAGCCGGCCGCCCTCGCCGCTCTGTCCTCAGCCAAGAACACGGTAAACATCTGGAAACAGGCAGAACCGGAGCAGATCAGTGACTTTAGAGCTGCTCTGGGTCCAGTCTGTGGACAGAACCGGGCCTGCGCTGCTCAGCGTGTTCTTTGCTGCTTCCTGCTGTTGTTTCACTGAACATCTGGAACTCATCTGTTTTCTCTGGTTCTTATTGCTCTGATCCATTTCCTGGTTCTGTTTCAGCTCTCTGTCCTGTGTTTGGTTCTGCTTCGTGTTCTTTGTGAGTTCAGACTTCAGATCCAGTTTGTCTGTATTCTTTGGACTTTAGTTATCTTCTGATTTCACCTGGAGTCCCTCAGGGTTCAGTGAGGGTTACTTCTTTATCTTCTAAAGTCTTTTCTTTGTTACTCTTTGCTTTTTCAGCTTTGTATTCAGAACATTTTCAGGAATCGTCCATCTACTTCCGGGTCGCTGTTCTGCATTTGGGTCGTCTGCAACCCACCAATCAGAACAGTTTCCTCTTTAATCTGTTCTTTTAGTCCAAGTGTCTAAGAGTCTAAGTTTCCCACTGCAGCTCCAACGTTCAGGCTTCCCTCCTGGTTCTGTTCAGGCTTCCCTCCTGGTTCTGTTCAGGCTTCCTTCCTGGTTCTGTTCTCCTGGTTCTGTTCTGGATGGCTTCCCTCCTGGTTCTGTTCAGGCTTCCTTCCCTCCTGGTTCTGGTTCTGCTCAGGCTTCCTTCCCTCCTGGTTCTGTTCAGGCTTCCTTCCCTCCTGGTTCTGCTCAGGCTTCCTTCCCTCCTGGTTCTGTTCTGTTCAGGCTTCCTTCCCTCCTGGTTCTGGTTCTGCTCAGGCTTCCTTCCCTCCTGGTTCTGTTCTGTTCAGGCTTCCCTCCTGGTTCTGTTCAGGCTTCCTTCCTGGTTCTGTTCAGGCTTCCTTCCTGGTTCTGTTCTCCTGGTTCTGTTCTGGATGGCTTCCCTCCTGGTTCTGTTCAGGCTTCCTTCCCTCCTGGTTCTGGTTCTGCTCAGGCTTCCTTCCCTCCTGGTTCTGTTCAGGCTTCCTTCCCTCCTGGTTCTGGTTCTGCTCAGGCTTCCTTCCCTCCTGGTTCTGTTCTGTTCAGGCTTCCTTCCCTCCTGGTTCTGGTTCTGCTCAGGCTTCCTTCCCTCCTGGTTCTGTTCTGTTCAGGCTTCCTTCCCTCCTGGTTCTGTTCAGGCTTCCTTCCCTCCTGGTTCTGTTCAGGCTTCCTTCCCTCCTGGTTCTGGTTCTGTTCAGGCTTCCTTCCCTCCTGGTTCTGTTCAGGCTTCCTTCCCTCCTGGTTCTGGTTCTGTTCAGGCTTCCTTCCTGGTTCTGTTCAGGCTTCCTTCCTGGTTCTGTTCAGGCTTCCTTCCTGGTTCTGTTCTCCTGGTTCTGTTCAGGCTTCCTTCCCTCCTGGTTCTGTTCAGGCTTCCTTCCCTCCTGGTTCTGGTTCTGTTCAGGCTTCCTTCCCTCCTGGTTCTGTTCAGGCTTCCTTCCCTCCTGGTTCTGGTTCTGTTCAGGCTTCCTTCCCTCCTGGTTCTGTTCTGGATGGCTTCCCTCCTGGTTCTGTTCAGGCTTCCTTCCCTCCTGGTTCTGGTTCTGTTCAGGCTTCCTTCCCTCCTGGTTCTGGTTCTGCTCAGGCTTCCTTCCCTCCTGGTTCTGTTCTGTTCAGGCTTCCTTCCCTCCTGGTTCTGGTTCTGCTCAGGCTTCCTTCCCTCCTGGTTCTGTTCTGTTCAGGCTTCCTTCCCTCCTGGTTCTGGTTCTGCTCAGGCTTCCTTCCCTCCTGGTTCTGTTCTGTTCAGGCTTCCTTCCCTCCTGGTTCTGTTCTGTTCAGGCTTCCTTCCCTCCTGGTTCTGGTTCTGCTCAGGCTTCCTTCCCTCCTGGTTCTGTTCTGTTCAGGCTTCCTTCCCTCCTGGTTCTGTTCTGTTCAGGCTTCCTTCCCTCCTGGTTCTGTTCAGGCTTCCTTCCCTCCTGGTTCTGCTCAGGCTTCCTTCTCTCCTGGTTCTGGTTCTGTTCTGTTCAGGCTTCCTTCCCTCCTGGTTCTGTTCAGGCTTCTTTCCCTCCTGGTTCTGTTCTGCTCAGGCTTCCTTCCCTCCTGGTTCTGCTCAGGCTTCCTTCCCTCCTGGTTCTGTTCTGTTCAGGCTTCCTTCCCTCCTGGTTCTGTTCAGGCTTCCTTCCCTCCTGGTTCTGTTCTGTTCAGGCTTCCTTCCCTCCTGGTTCTGTTCAGGCTTCCTTCCCTCCTGGTTCTGTTCAGGCTTCTTTCCCTCCTGGTTCTGTTCTGCTCAGGCTTCCTTCCCTCCTGGTTCTGCTCAGGCTTCCTTCCCTCCTGGTTCTGTTCTGTTCAGGCTTCCTTCCCTCCTGGTTCTGTTCTGCTCAGGCTTCCTTCCCTCCTGGTTCTGTTCAGGCTTCCTTCCCTCCTGGTTCTGGTTCTGCTCAGGCTTCCTTCCCTCCTGGTTCTGTTCTGTTCAGGCTTCCTTCCCTCCTGGTTCTGTTCAGGCTTCCTTCCCTCCTGGTTCTGGTTCTGCTCAGGCTTCCTTCCCTCCTGGTTCTGTTCTGTTCAGGCTTCCTTCCCTCCTGGTTCTGGTTCTGCTCAGGCTTCCTTCCCTCCTGGTTCTGTTCTGTTCAGGCTTCCTTCCCTCCTGGTTCTGTTCAGGCTTCCTTCCCTCCTGGTTCTGTTCAGGCTTCCTTCCCTCCTGGTTCTGGTTCTGTTCAGGCTTCCTTCCCTCCTGGTTCTGTTCAGGCTTCCTTCCCTCCTGGTTCTGGTTCTGTTCAGGCTTCCTTCCTGGTTCTGTTCAGGCTTCCTTCCTGGTTCTGTTCAGGCTTCCTTCCTGGTTCTGTTCTCCTGGTTCTGTTCAGGCTTCCTTCCCTCCTGGTTCTGTTCAGGCTTCCTTCCCTCCTGGTTCTGGTTCTGTTCAGGCTTCCTTCCCTCCTGGTTCTGTTCAGGCTTCCTTCCCTCCTGGTTCTGGTTCTGTTCAGGCTTCCTTCCCTCCTGGTTCTGTTCAGGCTTCATTCCCTCCTGGTTCTGGTTCTGTTCAGGCTTCCTTCCTGGTTCTGTTCAGGCTTCCTTCCTGGTTCTGTTCAGGCTTCCTTCCTGGTTCTGTTCTCCTGGTTCTGTTCAGGCTTCCTTCCCTCCTGGTTCTGTTCAGGCTTCCTTCCCTCCTGGTTCTGGTTCTGTTCAGGCTTCCTTCCCTCCTGGTTCTGTTCAGGCTTCCTTCCCTCCTGGTTCTGGTTCTGTTCAGGCTTCCTTCCCTCCTGGTTCTGTTCTGGATGGCTTCCCTCCTGGTTCTGTTCAGGCTTCCTTCCCTCCTGGTTCTGGTTCTGTTCAGGCTTCCTTCCCTCCTGGTTCTGGTTCTGCTCAGGCTTCCTTCCCTCCTGGTTCTGTTCTGTTCAGGCTTCCTTCCCTCCTGGTTCTGGTTCTGCTCAGGCTTCCTTCCCTCCTGGTTCTGTTCTGTTCAGGCTTCCTTCCCTCCTGGTTCTGGTTCTGCTCAGGCTTCCTTCCCTCCTGGTTCTGTTCTGTTCAGGCTTCCTTCCCTCCTGGTTCTGTTCAGGCTTCCTTCCCTCCTGGTTCTGTTCAGGCTTCTTTCCCTCCTGGTTCTGTTCTGCTCAGGCTTCCTTCCCTCCTGGTTCTGCTCAGGCTTCCTTCCCTCCTGGTTCTGTTCTGTTCAGGCTTCCTTCCCTCCTGGTTCTGTTCAGGCTTCCTTCCCTCCTGGTTCTGGTTCTGTTCAGGCTTCCTTCCCTCCTGGTTCTGTTCAGGCTTCCTTCCCTCCTGGTTCTGGTTCTGTTCAGGCTTCCTTCCCTCCTGGTTCTGTTCAGGCTTCCTTCCCTCCTGGTTCTGTTCAGGCTTCCTTCCCTCCTGGTTCTGGTTCTGTTCAGGCTTCCTTCCCTCCTGGTTCTGTTCAGGCTTTCTTCCCTCCTGGTTCTGGTTCTGTTCAGGCTTCCTTCCCTCCTGGTTCTGGTTCTGGCCCAGTTGCTCCAGATGAACACTTTGATGCTTCTTGTCTGCAGGACTACGTCTGTCAGGTTCTGGAGCTGAAGGAGCGCCTTTGGACCCATTTGGGTCGACCCCGGCTGCAGGAGACGGTGATGGAGGACGGACGGGTGGAGGTCACGGAAATACTGGACCTGACATGAGAGGAAGGCCCGTTTCAGTCTGATTAATGACATCATCAGTCTGGATCTGCAGGAAGATGATTCTCCAGGAAACAGAAGAAGAAGAATTTCATGTAAATAAAGTTTTTGTCTGACTGTCGTTATCCTCTGATGCAGCTCAGCCACACAGGTTCTGTTCTGCTGCTCTCAGGTCAGCTTCATGCTGGAAGGACCGGGCAGACCAAGGTGAACAGAGCAGCAGCAGCTCGTCTCTGTAGGTTCTGACTGAGGTCCACCAGGCCAGGCGGGTTCTTCCACCTGTCCTGAGCTGCAGCCTCAGATTTCAGATCAAAGTTGGAGGAAGAGCTCCACTGTTTCCAGCTTTTAGACGTCATTTAAACTGAAATCTAAGCAGTCAGAGAAAGTTTGTCTGTCATCAGCAGGTGCTCCTGGTCCTGGTCCTAGTCCTGGTCCTGGTCCTGGTCCTGGGCCTAGTCCTGGTCCTGGTCCTGGTCCTGGTTCTGGTCCTGGTCCTAGTCCTGGTCCTGGGCCTGGTCCTGGGCCTGGGCCTAGTCCTGGTCCTGGTCCTGGTCCTGGTCCTGGTCCTGGTCCTAGTCCTAGTCCTAGTCCTGGTCCTGGTCCTGGGCCTGGTCCTGGGCCTGGGCCTGGTCCTGATCCTGGTCCTGGTCCTGGTCCTGGTCCTGGTTCTGGTCCTAGTCCTGGTCCTAGTCCTAGTCCTAGTCCTAGTCCTGGTCCTGGTCCTGGTCCTGGTCTTGGTCCTAGTCCTGGTCCTAGTCCTGGTCCTAGTCCTGGTCCTGGTCCTAGTCCTGGTCCTGGTCCTGGTCCTGGTCTTGGTCCTAGTCCTGGTCCTAGTCCTAGTCCTGGTCCTGGTCCTGGTCCTGGTCCTGGTCCTGGTCTTGGTCCTAGTCCTAGTCCTAGTCCTAGTCCTGGTCCTGGTCCTGGTCCTGGTCTTGGTCCTAGTCCTGGTCCTAGTCCTGGTCCTAGTCCTAGTCCTGGTCCTAGTCCTGGTCCTGGTCCTGGTCCTGGTCCTGGTCTTGGTCCTAGTCCTGGTCCTAGTCCTGGTCCTAGTCCTGGTCCTAGTCCTAGTCCTAGTCCTAGTCCTGGTCCTGGTCCTGGTCCTGGTCTTGGTCCTAGTCCTGGTCCTAGTCCTGGTCCTAGTCCTGGTCCTAGTCCTAGTCCTGGTCCTGGTCCTGGTCCTAGTCCTAATTTTGGTCCTAGTCCTAGTCCTGGTCCTGGTTCTGGTCCTGGTCCTGGTCCTGGTCCTGGTCCTGGTCCTGGTCCTAGTCCTGGTCCTAGTCCTGGTTCTGGTTCTGGTTCTGGTCCTGGTCCTGGTCCTGGTCCTGGTTCTGGTCCTGGTCCTGGTCCTGGTTCTGGTCCTGGTTCTGGTCCTGGTTCTGGTTCACTTCCAGCCAATCATGGATAACAGTTAAAAAAGTGAAACATTAATGGTCCTGGTCCTGGTCCTGGTCCTGGTCCTGGTCCTGGTCCTGGTCCTAGTCCTGGTCCTAGTCCTGGTCCTGGTCCTGGTCCTGGTCCTGGTCCTAGTCCTAGTCCTGGTCCTAGTCCTGGTTCTGGTTCTGGTCCTGGTCCTGGTCCTGGTTCTGGTCCTGGTCATTAATGGGACATTTTGAGTTCCCAAAAGGTTGTTTCACAGTAAAAGACTGTAAAAGGAAGAGAAATAAAGATGGATTTTAACCGTTTTCAGCAAACTGTGGAGAAACTTCAGAAAAATGTTGCTGGAAAGGGAGATTGGATATAGGTCGATAACTAGCCAACATTTCTGAATAGAGTAGGTTTAAGTAAAGGTTTAATTACAGCAACCTTAAAAGTCTGAGGTTGATGGTTTAGAAGAGACTGTTGCTGTTGTTAGCTCAGAGAGATCAACTGGGCAGAAGCTGTCTAAATACAAAAAATCAGGTTCTAAAGATACTTCTAAAGCTGCTCTACTTGATGATACATCAGTGATAATAGTGGGAAGGATTCCATTAATCTTCTCTCTGATAGAAACAGTTTTATTGATGAAGAATCTCATGAAATCATCACTGCTGAGAGTTAAAGGAATACATGGCTCAACAGAGCTCGGACTCTTTGTCAGCCTGGCAACAGTGCTGAAAAGAAACCTGGGATTATTCTTATTCTCTTCTATCAATGATGAATAATAAGCAGTTCTGGCTTTACGAAGTGCTTTCTTATACGTTATTAAACTATCTTTCCAGACTAATTGAGACTCTTCTAAATTAGAGGAACGCCACTGTCTCTCCAGCTTTCTTGCAGTCTGCTTTAAAGCAGCTGTGAAGTAGAAAAAGCTGTTCCTGCGAAACAGCATTGAGAATGCTGATGAAGTTGAATAGGGACAATGCTAAAAAAGTGGAAAATCTTTCAATTGCTGAAAATCCTGTTGCTGAAGTCTAGGTTGAAGGAATTTGAAGTTGAAATAAAAAGAGTGGAATGATTTAAACCTAGTGGAAGTACAAAAAATTCAATGAAAGGGCTGAAAAAATGAAGAAGTTTTTTCATGTTTTTTAAACCCCTTATATTTCAATATTGGCTTAATATTTGACAAAGCTGACCCATTTGGTAATAGCTGTATGTGTTGTGACCCGTCTAAAGTTTGAGTCTCTGGCTGAAAGTATGCAGAAGTGGTTGAAAAGAGGAGAGACAGTTGAAACATGAAATTTGCATAAAAATTGAAGAAAATGTGAATAAAATGTTAAATATTTTAAAAAGTTTAAAAGTTAGAAACACCAAACGTGAAAGCCATAATCTCCTGAAAGAGCTTAACGTTTTGATACCTACATTGTAGAAATTGGTGAAAGATTGCAGAGGTAGTTAGAGGACAAAAAACATACAGAATAATAATAATAATAATAAAGAGAAACAGGAAAACAATTGTGAGAATGCTGGAAAGCATTCCAAGGAGCCAACCTCTTCTGACTGATTACCTTCCTTTTCAGAGGGGCAACATTGTCCAGTGTTGGACGCATTGAAGCTATAGTGCTGTCAACAAGAGAGTCAAGTTCTACTGGAGTAAAATCTAGGCAGCCGTCCTCTGTCATATCAGCACATGGCAGTGAAGAAAAGGATGATGAAATCAACTCTTTAAATCTGGTTACAGCATTCTCTGACAGACACCTTCTATATGTAGAATTCTTCTCAGAAACCGTGTAGTCAAGTAATGTAAATTCAAAAGTTATTAAAAAATGGTCAGACAAGACAGAGTTATGAGGGAACACTGTTAACTGTTCACTCTCAATGCCATAGGTCAAAGGTCAAGGGTTAAGGCATTAAGGCAGTGAGTAGGTCTGTGAACACTTTGAGAAAATCCAATAGAGTCTAATTGTGAGAATGCTGTTAATCAGAGTTCTAAAATCCTCGATGATTTCTGAGTTTACGTTAAGATAGAGACACCATTCAAACTTTAAAATGTTCACAAGACATTCAGCTATTACTGAATGATTCAGCTTTTTAAAATGTTCAGCCAATTTTAAACTGTTACAGTTTAAATATGGAGTAAAATCCTTGATGATTTCTGAGTTTACAGTGGAGGCTCCAACTGGCAGAGTGGAAGAATACAGAAAAAAGGTTTTTAACCTGTCACTGCTTTTAAAATATTTAAGCCACAGAAATAATTTTAGCATTAAAACGTAGGTATTTTTGTCCTCTTTCAGCCAATGTGAGAAGTCTTTGAATCACAGCAGTACCTTCCAACTGCCAGTCCTTTTTGCATGTTTCTTCTCTTTCCTGTCCTTTTTTTGCCTTCATACAGCTCCACATCCTTTATAATAATAATAATAATAATAATGCATTTCAGGCCTTTTGAAGCTTCAGCAAATGAAATTCCACTAAATTTTCACAAATTTTCTTCAGTGTTTCTCTTCTTTCTGATCTTTTTCCCTTTTTGTTTCGCATTTTTCTTCTCTTTCCTGTACTTTTCTACCTTCATCTAAGCTTCAGGTGATTAAAATATTCACATTTTTCTGCATTATGAACAAAATTCGTCTCAAATGTCCTTCTTTAAACCTTCAATTTTTTTCTGCCAGGACTTGTAACTTTTTTTTAAGACATTTAATCAATTTTGCCTTTTTTCAAGTAAGTTCAAGTCATTCCAATGTTCAAATTCAGCAACTGTTTTCTGCTCAATTTTCACTATTTTCAACTTTTTGAGCATGGTCAGCTATCCCCATTCAGCTCATTAGCATCTCACTGCTGTTTCGCAGGAACAGCTCTTTCTAATATAGAATTAAAGTTAATATTTAGGCGTCATTTTCAACATCTACATGAATATTTAAGTCACCCACTACAATGACTTTATCTGTACTCAGCACTAACTGGGATAAAAACTCTGAGAATTCAGACAGAAACTCAGAATAAGGGCCAGGTGGACGATACACAACAACAAACACAAGAGGTTTTTGTGATTTCCACTTTGGGAAAAACTGAGAATCAGAGATTCAAAAGAGCTAAAACTAATCTTTGGTCGAGGACTGATTAGTAACCCTGATCTGAAGATAGCTGCCACTCCTCCTCCTCTGCCAGGTGAAATGATCACATATCGAGTGTTTTTTAGACGCAGTTTGTCTGTTTTCTGGTCATTTGATTCACTTTCCAACAGCTGGAGCTCTGCAGTGTTGAACGTCAGGTTTCCCGTAGAACCAGAGAGTCCCTGAACGCCTCACAGCTCCTTCATCCCATCTGAACTGAAGGAGATGTTCAGGGACACACAGCGCCATCCGGTGGCCACAAACAGAACCACTCAGCTCATTTTAAACACTTTATTCCATCTTTTCTTTGTTTACAGTCAAATAAATCTAATCAAGAGAAAGCAGGATGTAAACTGACAGCTGTAAAAACCGAAGGCACTTAACTTCCTGTTAAATATGTTTCTCTTCTGTACAGATATTTACACGCTGCACCATGATGAGCAGAACATGGAGGTCTAAAGTTAAACTGGGTTTTTCATGATGAACTTTAACTGAAGGTTAAATATAACAGGATAAAAACTGGTAAAATGTCTCGTAATGGATTAAAAATACAAACAGAGTACATAAAAGTGTTAAAATGCAGAAGGTTTCTGATTAAAAAGGTGAAAAGCTGCTTCTTCTTCTTGGGTTCATCATCAGAAATCAATAAAATGATCAATGAAACACTGATAATGATGTTAGTTTCAGGCGTTTAACAGACAGAACCAGTGGAGTTCTGATCCAAACTCTGATCGGTCAGCAGGTCCATGATGGCGACTGTGTGTTACTATGGTGACAATAGAGGGCTCGGGGGGGGCGTGGTCAGTTGCGATGTTGGCGGTCGTTGGCGATGTCCTGCAGGCGGCGCCACAGAGACGTCTGCGCAGCAGAGACGTTCTCAGGACAGATGCGTTTGGGCGATGTCTCGTCGTCCAGAGGAATGCTGCGCTTCCTGGTGGGAGTTTCTCCGGTCCGGATCATGCTGTTGATCTCCTGGAGGCGCTGCGAGGACAGAGGAAACAGGACAGAGGAAACAAGAGAGAGGACAGAGGAAACAGGACAGAGGACAGAGGAAACAGGACAGAGGACAGAGGAAACAGGACAGAGGACAGAGGAAACAGGACAGAGGACAGAGGAAACAGGACAGAGGAAAGAGGAAACAAGAGAGAGGACAGAGGAAACAAGAGAGAGGACAGAGGAAACAAGAGAGAGGACAGAGGAAACAGGACAGAGGAAACAAGACAGAGGACAGAGGAAACAGGACAGAGGACAGAGGAAACAAGAGAGAGGACAGA
The DNA here is from genome assembly GCA_036924055.1 of Leuresthes tenuis. Classification (NCBI taxonomy): domain Eukaryota; kingdom Metazoa; phylum Chordata; class Actinopteri; order Atheriniformes; family Atherinopsidae; genus Leuresthes; species Leuresthes tenuis. The sequence continues at coordinate 37,321,494 of JAVGWW010000006.1, read as the reverse complement.
GGAAACAGGACAGAGGACAGAGGAAACAGGACAGAGGAAACAAGAGAGAGGACAGAGGAAACAAGAGAGAGGACAGAGGAAACAGGACAGAGGAAACAAGAGAGAGGACAGAGGAAACAAGAGAGAGGACAGAGGAAACAGGACAGAGGACAGAGGAAACAAGAGAGAGGACAGTGGAAACAGGACAGAGGAAACAAGAGAGAGGACAGAGGAAACAAGAGAGAGGACAGAGGAAACAGGACAGAGGACAGAGGAAACAAGAGAGAGGACAGAGGAAACAGGACAGAGGAAACAGGACGGAGGAAACAGGACAGAGGACAGAGGAAACAAGGGAGAGGAAAGAAGGAAACAGGACAGAGGAAACAAGAGAGAGGACAGAGGAAACAGGACAGAGGACAGAGAAACAGGACAGAGGAAACAGGACAGAGGAAACAAGAGAGAGGACAGAGGAAACAGGACAGAGGACAGAGGAAACAAGAGAGAGGAAAGAAGGAAACAGGACAGAGGACAGAGGAAACAAGAGAGAGGAAAGAAGGAAACAGGACAAAGGAAACAGGACAGAGGAAACAGGACAGAGGAAACAAGACAGAGGACAGAGGAAACAAGAGAGAGGACAGAGGAAACAGGACAGAGGACAGAGGAAACAAGACAGAGGAAAAAGGACAGAGGACAGAGGAAACAAGAGAGAGGACAGAGGAAACAGGACAGAGGACAGAGGAAACAAGAGAGAGGACAGAGGAAACAAGAGAGAGGACAGAGGAAACAGGACAGAGGAAACAAGAGAGAGGACAGAGGAAACAGGACAGAGGACAGAGGAAACAGGACAGAGGACAGAGGAAACAAGAGAGGACAGAGGAAACAAGAGAGAGGACAGAGGAAACAGGACAGAGGAAAGAGGAAACAAGAGAGAGGACAGAGGAAACAAGAGAGAGGACAGAGGAAACAGGACGGAGGACAGAGGAAACAAGACAGAGGAAACAAGAGAGAGGACAGAGGAAACAGGACAGAGGAAACAGGACAGAGGACAGAGAAACAGGACAGAGGACACAGGACAGAGGAAACAAGAGAGAGGAAAGAGGAAACAGGACAGAGGACAGAGGAAACAGGACAGAGGAAACAGGACAGAGGACAGAGGAAACAAGAGAGAGGACAGAGGAAACAAGAGAGAGGACAGAGGAAACAGGACAGAGGACAGAGGAAACAGGAGAGAGGAAACAGGACGGAGGAAACAAGAGAGAGGACAGAGGAAACAAGAGAGAGGACAGAGGAAACAGGACAGAGGACAGAGGAAACAAGAGAGAGGACAGAGGAAACAAGAGAGAGGACAGAGGAAACAGGACGGAGGACAGAGGAAACAAGACAGAGGAAACAAGAGAGAGGACAGAGGAAACAGGACAGAGGAAACAGGACAGAGGACACAGGACAGAGGAAACAAGAGAGAGGAAAGAGGAAACAGGACAGAGGACAGAGGAAACAGGAGAGAGGAAACAGGACGGAGGAAACAAGAGAGAGGACAGAGGAAACAAGAGAGAGGACAGAGGAAACAGGACAGAGGACAGAGGAAACAAGAGAGAGGACAGAGGAAACAAGAGAGAGGACAGAGGAAACAGGACGGAGGACAGAGGAAACAAGACAGAGGAAACAAGAGAGAGGACAGAGGAAACAGGACAGAGGAAACAGGACAGAGGACAGAGAAACAGGACAGAGGACACAGGACAGAGGAAACAAGAGAGAGGAAAGAGGAAACAGGACAGAGGACAGAGGAAACAAGAGAGAGGAAAGAAGGAAACAGGACAAAGGAAACAGGACAGAGGAAACAGGGCAGAGGACACAGGACAGAGGAAACAAGAGAGAGGAAAGAAGGAAACAGGACAAAGGAAACAGGACAGAGGAAACAGGACAAAGGAAACAGGACAGAGGAAAAAGGACAGAGGAAACAGTGCTACAATTACTTCCTGTTTTATCTCAGAGGGTTTGCCCCTGTGTTACAGCTACTTCCTGTTTTATATCAGAGGGTTTGCCCCAGTGTTACAGCTACTTCCTGTTTTATATCAGAGGGTTTGCCCCTGTGTTACAGCTACTTCCTGTTTTATATCAGAGGGTTTGCCCCAGTGTTACAGCTACTTCCTGTTTTATATCAGAGGGTTTGCCCCTGTGTTACAGCTACTTCCTGTTTTATCTCAGAGGGTTTGCCCCAGTGTTACAGCTACTTCCTGTTTTATATCAGAGGGTTTGCCCCTGTGTTACAGCTACTTCCTGTTTTATATCAGAGGGTTTGCCCCAGTGTTACAGCTACTTCCTGTTTTATATCAGAGGGTTTGTCCCAGTGTTACAGCTACTTCCTGTTTTATATCAGAGGGTTTGCCCCTGTGTTACAGCTACTTCCTGTTTTATCTCAGAGGGTTTGCCCCAGTGTTACAGCTACTTCCTGTTTTATATCAGAGGGTTTGGCCCAGTGTTACAGTTACTTCCTGTTTTATATCAGAGGGTTTGCCCCTGTGTTACAGCTACTTCCTGTTTTATATCAGAGGGTTTGCCCCTGTGCTACAGCTACTTCCTGTTTTATATCAGAGGGTTTGCCCCAGTGTTACAGCTACTTCCTGTTTTATATCAGAGGGTTTGCCCCTGTGTTACAGCTACTTCCTGTTTTATATCAGAGGGTTTGCCCCTGTGTTACAGCTACTTCCTGTTTTATATCAGAGGGTTTGCCCCTGTGTTGCCCCTGTGTTACAGCTACTTCCTGTTTTATATCAGAGGGTTTGCCCCTGTGTTACAGCTACTTCCTGTTTTATATCAGAGGGTTTGCCCCTGTGTTACAGCTACTTCCTGTTTTATATCAGAGGGTTTGCCCCTGTGTTACAGCTACTTCCTGTTTTATATCAGAGGGTTTGCCCCTGTGTTACAGCTACTTCCTGTTTTATATCAGAGGGTTTGCCTCAGTGTTACAGCTACTTCCTGTTTTATATCAGAGGGTTTGCCCCAGTGTTACAGCTACTTCCTGTTTTATATCAGAGGGTTTGCCCCAGTGTTACAGCTACTTCCTGTTTTATATCAGAGGGTTTGCCCCAGTGTTACAGCTACTTCCTGTTTTATATCAGAGGGTTTGGCCCAGTGTTACAGTTACTTCCTGTTTTATATCAGAGGGTTTGCCCCTGTGTTACAGCTACTTCCTGTTTTATATCAGAGGCTTTGCCCCTGTGTTACAGCTACTTCCTGTTTTATATCAGAGGGTTTGCCCCAGTGTTACAGCTACTTCCTGTTTTATATCAGAGGGTTTGCCCCTGTGTTACAGCTACTTCCTGTTTTATATCAGAGGGTTTGCCCCTGTGTTACAGCTACTTCCTGTTTTATATCAGAGGGTTTGCCCCTGTGTTACAGCTACTTCCTGTTTTATATCAGAGGGTTTGTCCCAGTGTTACAGCTACTTCCTGTTTTATATCAGAGGGTTTGCCCCTGTGTTACAGCTACTTCCTGTTTTATATCAGAGGGTTTGCCCCTGTGTTACAGCTACTTCCTGTTTTATCTCAGAGGGTTTGCCCCAGTGTTACAGCTACTTCCTGTTTTATCTCAGAGGGTTTGCCCCAGTGTTACAGCTACTTCCTGTTTTATATCAGAGGGTTTGCCCGTGTTACAGCTACTTCCTGTTTTATATCAGAGGGTTTGCCCCAGTGTTACAGCTACTTCCTGTTTTATATCAGAGGCTTTGCCCCTGTGTTACAGCTACTTCCTGTTTTATATCAGAGGGTTTGCCCCTGTGTTACAGCTACTTCCTGTTTTATATCAGAGGCTTTGCCCCTGTGTTACAGCTACTTCCTGTTTTATATCAGAGAGTTTGTCCCAGTGTTACAGCTACTTCCTGTTTTATATCAGAGGGTTTGCCCCAGTGTTACAGCTACTTCCTGTTTGGAACTTCCTGTTCCCTTTTTGCTAACCGCTAACTCACGTTTGGGGGGCTGCTGCAAATGTAGTAGAAAATCCTGTCCTGGGGAGATGATGGCGAGGGGGCGGGGCCTGTCTTGTGAGGGGAGATGTAGATGGAGTGTCTGCTGGACAGAAGCATCCGCCGTGGAGAGCCGGTCCTCAGGGTGGGGTATGGACAGATGGGGGGGGACTCCACCTGCACACAGAGATAAAGGCTCACCTTCAGAGGCGGAGACAGTGGGACGGGAATTTATAAAAAGGGAGCATATATCAGGGTGTCTGAGGTCACCAGCAGGTGTAAAACTCCCCAAAAACACAACCCTGGGATTTATTTAGTTCACATTTGTTTGAAAGTTCCTCCTTTAACGAGCCGTTCTGATTTTCATTTCTAAAGTACGTCGCTCCTTAAGTTGGCTCCGCCTCCTCTGCTAAGCCACGCCCACCCTCCTGGACGGATGAAGCCAGCTTCTGGTGGAAATGTTCTGCTGTCAGCTGCACTGAGGAGCATGCATCTTCCATCCAGCAGCAGCCTCAGAGGATATAAGAGCCCAGTGGATAAACTATATCTGAGGCTAATGTTCCAGCAGAGTTAGCTAAAGACTGTGAATGTGCAGCAAACACTTTTCATCCCACTGTTTTAACAACTTGGTCCAGTTCAACGCTGGACTGAAGGAACTGAGCCACAAAGAGGATCAGTTCCAGCTCTCAGAGCCTGAACTTCAGAGCAGGGAAATGGAAGCATCTGAGAAATAACTCCTCATGGTTTATTTACTGATTTATTTCTTCCTTTAGCAGCAGCTAACGCTAACAGCTTAGCTAATGAAGATGACGTACACCAACTTCTAAGGAGTTACTGCTGCTCCTTTCTGAAAGATGAACATTATTGTTCCCACATTACTTTGTTAACTGAAGCTAACGCTAACAGCTTAGCTAATGAAGATGACGTACACCAACTTCTAAGGAGTTACTGCTGCTCCTTTCTGAAAGATGAACATTATTGTTCCCACATTATTCCTTTAGCTGAAGCTAACGCTAACAGCTTAGCTAATGAAGATGACGTGCACCAACTTCTAAGGAGTTACTGCTGCTCCTTTCTGAAAGATGAACATTATTGTTCCCACATTACTTTGTTAGCTGAAGCTAACGCTAACAGCTTAGCTAATGAAGATGACGTGCACCAACTTCTAAGGAGTTACTGCTGTTCCTTTCTGAAAGATGAACATTATTGTTCCCACATTATTCCTTTAGCTGAAGCTAACGCTAACAGCTTAGCTAATGAAGATGACGTGCACCAACTTCTAAGGAGTTACTGCTGCTCCTTTCTGAAAGATGAACATTATTGTTCCCACATTATTCCTTTAGCTGAAGCTAACGCTAACAGCTTAGCTAATGAAGATGATGTACACCAACTTCTAAGGAGTTACTGCTGTTCCTTTCTGAAAGATGAACATTATTGTTCCCACATTATTCCTTTAGCTGAAGCTAACGCTAACAGCTTAGCTAATGAAGATGACGTGCACCAACTTCTAAGGAGTTACTGCTGCTCCTTTCTGAAAGATGAACATTGTTCCCACATTACTTTGTTAGCTGAAGCTAACGCTAACAGCTTAGCTAATGAAGATGACGTACACCAACTTCTAAGGAGTTACTGCTGCTCCTTCCTGAAAGATGAACATTATTGTTCCCACATTACTTTGTTAGCTGAAGCTAACGCTAACAGCTTAGCTAATGAAGATGGCGTACACCAACTTCTAAGAAGTTACTGCTGCTCCTTTCTGAAAGATGAACATTATTGTTCCCACATTACTTTGTTAGCTGAAGCTAACGCTAACAGCTTAGCTAATGAAGATGGCGTACACCAACTTCTAAGAAGTTACTGCTGCTCCTTTCTGAAAGATGAACATTATTGTTCCCACATTACTTTGTTAGCTGAAGCTAACGCTAACAGCTTAGCTAATGAAGATGACGTACACCAACTTCTAAGGAGTTACTGCTGTTCCTTTCTGAAAGATGAACATTATTGTTCCCACATTACTTTGTTAGCTGAAGCTAACGCTAACAGCTTAGCTAATGAAGATGACGTACACCAACTTCTAAGGAGTTACTGCTGTTCCTTCCTGAAAGATGAACATTATTGTTCCCACATTACTTTGTTAGCTGAAGCTTTCTAGTTGAACGGTTCCGTTCTGTAACTCAGACAACCTGCAGCTGTGTTTAAGGTGTGTTTCCAACACAACACCAGTCCTCTCCTCACTCTCGGTGTGTTAGCGTTACATTATCAGCATGTTTCTGATAAAGATGGAGGTCTCCAGGTGCAACTGTTTAATGAGGTTAATATATCCAAAATGTTTAAACGCAGTAATTAACGGTTCACATGCATTACTACGAGTTACGCTGTGCACATCTCCGGCTTGGTCCATTACTGCTGATGAGAAAGCAATGTTTGCTAGCATCTGCTGCTAACTTACAGCTAACTGCTAACTCACAGTTAACTGCTAACTTACAGCTAACTGCTAACTTACAGCTAACTGCTAACTTACAGCTAACTTATAGCTAACAGCTAACTTATAGCTGACAGCTAACTCCTAGCTAACAGCTAACTTACAGATAACTTATAGCTAACTGCTAACTTACAGCTAGCCGCTAACTTACAGCTAGCCACTAACTTACAGCTAACTTACAATTAACTGCTAACTTACAGCTAACCGCTAACTTACAGCTAACTTACAGCTAACTTACAGCTAACTGCTAACTTACAGCTAACTTATAGCTAACTGCTAACTTACAGCTAACTGCTAACTTACAGCTAACTGCTAACCTGTTTCCCTCAGGGATCAATAGAGAAACTATTTGTATCTATATATAGAGCTGGAGTAATATTTAAAAAAGGCTTAATATGTCACCTGTAAGACTGATCAAAAAGATCAAACAAACTCATGAACTCAAAGCTCAGCAGTGTGAGGTCTGCAGTGCATGTGCATGTGCGTGTGCGTGTGCATGTGCGTGTGCACGTACCCCCGCAGAGGGCGAGCTGGGCGAGTATCTCAGAGCAAAGTGTCTCATCTGCTTGATGTAGACGTTGTTGTAGAAGAGGATCAGGTCTCCTCGCTCCTCCTCACCTTCCCGCTCTGTGGAGGAGGAGGAGCTCCTGTTGGTGGGGGTGGAGGGGGTGCTGCCGGGCTGAGGGCCCGGTAAGGTGCTGCTGGAGCGGATCGGAACCGGGCTGATGTCTCCACCTGCTGGGAGGAAGTCAGGGAGACATGATGAACATAGAAGAGTCTACATCAGAACCTCCTCAGTTCATCTGTTTCTGACTCAAACTGAACTGGGTCAGAACTTCACATCAGCTGTTTGGGTCAGTTTAACACAGCAAACATACATCCAGAACCAGCAGTGATGGGTCTCCTCGTGTCACCAGGTTCTAGCACCTGATGTGGGATCATTCTCTCCTCTTTTCTTACCAGGATCCAGGCTGCTGTCAGCAGATGAGCTCAGCTTGTTTGGGTCACCGGTACCGGACGGGCGTCTCCTCCTCGCTGAGATCAGGACACTCCTGTAGACCTGAAACACACACACGGCTCAGTATGTGCAGCTGCTGCTCCAGATGTTCAGGTGAGCCACAGCTGGATCTCTTACGTTGCTGCTGGCCTGAGGCTGGGAGCGGTAACACTTCATGATGTTCTGGAAGGACCTGTCCTCCTTGGTCACCTGCCAGAAACAAACGGTTACCTGTCGGCGCCACTTTAAACAGAGATGGATCTGCTGTTTAAGCTGCAGAATCCCTGACCTCTGACCTCTGACCTCTGCCTGATAAGATCAAACTGATCCAACCTGGTCATCAGAACAAAAACTAAAAAGGTAAAATGAACCTTTTTCCTACAGATTTACTCACTCAACCTGCACACGTGACGTGTTTCCAACACGCGTGTAAACCGCAGCTCGTCTCTAAACACGCACCTTCGCCGTGACGTAGACGGCGCACATGAGCAGCTGGTCCAGGTGGCGGTCCTTCATCATCTCGCTGCAGTGGACCAGAGAAAACTCAAAGCACGTCCAGATCTTCCTCCTCAGGTCCGATGAGATGTCCAGCCTGGCGCAGAGGTCTCTGAGACGGACGCTGGCCAGGTGATACACCTGAGGGAGGACATGTGACACGGTGAGGCTGACAGACAGGCCGGTGTCCCTGGCAGGTGACCCTGGCAGGTGTCCCTGGCAGGTGGCCCTGGCAGGTGACCCTGGCCGGTGTCCCTGGCAGGTGGCCCTGGCAGGTGACCCTGGCCGGTGACCCTGGTAGGTGACCCTGGCAGGTGTGCCTGGCCGGTGTCCCTGGCAGGTGTCCCTGGCAGGTGACCCTGGCCGGTGTCCCTGGCAGGTGACCCTGGCCGGTGTCCCTGGCAGGTGGCCCTGGCAGGTGACCCTGGCCGGTGACCCTGGTAGGTGACCCTGGCAGGTGTCCCTGGCAGGTGACCCTGGCCGGTGACCCTGGTAGGTGACCCTGGCAGGTGTGCCTGGCCGGTGTCCCTGGCAGGTGTCCCTGGCAGGTGTCCCTGGCAGGTGACCCTGGCAGGTGACCCTGGCAGGTGACCCTGGTAGGTGGCCCTGGCAGGTGGCCCTGTCAGGCGGGGGTCGTACCTTCCTGAAGAACAGCGACAGCGAGCCTTTCTTCGGCGGGCTGGCTTTGGCGGCGGGTTTGGTGACGGCTGATTGGATGGTGAGGGCGCCGGTCAGGGTGTGGGCGGACAGCGGCTGCAGTGTGGCTGCGCCCACCTGCACCGGGATGAAAGTGATGCCTCCGCTCTCATTGGCTATCCCTGCAGAGAGGTCAGAGGTCAGTGCCTGTTAGTGTCACCTGTCATACGTACGTGTCACCTGCCTCACCCTGCACAGGTATGGTCACGGTCTGCCCGTTGTTGGCGGTGACAGTGGCGGTTGCCATGGTGACCACGGTCTGCCCCGCTGGGATGGAGCTGACGATGGTGTTCTGGCCCGTCTTGGCGACCGAGGGCGGTGCTGCGCCGGCCTCGCCCTCCACAGGGTCGACAAACAGCCGGCGGCGAAACCCGCCGGTCGGAGGGGAGCTGTACCTGTCCACCAGGGTGGTGGGGGAGGGGGAGACACCTGCAGCAGGGGGGGGGGGGGGCGTTATTATGGGATGGATGCACTGATGTTCAGTCGAACAGGACACGACTCACCTTTCATGGTGCTGCTGGAGCTGAGCTCGGCGCCGTGGCTGACGGGTGTCTGAGGGACGCCGCCGGCCGCGCTGATGTCATCGTTCTGTTCCAGGTACTGAGGAGGCATCACCTGAAACCCACCCAGAGGAGCCATGAGCCCCCGAGACAGAAGAAAGCTGAATCTGCAGCTTCTTTATGGCTTTAAATGGCTTTAAAATGTGAATTTCTTGTGTTTTTACAGCAGGTGACCTGCAGGGGGCAGTGTTGCTCCCTGTGAACTGTACCTGCTGACAGGAAGGGACGCGGTCTTTGGCTGCACGGAGGCTCTGCCACAGCGGGGAGTCGCCGGTCCAAGCCAGACTCTCCAGAACCTGCTCCTCCACCTGGTTCAGGTGCTTCACCACCTCCCGAAACAGACCCTGCTCCGCCCGCACCAACACCTCAATCACCTGCTCACACACAACCAGCCAATAAAGGGCTTCATTCATAGAAACTGCCTCAGTTATGATGGGTCGGGTCGGACCGGTACCTTATAGAAGTGGTACGCGGGCAGCTGGAAGGTTCTGATCACGGTGGGGAAATCTCCCGGAGGTCTGTAGGAGAAGGTGACGATCTCCAGGCAGCAGGCCAGCAGGGAGCGGTGGAAGACATCCTGCTCCAGAATGCACTGCAACAGTGAGCCACATAAGCCAGTGTTTTTCACTCCTCTTTGCTTTATTTTGGTTCATATTTCTGCCACTGATCCGGAGCTTTGCTGGAAAAGTAGCTGCAGGGTCAGTTTTGTTTGGTCTGTGTGAAAAAAACCAAATAAAACTAGAAAAAGCTGTGAAAACAGCAGTGAGAATGCTTTTTAAGTTGAATGGGATTAGTTGAACATGCTCAAAAAGCTGAATCTAGAGAAAATTTATCAGAAATCAAGTGATTAATAGTTAAAATGGCTTCAGTGTAATATACAGCAGGGAGTGGAAGAGTGATGTCATCAGTGATGTAATCAGTGACAGGAATGTTTGTCAACAGCTGTCTCCCTGTATAACCTGCAGAAATTGCTTTTTTTGGATACTATGACCTCCTGTGAGAAAACTGGAAGAGCGAGGAAAATAATTTGAAGACCGTAAGAAGCAGAAGGCTTGGAGGAACGCGGCAATGTAGTTTTTATTTCAATGGAGTGAAAAACATTTAAACGGCAGCAGGTTGAACACAGTTGAACCTGTCTCTGGCGTTCCACCAAATTTCCATTGGAGTTAGTGAGAGAAATTGAAAGGTTTCTCTCGCTTCAAGGCTCATAGCTGAAATTCTGTAAATGTGAGCTCTTTAGTAGTTACATCAGCTGAAAGAGGACAAGTGTACCTACATTTTAAGGTATAATTTGTTTGTCTGAGTTAAACAGCATGAAAGTTAGAGGCATTTGTTTGAAAATCAGAAAAAGTTAAAATGATCAGTGTGCCACTCTAATTTTTTCATTCATAAAAATCAAGAAGGAGCAAAAATGTTCATGTTTTTTAAGCTGTAATATTTCAGAATTGGCTTAATATTTGAAAAAGCTGAATCATTTGGTAATAGCTGAATGTCGTGTGAACATTTTAAAGTTTGAATGGTGTCTCCAGCTGAATGTATGTTGAACTAGTTAGGTTGGAAAGAGGAGGAAGTTTTTGAAGAGTTGAAAGAAATTTACATTCATTTGAATGACGGGAAAATTTGAATTAAAAGTTAAATAGTTTAAAAAGTATAAAAGATATCAACACCAAAAGTCATAGCATAAATCTCCTGAAGGAGCTGAACGTTTTGATACCAAAATTGTTGAAATCGGTGAAAGATTGCAGGAGTAGTTAAGTGCCAAAAAAGAGAAACAGGAAAACCATAGGTGTAAGAGATAAACAGCGCGCCCTGGATTCTGCCTGCCAGGTAAATGTAGGGCTGACACCCCCCCACCAGGTGTAAGAGATAAACAGCGCGCCCTGGATTCTGCCTGCCAGGTAAATGTAGGGCTGACACCCCCCCACCAGGTGTAAGAGATAAACAGTGCGCCCTGGATTCTGCCTGCCAGGTAAATGTAGGGCTGACACCCCCCCATCAGGTGTAAGAGATAAACAGTGTGCCCTGGATCCTGCCTGCCAGGTAATTGTAGGGCTGACACCCCCCCACCAGGTGTAAGAGATAAACAGTGCGCCCTGGATTCTGCCTGCCAGGTAAATGTAGGGCTAACACCCCCCCACCAGGTGTAAGAGATAAACAGTGCGCCCTGGATTCTGCCTGCCAGGTAAATGTAGGGCTAACACCCCCCCACCAGGTGTAAGAGATAAACAGCACGCCCTGGATTCTGCCTGCCAGGTAAATGTAGGGCTGACACCCCCCCACCAGGTGTAAGAGATATACAGCGCGCCCTGGATTCTGCCTGCCAGGTAAATGTAGGTCTGACCCCCCCCCCCCCCCCCCCCCCCCCCCCCCCCACCAGGTGTAAGAGATATACAGCGCGCCCTGGATTCTGCCTGCCAGGTAAATGTAGGGCTGACCCCCCCACCAGGTGTAAGAGATATACAGCGCGCCCTGGATTCTGCCTGCCAGGTAAATGTAGGGCTAACACCCCCCCACCAGGTGTAAGAGATAAACATGCGCCCTGGATCCTGCCTGCCAGGTAAATGTAGGGCTAACACCCCCCCACCAGGTGTAAGAGATAAACAGCGCGCCCTGGATTCTGCCTGCCAGGTAAATGTAGGGCTGACACCCCCCCACCAGGTGTAAGAGATAAACGGCGCGCCCTGGATTCTGCCTGCCAGGTAAATGTAGGGCTGACACCCCCCCACCAGGTGTAAGAGATAAACAGTGCGCCCTGGATTCTGCCTGCCAGGTAAATGTAGGGCTGACACCCCCCCCACCAGGTGTAAGAGATAAACAGTGCACCCTGGATTCTGCCTGCCAGGTAAATGTAGGGCTGACACCCCCCCACCAAGTGTAAGAGATAAATAGCGCGCCCTGGATTCTGCCTGCCAGGTAAATGTAGGGCTGACACCCCCCCACCAAGTGTAAGAGATAAATAGCGCGCCCTGGATTCTGCCTGCCAGGTAAATGTAGGGCTGACACCCCCCCACCAGGTGTAAGAGATAAACGGCGCACCCTGGATTCTGCCTGCCAGGTAAATGTAGGGCTGACACCCCCCCACCAGGTGTAAGAGATAAACAGTGCGCCCTGGATTCTGCCTGCCAGGTAAATGTAGGGCTGTCTCCCCCCCACCAGGTGTAAGAGATAAACGGCGCACCCTGGATTCTGCCTGCCAGGTAAATGTAGGGCTGACACCCCCCACCAGGTGTAAGAGATAAACAGCGCGCCCTGGATTCTGCCTGCCAGGTAATTGTAGGGCTGACACCCCCCCACCAGGTGTAAGAGATAAACAGCGCGCCCTGGATTCTGCCTGCCAGGTAAATGTAGGGCTGACACCCCCCACCAGGTGTAAGAGATAAACAGCGCGCCCTGGATTCTGCCTGCCAGGTAATTGTAGGGCTGACACCCCCCCACCAGGTGTAAGAGATAAACAGCGCGCCCTGGATTCTGCCTGCCAGGTAAATGTAGGGCTAACACCCCCCCACCAGGTGTAAGAGATAAACAGTGCGCCCTGGATCCTGCCTGCCAGGTAAATGTAGGGCTGACACCCCCCCACGATGGTCTGAAGCCTGCAGCGCCGGATACTCACAGACAGGTCGGCGTCTCCCAGGATCATCTTCTCCCTCTCTATGATAGACTCCAGGATCCTGTAGTAGAGCGCCTCCGCCAGGTGGAAGTATTTCACCGCCATGTCTGTGAGAACAACCTCATTAATACATTTACAGACCGCAGATCAGCTGTATGCTGACGCCGTGTCGCACCTTTGCCCATCCCCCGGCCGTCGGCGCCGCTGTCCTCGTAACGGTGCGAGTACACCTCGAACATGTCCTTCAGGCGCTGACTGATGACATCACTGGGGTCTCTGGCACAGCCACTGGGACAACAAGGCGGTAAAAAGTCAGTAAGAATACAGGAGTTTCATTTCTGCGCTGACCGAAGGATCCAGAAACGTACCGCAGGGTCTCCGTCAGCTTGGCGCTCGGCCCCTGCTGGGTCCCCGACAGCAGCGTGTGAAGGCGCCCGACGCTCTTCATGGCGGACGACAGCGGAGACGCCAGCCGGACCTCCTGGATGTACTTCCTCCCCGTCAGAGGGGTGGAGACCTTCAGAGCCGAGGCCTGGGGACGGAGAGACGGCAGGTCGTCACGGTGACAGAAGAGGGCGGAGCAGAGGGAGAGCGAGCAGGAAGTGAGACTCACGGTGAGGCTGGCGTGCAGCCTGAAGGTGGCGCTGCCCTGGTTCTCCGCCCCCTCACTCAGGCAGGGCCCCGGGGTACCGATGTCCTCGTTGGCCCCCTCCCCGGTGAAGATCCTCTCGTCCAGGCTGCCGGTGGCAAGAACGTGTTCCTCATAGAGGCGACTGAGCGACTGTCTGAGGGCGGAGCAGAGAGGGCGGAGCCAGAGAGGGCGGAGTCAGAGAGGGCGGAGCAGAGAGGGCGGAGTCAGAAAGGGCGGAGCAGAGAGGGCAGAGCAGAGAGGGCGGAGTCAGAGAGGGCGGAGCAGAGAGGGCGGAGTCAGAGAGGGCGGAGTCAGAGAGGGCAGAGCAGAGAGGGCGGAGTCAGAGAGGGCGGAGTCAGAGAGGGCAGAGCAGAGAGGGCGGAGTCAGAGAGGGCGGAGTCAGAGAGGGCGGAGTCAGAGAGGGCAGAGCAGAGAGGGCGGAGCAGAGAGGGCGGAGTCAGAAAGGGCGGAGCAGAGAGGGCAGAGCAGAGAGGGCGGAGCAGAGAGGGCGGAGTCAGAAAGGGCGGAGCAGAGAGGGCGGAGTCAGAGAGGGCGGAGTCAGAGAGGGCAGAGCAGAGAGGGCGGAGTCAGAGAGGGCGGAGTCAGAGAGGGCAGAGCAGAGAGGGCGGAGTCAGAGAGGGCAGAGTCAGAGAGGGCAGAGCAGAGAGGGCGGAGTCAGAGAGGGCGGAGTCAGAGAGGGCGGAGCAGAGAGGGCGGAGTCAGAGAGGGCAGAGCAGAGAGGGCGGAGTCAGAGAGGGCAGAGCAGAGAGGGCGGAGTCAGAGAGGGCGGAGTCAGAGAGGGCGGAGCAGAGAGGGCGGAGTCAGAGAGGGCAGAGCAGAGAGGGCGGAGTCAGAGAGGGCAGAGCAGAGAGGGCGGAGTCAGAGAGGGCAGAGTCAGAGAGGGCAGAGCAGAGAGGGCGGAGTCAGAGAGGGCGGAGTCAGAGAGGGCGGAGCAGAGAGGGCGGAGTCAGAGAGGGCAGAGTCAGAGAGGGCAGAGCAGAGAGGGCGGAGTCAGAGAGGGCGGAGTCAGAGAGGGCGGAGCAGAGAGGGCGGAGTCAGAGAGGGCAGAGCAGAGAGGGCGGAGTCAGAGAGGGCAGAGCAGAGAGGGCGGAGTCAGAGAGGGCAGAGTCAGAGAGGGCAGAGTCAGAAAGGGCGGAGCAGAGAGGGCGGAGTCAGAGAGGGCGGAGTCAGAGAGGGCAGAGCAGAGAGGGCGGAGTCAGAGAGGGCGGAGTCAGAGAGGGCGGAGCAGAGAGGGCGGAGTCAGAAAGGGCGGAGCAGAGAGGGCGGAGTCAGAGAGGGCGGAGTCAGAGAGGGCGGAGTCAGAGAGGGCAGAGTCAGAGAGGGTGGAGTCAGAGAGGGCAGAGCAGAGAGGGCGGAGTCAGAAAGGGCAGAGCAGAGAGGGCGGAGTCAGAGAGGGCGGAGCAGAGAGGGCGGAGCAGAGAGGGCGGAGTCAGAGAGGGCGGAGCAGAGAGGGCGGAGTCAGAGAGGAAGATAGGAAGTCTCCTCTTCGGTTTCAGGACCACAAATCAACTCATTTTCAGTGTTTTTAGTCAGTGAACGACCTCAGAAGATCATTTTCAGCTGATGCTAAGGCTAAAACCTGCTACTCTGAGCACCTGAACCACAGTTCTGATCCAAGGTCATCAAAAAGCTCACAGACTTCCTCCCACAGAACAACCACTCTGCAGTCCTACAGTTCAGTCCCTCTGGACCTCTCCTGGCTCGGAGAACACCTCTAACACCCTAACTTGACCCTGGATAGGTTCTACTGAAGCTTCAGAGTAAAATCTCTAAGGTTGCTTTGGAGGAAGAGAAAGCAGTAAATGTAACGAAATCATTTAGTCTTAAACTCATCCCTGTTGCTGTAAAACATGAAGGTTCTGCACTCACAAACTGTCTCCAAAGTTCATGGGATCCAGAAAGCCGGTCAGACTGTCCTCTTTCCCTCTGAGAATCTGTGGGAGAAGAAGAAGAAGAAGAAGAAGAAGAGGAGGTTCCAACATCAGGATGTTGACCTTTAATGCAGTGAATAGAAGTCTGATCCAGGCAGATGGTTTCTGCTTCAGATTCAGATCCTGCAGTGATCTAAGAGGCCAGATTTGACATGAAGACGCCCTCTTAAAGGATTTCCATCAGACAAAATGTTTTAATCCTCACTGTGAGTGTGCTTTACAGAAAACTTTGCTTTTTGAGCAGTTGAAACCAGTTTTAATCCAGATTTTACATCGATCATCCTCCCAAACGTCACTTTTAAACATGGAACACAGAAACAGGCATGTTCCTGAAGTAGAACCCTGAGGAACACCTTTAGTTTCCTCTGTGTTCAGTCAACAGGATCATTTGTGGTTCCCAGAGTTTCTAAAAGCAGAATGGGAGGCAGAGCCTTCAGTTATCAGGCCCCTAAAAGCAGAATGGGAGGCAGAGCCTTCAGTTATCAGGCCCCTAAAAGCAGAATGGGAGGCAGAGCCTTCAGTTATCAGGCCCCTAAAAGCAGAACGGGAGGCAGAGCCTTCAGTTATCAGGCCCCTAAAAGCAGAATGGGAGGCAGAGCCTTCAGTTATCAGGCCCCTAAAAGCAGAATGGGAGGCAGAGCCTTCAGTTATCAGGCCCCTAAAAGCAGAATGGGAGGCAGAGCCTTCAGTTATCAGGCCCCTAAAAGCAGAATGGGAGGCAGAGCCTTCAGTTATCAGGCCCCTAAAAGTAGAATGGGAGGCAGAGCCTTCAGTTATCAGGCCCCTAAAAGCAGAATGGGAGGCAGAGCCTTCAGTTATCAGGCCCCTAAAAGCAGAATGGGAGGCAGAGCCTTCAGTTATCAGGCCCCTAAAAGCAGAATGGGAGGCAGAGCCTTTAGTTATCAGGCCCCTAAAAGCAGAATGGGAGGCAGAGCCTTCAGTTATCAGGCCCCTAAAAGCAGAACGGGAGGCAGAGCCTTCAATTATCAGGCCCCTAAAAGCAGAATGGGAGGCAGAGCCTTTAGTTATCAGGCCCCTAAAAGCAGAATGGGAGGCAGAGCCTTCAGTTATCAGGCCCCTAAAAGCAGAACGGGAGGCAGAGCCTTCAGTTATCAGGCCCCTAAAAGCAGAATGGGAGGCAGAGCCTTCAGTTATCAGGCCCCTAAAAGCAGAATGGGAGGCAGAGCCTTCAGTTATCAGGCCCCTAAAAGCAGAATGGGAGGCAGAGCCTTCAGTTATCAGGCCCCTAAAAGCAGAATGGGAGGCAGAGCCTTCAGTTATCAGGCCCCTAAAAGCAGAATGGGAGGCAGAGCCTTCAGTTATCAGGCCCCTAAAAGCAGAATGGGAGGCAGAGCCTTCAGTTATCAGGCCCCTAAAAGCAGAATGGGAGGCAGAGCCTTCAGTTATCAGGCCCCTAAAAGCAGAATGGGAGGCAGAGCCTTCAGTTATCAGGCCCCTAAAAGCAGAATGGGAGGCAGAGCCTTCAGTTATCAGGCCCCTAAAAGCAGAATGGGAGGCAGAGCCTTCAGTTATCAGGCCCCTAAAAGCAGAATGGGAGGCAGAGCCTTCAGTTATCAGGCCCCTAAAAGCAGAATGGGAGGCAGAGCCTTCAGTTATCAGGCCCCTCTCTGTGGAACCAGCTGCCAGTTTGGGTAATTAAAATTAAAATTAAACCAACAGCTCATTGGATGAAGGCCTATCAGTCAGTGCAGGTGGGACCTACCCTCTTGTGGAAGAGCTTCTTGATGAAGGGCTTCCAGAAGTGCTCTTTGACACCTTTGGCCTCCAGAACCAGGCCGTCATGCAGCTCACACAGCTGCTCGATGAAGCAGAACGGGCCTGAGGACGGCCGGTAGTCCTTACTGCTGAAGTCCTCTGGCAGACCTGACGGAGGAAAACCATGACAACGGTCACATGATGGGGCTTCAGTCCGATGCCTGCCAGGCATCATGAAGACCTGCAGCAGTCTGAAAGTTTCATGTCTCTAATGCTGCTGTTTCTACTTTCTGAGTGTGTGAACCTCGATCTTATAAGTGCTTCTGACACATTTAAACTTTCTTTTGCTCATTCCTGAGCCTGAAACTGCCCTGGCTACTCCAGACATTTTAGTGCTCTGGATCATGACAAACAGGAAATACACATAATTACGACATCATCTTCCTCTTATCTGAGGCTGGGTCAGAACCAACAGGTCCAGGAGGGAAACCCAGCCCTCCTCTCCAGCTCCTCCTGGGGGATCCTGAGGTGTTCCCAGGCCTGATGGGATAC
The DNA here is from genome assembly GCA_036924055.1 of Leuresthes tenuis. Taxonomy (NCBI): domain Eukaryota; kingdom Metazoa; phylum Chordata; class Actinopteri; order Atheriniformes; family Atherinopsidae; genus Leuresthes; species Leuresthes tenuis. Next base: position 37,303,866 of record JAVGWW010000006.1, on the reverse strand, counting down.
ATTAACCCTCCAGTGAGTTCTGGTTCTGACCCGGGGCCTCCTCCCAGGAGGCATCCTAACCAGAGGAACCACCTCAGCTGAGTCCTTTCTATGTGGAGGAGCAGCGGCTCTACTCCGAGCTCCCTCCGGATGTTGGAGCTCCTCCCCCTGTAAGGTGGAGCTCCTCCCCCCGAATGATGGAGCTCCTCCCTCCGGATGTTGGAGCTCCTCCCCCTGTAAGGTGGAGCTCCTCCCCCGGATGATGGAGCTCCTCCCCCCGGATGTTGGAGCTCCTCCCCCTGTAAGGTGGAGCTCCTCCCCCCGGATGATGGAGCTCCTCCCTCCGGATGTTGGAGCTCCTCCCCCTGTAAGGTGGAGCTCCTCCCCCCGGATGATGGAGCTCCTCCCTCCGGATGTTGGAGCTCCTCCCCCTGTAAGGTGGAGCTCCTCCCCCGGATGATGGAGCTCCTCCCCCCGGATGTTGGAGCTCCTCCCCCTGTAAGGTGGAGCTCCTCCCCCCGGATGATGGAGTTCCTCCCTCCGGATGTTGGAGCTCCTCCCCCTGTAAGGTGGAGCTCCTCCCCCCGGATGATGGAGCTCCTCCCTCCGGATGTTGGAGCTCCTCCCCCTGTAAGGTGGAGCTCCTCCCCCTGTAAGGTGGAGCTCCTCCCCCCGGATGATGGAGCTCCTCTCCCCGAATGATGGAGCTCCTCCCCCTGTAAGGTGGAGCTCCTCCCCCCGGATGTTGGAGCTCCTCCCCCTGTAAGGTGGAGCTCCTCCCCCAGGATGTTAGAGCCCCTCCCCCTGTAAGGTGAAGCTCCTCCCCCCGAATGATGGAGCTCCTCCCTCCGGATGTTGGAGCTCCTCCCCCCTGATGATGGAGCTCCTCCCTCCGGATGAATAAGCTCCTCCCCCCGGACGGTGGAGCTCCTCCCCTATCTCTAAGGCTGAGCCCCGCCCCCCTCTGAAGGAACTCATTTCAGCCGCTTGTATCCACGACCTCCTTCTTTGGGTCAGAACCCAGATCTGTGAGCTCAGGTGAGGGTTGGAACAAAGATGGAGCAGGAACCTGAAAGCTTCTCCTTCCGGCTCAGCTTCACCAAACGGACCGGAGCAGCGCCCTCATTACTGCTGACGAAGCCCCGATCCGTCTGTCCATCTCTGATCCAACTCACCATCACTGAGAACCAGGTCCAGAGATGAAATACCCCTGCAAAGGGGAATAAATACCCCCCATGGCCCTGAGATAAACTGGTCTGGTGGAGGCGTCAGACTAAGAGCGATTCAAAGATCTGGGGCGGCACCAGCGTAAAGGTTTAGTCACCCCACCTGAAAAATGGCACCTCCCAGGACCCAGGCCTAGTGGTCTGGAGCTCAGCCAGAAGAAGCCACAGGATGCCACTTCCACCCCCCACAGGAAGGAACTCCGAGGTGCACTGAGAGCAGGATGGAGGGGGGGGGGCTGATTCCCAGTGCCAGAAACATTTTAGTAAACTTCAATACCAAATTTTGGAAGTTCTGGAAGCCTTTGAGACAATCTGGTGTCTCTAAAGTAGGCCAGATGTCCTATTCTGCCATATTTTCATGGATAAAACCTTCACCTGCTGCTCAAACTGTGACTCTGATCCAGCTGTTTTCACCACAGCTGGACAGATGTTTCATTTTCAGGCTTAAACTGCAGCAGTACAATAAACACTGAGCTCAGAGAGGAGGGTGGAGGTGGGTGGAGCGCAGGAAATGCAGGAGTCAACAGGAAGTGAAGCGGCGCTGACAGGCTGCAGGAATCTGTTCATCGAAAACTTTTGATTTATTTCACGTTTAACTCTGAACACGACCGATAAGAAGACTTCCTGCACAGAGGATTTAGATTTAAGATCCAGCTCCATATTTCACAGCTGAGAGGAAAACACCCTGAGACCTGAACACGGTTCAAAAACATCTGATACACATGCAGTCCAGAACCAGGGTCCAGGGTCCAGAACCAGGGTCCAGACCCAGGGTCCAGACCCAGAGTCCAGAGTCCAGGGTCCATACCCAGGGTCCAGAGTCCAGAGTCCAGAACCAGACCCAGAGTCCAGAGTCCAGAGTCTAGAGTCCAGAGTCCAGGGTCCAGACCCAGAGTCCAGAGTCCAGACCCAGGGTCCAGACCCAGAGTCCAGAACCAGACCCAGAGTCCAGAGTCTAGAGTCCAGAGTCCAGGGTCCAGACCCAGAGTCCAGACCCAGGGTCCAGACCCAGAGTCCAGAGTCCAGACCCAGAGTCCAGACCCAGAGTCCAGAGTCCAGAGTCCAGAGTCCAGAGTCCAGACCCAGAGTCCAGACCCAGAGTCCAGAGTCCAGAGTCCAGACCCAGAGTCCAGAGTCTAGACCCAGGGTCCAGACCCAGAGTCCAGAGTCCAGACCCAGAGTCCAGAGTCCAGAGTCCAGAGTCCAGACCCAGACCCAGACCCAGACCCAGAGTCCAGAGTCCAGAGTCCAGAGTCCAGAGTCCAGAGTCCAGAGTCCAGACCCAGAGTCCAGACCCAGAGTCCAGACCCAGAGTCCAGAGTCCAGAGTCCAGACTCAGAGTCCAGAGTCCAGAGTCCAGACTCAGAGTCCAGAGTCCAGACCCAGAGTCCAGACTCAGAGTCCAGAGTCCAGAGTCCAGACCCAGAGTCCAGAGTCCAGACCCAGGGTCCAGAGTCCAGAGTCCAGACCCAGAGTCCAGACCCAGAGTCCAGAGTCCAGACCCAGAGTCCAGAGTCCAGAGTCCAGAGTCCAGACCCAGAGTCCAGACCCAGAGTCCAGAGTCCAGAGTCCAGAGTCCAGAGTCCAGAGTCCAGAGTCCAGACTCAGAGTCCAGAGTCCAGACCCAGAGTCCAGACCCAGAGTCCAGACCCAGAGTCCAGACCCAGAGTCCAGAGTCCAGACCCAGACCCAGAGTCCAGAGTCCAGACCCAGGGTCCAGAGTCCAGACCCAGACCCAGACCCAGAGTCCAGAGTCCAGACCCAGGGTCCAGAGTCCAGAGTCCAGAGTCCAGACCCAGACCCAGAGTCCAGACCCAGAGTCCAGACCCAGGGTCCAGAGTCCAGACCCAGGGTCCAGAGTCCAGAGTCCAGAGTCCAGAGTCCAGAGTCCAGAGTCCAGAGTCCAGAGTCCAGGGTCCAGACCCAGAGTCCAGACCTAGAGTCCAGACCCAGACCTAGAGTCCAGAGTCCAGACCCAGACCCAGAGTCCAGAGTCCAGACCCAGACCCAGAGTCCAGAGTCCAGACCCAGACCCAGACCCAGAGTCCAGAGTCCAGAGTCCAGAGTCCAGACCCAGGGTCCAGAGTCCAGACCCAGACCCAGAGTCCAGAGTCCAGACCCAGGGTCCAGAGTCCAGACCCAGACCCAGAGTCCCGACCCAGAGTCCAGACCCAGAGTCCAGAGTCCAGACCCAGAGTCCAGAGTCCAGAGTCCAGACCCAGGGTCCAGACCCAGACCCAGACCCAGAGTCCAGAGTCCAGACCCAGAGTCCAGAGTCCAGACCCAGACCCAGACCCAGACCCAGGGTCCAGGGTCCAGGGTCCAGGGTCCAGGGTCCAGAGTCCAGAGTCCAGACCCAGGGTCCAGACCTAGAGTCCAGAGTCCAGACCCAGACCCAGAGTCCAGACCCAGACCCAGGGTCCAGAGTCCAGAGTCCAGAGTCCAGACCCAGACCCAGAGTCCAGAGTCCAGACCCAGACCCAGACCCAGGGTCCAGAGTCCAGAGTCCAGAGTCCAGACCCAGACCCAGAGTCCAGACCCAGGGTCCAGAGTCCAGACCCAGAGTCCAGAGTCCAGATCCTGACCCAGAGTCCAGACCCAGACCCAGACCCAGAGTCCAGAGTCCAGAGTCCAGAGTCCAGAGTCCAGAGTCCAGACCCAGAGTCCAGAGTCCAGAGTCCAGACCCAGACCCAGAGTCCAGACCCAGGGTCCAGAGTCCAGAGTCCAGACCCAGAGTCCAGAGTCCAGAGTCCAGAGTCCAGACCCAGACCCAGACCCAGAGTCCAGACCCAGGGTCCAGAGTCCAGACCCAGAGTCCAGAGTCCAGACCCTGACCCAGAGTCCAGACCCAGACCCAGACCCAGAGTCCAGAGTCCAGAGTCCAGAGTCCAGACCCAGAGTCCAGAGTCCAGACCCAGGGTCCAGAGTCCAGAGTCCAGACCCAGAGTCCAGAGTCCAGAGTCCAGAGTCCAGAGTCCAGAGTCCAGAGTCCAGACCCAGAGTCCAGAGTCCAGACCCAGGGTCCAGAGTCCAGAGTCCAGACCCAGAGTCCAGAGTCCAGACCCAGACCCAGACCCAGAGTCCAGAGTCCAGAGTCCAGACCCAGGGTCCAGAGTCCAGACCCAGAGTCCAGAGTCCAGAGTCCAGACCCAGACCCAGACCCAGAGTCCAGACCCAGAGTCCAGAGTCCAGAGTCCAGAGTCCAGACCCAGAGTCCAGAGTCCAGACCCAGGGTCCAGAGTCCAGAGTCCAGACCCAGAGTCCAGAGTCCAGAGTCCAGACCCAGACCCAGACCCAGAGTCCAGAGTCCAGAGTCCAGACCCAGGGTCCAGAGTCCAGAGTCCAGAGTCCAGAGTCCAGAGTCCAGAGTCCAGAGTCCAGAGTCCTGAAACCAAATGACACAAGAAGTGGACTGAAAATCAGTGGCAACAGGTCTTATGGAGGGATGAATCCTCCCCAGAGCCCGGACCTCAACATTATTGAAGCAGTGTGGGATCATCTGACAGAGAACGGAACAAAAGGCAGCCCACATCCAAAGGAGAGCTTTGGGATGTCCTTCAAGAAGCCTGGAGAACTATTCCTGAAGACTCCTTAAAGAAATGACAGAAAGCTGGTCTCAGAGGGTTCAGGCTGTGTTGGAGAATAAAGGAGCTCAGAGCAGAGATTCACTTTAAAGCTGCTGAGAACTGAGAAAAAACTCTGTTTCTGCCTCAGATTCTGGGTTTATGTTCATGTTTGATCATGTTTCAGTGAATCTCTGCAGCTGCTTCCTGTTTTTATATTAAATATAAAGAAATGAGGTCTGAATCAGGACTTTTGAACTTATCATATAATGTGACGCCATCGCTGGATAAAAATGTGTTTCCACACAGATGAAAACTCTGGATGTTTGGGCCTGAATGTTAGACTCTGGAACAAACAGCACAGCTGGATTACAGATGTTTCTTCTTTTTCTAACTTTAATCACTTCACTCTGTCTCCTTTCCTTCATTTTATGGCCTGATTTACACATTTATTCCTCTGTGATGTGGAACAATCAGCCCAGTCCAGAACAGCAGAAGAAGAGCTCCGTGGTGACCTCCACGAGAAGGTCTGAACCCAGCAGAGTTCTTCTGCTCTGAGATCAGTGTTTGGACTGAGGGGGCAGCAGGACTCGGTGATTCTGGGCAGTACCTCTGAAGTCCGGGTTGAGCAGGTCCCTCCTGGCGTTGCACAGCAGCGCGTTGGTGAAGACGAGGTCCAGCGTGCACAGCAGCAGGTGGTACGAGTTCACCAGGTCATCGCTGATCATGGGGAAGTTCCCTGAAGAGGAAAGAATCACGCCTGAGTTACCATGACTACAGACGGGTCCAAACTCTCCCAGTCAGCGAGAATCAGGAGGAACCAGGAAGTGTCTGAAGTCTTTACCTTTGGCCTGGACGAACAGCACCCAGCAGAAGTTGAAGACCTCGCTCACTGTGCACGGATGGCGTCTGCAAAAAGGAAGGCAGCGTTGTTAGGAGGTAGTTGGTGTCACCTGCAGCTGAGTCCTGAGTGTTGAAGTGAACGATCAGCTGTTCAGGCTCTGCAGCAGCAGATTCACACCGAATCAGCTGGAGACACGGGAACAGATTAACCCGGAAGTGTCCGGATCTGTGGCAGAACATCTCCGTCTCCACAGGTAAAAACTCTAACTTCTGGAAACATTTCTCCATGAAACAGCCTTTTTTACACTAAAACGACATAAGAACCGGAGCTTTTATCCTCTTCCATCTGTACCATGATGAGTAAAAGCCTCAGAGGCTGTGAGCTGCAAACATTTCTCACTGAAACAACCTTTTTTACACTAAAACGACATAAGAGCCGGAGCTTTTATCCTCTTCCATCTGTACCATGATGAGTAAAAGCCTCAGAGGCTGTGAGCTGCAAACATTTCTCCATGAAACAACCTTTTTTACACTAAAACGACATAAGAACCGGAGCTTTTATCCTCTTCCACCTGTACCATGATGAGTAAAAGCCTCAGAGGCTGTGAGCTGCAAACATTTCTCACTGAAACAACCTTTTTTACACTAAAACGACATAAGAGCCGGAGCTTTTATCCTCTTCCATCTGTACCATGATGAATAAAAGCCTCAGAGGCTGTGAGCTGCAAACATTTCTCACTGAAACAACCTTTTTTACACTAAAACGACATAAGAGCCGGAGCTTTTATCCTCTTCCACCTGTACCATGATGAGTAAAAGCCTCAGAGGCTGTGAGCTGCAAACATTTCTCCAGGAAACAGCCTTTTTTACACTAAAACGACATAAGAGCCGGAGCTTTTATCCTCTTCCACCTGTACCATGATGAGTAAAAGCCTCAGAGGCTGTGAGCTGCAAACATTTCTCACTGAAACAACCTTTTTTACACTAAAACGACATAAGAGCCGGAGCTTTTATCCTCTTCCATCTGTACCATGATGAATAAAAGCCTCAGAGGCTGTGAGCTGCAAACATTTCTCACTGAAACAACCTTTTTTACACTAAAACGACATAAGAGCCGGAGCTTTTATCCTCTTCCACCTGTACCATGATGAGTAAAAGCCTCAGAGGCTGTGAGCTGCAAACATTTCTCCAGGAAACAGCCTTTTTTACACTAAAACGACATAAGAGCCGGAGCTTTTATCCTCTTCCACCTGTACCATGATGAATAAAAGCCTCAGAGGCTGTGAGCTGCAAACATTTCTCACTGAAACAGCCTTTTTTACACTAAAACGACATAAGAGACGGAGCTTTTATCCTCTTCCACCTGTACCATGATGAGTAAAAGCCTCAGAGGCTGTGAGCTGCAAACATTTCTCCAGGAAACAACCTTTTTTACACTAAAACGACATAAGAGCCGGAGCTTTTATCCTCTTCCACCTGTACCATGATGAATAAAAGCCTCAGAGGCTGTGAGCTGCAAACATTTCTCCATGAAACAACCTTTTTTACACTAAAACGACATAAGAGCCGGAGCTTTTATCCTCTTCCATCTGTACCATGATGAGTAAAAGCCTCAGAGGCTGTGAGCTGCAAACATTTCTCACTGAAACAACCTTTTTTACACTAAAACAACATAAGAGCCGGAGCTTTTATCCTCTTCCACCTGTACCATGATGAGTAAAAGCCTCAGAGGCTGTGAGCTGCAAACATTTCTCACTGAAACAACCTTTTTTACACTAAAACGACATAAGAGCCGGAGCTTTTATCCTCTTCCATCTGTACCATGATGAGTAAAAGCCTCAGAGGCTGTGAGCTGCAAACATTTCTCCATGAAACAACCTTTTTTACACTAAAACGACATAAGAGCCGGAGCTTTTATCCTCTTCCACCTGTACCATGATGAGTAAAAGCCTCAGAGGCTGTGAGCTGCAAACATTTCTCACTGAAACAACCTTTTTTACACTAAAACGACATAAGAGCCGGAGCTTTTATCCTCTTCCACCTGTACCATGATGAGTAAAAGCCTCAGAGGCTGTGAGCTGCAAACATTTCTCACTGAAACAACCTTTTTTACACTAAAACGACATAAGAGCCGGAGCTTTTATCCTCTTCCATCTGTACCATGATGAATAAAAGCCTCAGAGGCTGTGAGCTGCAAACATTTCTCACTGAAACAACCTTTTTTACACTAAAACGACATAAGAACCGGAGCTTTTATCCTCTTCCATCTGTACCATGATGAGTAAAAGCCTCAGAGGCTGTGAGCTACAAACATTTCTCCATGAAACAACCTTTTTTACACTAAAACGACATAAGAACCGGAGCTTTTATCCTCTTCCACCTGTACCATGATGAGTAAAAGCCTCAGAGGCTGTGAGCTGCAAACATTTCTCACTGAAACAACCTTTTTTACACTAAAACGACATAAGAGCCGGAGCTTTTATCCTCTTCCATCTGTACCATGATGAATAAAAGCCTCAGAGGCTGTGAGCTGCAAACATTTCTCCATGAAACAACCTTTTTTACACTAAAACGACATAAGAGCCGGAGCTTTTATCCTCTTCCACCTGTACCATGATGAGTAAAAGCCTCAGAGGCTGTGAGCTGCAAACATTTCTCCATGAAACAACCTTTTTTACACTAAAACGACATAAGAACCGGAGCTTTTATCCTCTTCCATCTGTACCATGATGAATAAAAGCCTCAGAGGCTGTGAGCTGCAAACATTTCTCCATGAAACAACCTTTTTTACACTAAAACGACATAAGAGCCGGAGCTTTTATCCTCTTCCATCTGTACCATGATGAGTAAAAGCCTCAGAGGCTGTGAGCTGCAAACATTTCTCACTGAAACAACCTTTTTTACACTAAAACGACATAAGAGCCGGAGCTTTTAACCTCTTCCATCTGTACCATGATGAATAAAAGCCTCAGAGGCTGTGAGCTGCAAACATTTCTCCATGAAACAACCTTTTTTACACTAAAACGACATAAGAGCCGGAGCTTTTATCCTCTTCCACCTGTACCATGATGAGTAAAAGCCTCAGAGGCTGTGAGCTGCAAACATTTCTCCATGAAACAACCTTTTTTACACTAAAACGACATAAGAACCGGAGCTTTTATCCTCTTCCATCTGTACCATGATGAGTAAAAGCCTCAGAGGCTGTGAGCTGCAAACATTTCTCACTGAAACAACCTTTTTTACACTAAAACGACATAAGAGCCGGAGCTTTTATCCTCTTCCACCTGTACCATGATGAGTAAAAGCCTCAGAGGCTGTGAGCTGCAAACATTTCTCACTGAAACAACCTTTTTTACACTAAAACGACATAAGAGCCGGAGCTTTTATCCTCTTCCATCTGTACCATGATGAGTAAAAGCCTCAGAGGCTGTGAGCTGCAAACATTTCTCCATGAAACAACCTTTTTTACACTAAAACGACATAAGAGCCGGAGCTTTTATCCTCTTCCATCTGTACCATGATGAATAAAAGCCTCAGAGGCTGTGAGCTGCAAACATTTCTCCATGAAACAACCTTTTTTACACTAAAACGACATAAGAGCCGGAGCTTTTATCCTCTTCCAACTGTACCATGATGAATAAAAGCCTCAGAGGCTGTGAGCTGCAAACATTTCTCCATGAAACAACCTTTTTTACACTAAAACGACATAAGAACCGGAGCTTTTATCCTCTTCCACCTGTACCATGATGAGTAAAAGCCTCAGAGGCTGTGAGCTGCAAACATTTCTCACTGAAACAACCTTTTTTACACTAAAACGACATAAGAGCCGGAGCTTTTATCCTCTTCCATCTGTACCATGATGAGTAAAAGCCTCAGAGGCTGTGAGCTGCAAACATTTCTCCATGAAACAACCTTTTTTACACTAAAACGACATAAGAGCCGGAGCTTTTATCCTCTTCCAACTGTACCATGATGAATAAAAGCCTCAGAGGCTGTGAGCTGCAAACATTTCTCACTGAAACAACCTTTTTTACACTAAAACGACATAAGAGCCGGAGCTTTTATCCTCTTCCATCTGTACCATGATGAATAAAAGCCTCAGAGGCTGTGAGCTGCAAACATTTCTCACTGAAACAACCTTTTTTACACTAAAACGACATAAGAACCGGAGCTTTTATCCTCTTCCACCTGTACCATGATGAGTAAAAGCCTCAGAGGCTGTGAGCTGCAAACATTTCTCACTGAAACAACCTTTTTTACACTAAAACGACATAAGAGCCGGAGCTTTTATCCTCTTCCACCTGTACCATGATGAGTAAAAGCCTCAGAGGCTGTGAGCTGCAAACATTTCTCACTGAAACAACCTTTTTTACACTAAAACGACATAAGAGCCGGAGCTTTTATCCTCTTCCACCTGTACCATGATGAATAAAAGCCTCAGAGGCTGTGAGCTGCAAACATTTCTCCATGAAACAACCTTTTTTACACTAAAACGACATAAGAGCCGGAGCTTTTATCCTCTTCCATCTGTACCATGATGAATAAAAGCCTCAGAGGCTGTGAGCTGCAAACATTTCTCACTGAAACAACCTTTTTTACACTAAAACAACATAAGAACCGGAGCTTTTATCCTCTTCCACCTGTACCATGATGAATAAAAGCCTCAGAGGCTGTGAGCTGCAAACATTTCTCCATGAAACAACCTTTTTTACACTAAAACGACATAAGAGCCGGAGCTTTTATCCTCTTCCACCTGTACCATGATGAGTAAAAGCCTCAGAGGCTGTGAGCTGCAAACATTTCTCACTGAAACAACCTTTTTTACACTAAAACGACATAAGAGCCGGAGCTTTTATCCTCTTCCACCTGTACCATGATGAGTAAAAGCCTCAGAGGCTGTGAGCTGCAAACATTTCTCACTGAAACAACCTTTTTTACACTAAAACGACATAAGAGCCGGAGCTTTTATCCTCTTCCACCTGTACCATGATGAGTAAAAGCCTCAGAGGCTGTGAGCTGCAAACATTTCTCACTGAAACAGCCTTTTTTACACTAAAACGACATAAGAGCCGGAGCTTTTATCCTCTTCCATCTGTACCATGATGAGTAAAAGCCTCAGAGGCTGTGAGCTGCAAACATTTCTCCATGAAACAACCTTTTTTACACTAAAACAACATAAGAGCCGGAGCTTTTATCCTCTTCCACCTGTACCATGATGAGTAAAAGCCTCAGAGGCTGTGAGCTGCAAACATTTCTCCATGAAACAACCTTTTTTACACTAAAACAACATAAGAACCGGAGCTTTTATCCTCTTCCATCTGTACCATGATGAGTAAAAGCCTCAGAGGCTGTGAGCTGCAAACATTTCTCACTGAAACAACCTTTTTTACACTAAAACGACATAAGAACCGGAGCTTTTATCCTCTTCCATCTGTACCATGATGAATAAAAGCCTCAGAGGCTGTGAGCTGCAAACATTTCTCACTGAAACAACCTTTTTTACACTAAAACGACATAAGAACCGGAGCTTTTATCCTCTTCCACCTGTACCATGATGAGTAAAAGCCTCAGAGGCTGTGAGCTGCAAACATTTCTCACTGAAACAACCTTTTTTACACTAAAACGACATAAGAGCCGGAGCTTTTATCCTCTTCCATCTGTACCATGATGAGTAAAAGCCTCAGAGGCTGTGAGCTGCAAACATTTCTCACTGAAACAACCTTTTTTACACTAAAACGACATAAGAACCGGAGCTTTTATCCTCTTCCATCTGTACCATGATGAATAAAAGCCTCAGAGGCTGTGAGCTGCAAACATTTCTCACTGAAACAACCTTTTTTACACTAAAACGACATAAGAACCGGAGCTTTTATCCTCTTCCACCTGTACCATGATGAGTAAAAGCCTCAGAGGCTGTGAGCTGCAAACATTTCTCACTGAAACAACCTTTTTTACACTAAAACGACATAAGAACCGGAGCTTTTATCCTCTTCCACCTGTACCATGATGAATAAAAGCCTCAGAGGCTGTGAGCTGCAAACATTTCTCCATGAAACAACCTTTTTTACACTAAAACGACATAAGAGCCGGAGCTTTTATCCTCTTCCATCTGTACCATGATGAGTAAAAGCCTCAGAGGCTGTGAGCTGCAAACATTTCTCACTGAAACAACCTTTTTTACACTAAAACGACATAAGAGCCGGAGCTTTTATCCTCTTCCACCTGTACCATGATGAGTAAAAGCCTCAGAGGCTGTGAGCTGCAAACATTTCTCACTGAAACAACCTTTTTTACACTAAAACGACATAAGAACCGGAGCTTTTATCCTCTTCCACCTGTACCATGATGAATAAAAGCCTCAGAGGCTGTGAGCTGCAAACATTTCTCACTGAAACAACCTTTTTTACACTAAAACAACATAAGAGCCGGAGCTTTTATCCTCTTCCACCTGTACCATGATGAGTAAAAGCCTCAGAGGCTGTGAGCTGCAAACATTTCTCCAGGAAACAGCCTTTTTTACACTAAAACGACATAAGAGACGGAGCTTTTATCCTCTTCCACCTGTACCATGATGAGTAAAAGCCTCAGAGGCTGTGAGCTGCAAACATTTCTCACTGAAACAACCTTTTTTACACTAAAACGACATAAGAACCGGAGCTTTTATCCTCTTCCATCTGTACCATGATGAATAAAAGCCTCAGAGGCTGTGAGCTGCAAACATTTCTCACTGAAACAACCTTTTTTACACTAAAACGACATAAGAGCCGGAGCTTTTATCCTCTTCCACCTGTACCATGATGAGTAAAAGCCTCAGAGGCTGTGAGCTGCAAACATTTCTCCATGAAACAACCTTTTTTACACTAAAACGACATAAGAGCCGGAGCTTTTATCCTCTTCCATCTGTACCATGATGAGTAAAAGCCTCAGAGGCTGTGAGCTGCAAACATTTCTCACTGAAACAACCTTTTTTACACTAAAACGACATAAGAGCCGGAGCTTTTATCCTCTTCCACCTGTACCATGATGAATAAAAGCCTCAGAGGCTGTGAGCTGCAAACATTTCTCACTGAAACAACCTTTTTTACACTAAAACGACATAAGAGCCGGAGCTTTTATCCTCTTCCATCTGTACCATGATGAGTAAAAGCCTCAGAGGCTGTGAGCTGCAAACATTTCTCACTGAAACAACCTTTTTTACACTAAAACGACATAAGAGCCGGAGCTTTTATCCTCTTCCACCTGTACCATGATGAATAAAAGCCTCAGAGGCTGTGAGCTGCAAACATTTCTCACTGAAACAACCTTTTTTACACTAAAACGACATAAGAGCCGGAGCTTTTATCCTCTTCCACCTGTACCATGATGAATAAAAGCCTCAGAGGCTGTGAGCTGCAAACATTTCTCACTGAAACAACCTTTTTTACACTAAAACGACATAAGAACCGGAGCTTTTATCCTCTTCCACCTGTACCATGATGAATAAAAGCCTCAGAGGCTGTGAGCTGCAAACATTTCTCACAGAGAGACCAACACCTAGCTTTAGGATTCTTTCACAGACGCAGCAGGTGCTGTTGTCCCCTGATCCAGGTGTGACCCAGATTACTGCGGGCCAGGTCAGAGGTCATGTGTCCCACCTCTGCTTGCGGCTGCGGTGAACTCGCGGCGGCTCCTCCGACGGGGCCTTGAAGATGGATCTGAAGATGGGGACGAATTTCCTGAAGATGACGGCGGTCACGGTGAAGTTCCGCTCCAGCTTCTCGGTGCTCTGACAGAAGTCCTGCGGCAGGTTGGCCATGTCCTGCCACTTCTTCATCTTGTTGAAGAACTCGATGAGGCTGGAGGAACACAGCAGGAGAATCAGAGCCCAACCCATCAGCTGCTTCCACACTGATTTATGTGCTGCTTACTGGACTCAAATCATACAAACTAACAGGAAAGCAAAGTCTGGCTTCCTGTTGGCGTTTGTCAGAGTCATGTGACTGGGAGAGAACAACGGCTACACAAACCAACCTCATCTCAGAGCAGCGCAGGATTCTGGTCAGAGAGACGTAGTTCCCCTCAGCGGTACCTTTCCCCACCGTGGGCACCATGGACCTGCAGGCCACATAGAGAGAACAGGCCAACCAGTGCAGCTCGCTGCCCTGCAAACAGGAGGGAGAAAAGATTCATGGAAGCATGAAGAAGAAATCAGGAAGCTTCAGGATGACATCACAGACGCCACCGTAAACATGTGTAAATATATAAACATGTTAGTATGTAAATATATAAACATGTTAATGTGTAAACATATAAACATGTTCATGTGTAAATATATAAACATATAAACATGTTAATGTGTAAACATAAACATTTGTAAACATATAAACATGTTAATGTGTAAATATATAAACATGTTCATGTGTAAATATATAAACATGTTCATGTGTAAATATATAAACATGTTCATGTGTAAATATATAAACATATAAACATGTTAATGTGTAAACATAAACATTTGTAAACATATAAACATGTTAATGTGTAAATATATAAACATGTTAATGTGTAAACATATAAACATTAAACATGTTAATGTGTAAACATGTTAATGTGTAAACATATAAACATGTTCATGTGTAAATATATAAACATGTTCATGTGTAAATATATAAACATGTTCATGTGTAAATATATAAACATGTTCATGTGTAAATATATAAACATATAAACATGTTAATGTGTAAACATAAACATTTGTAAACATATAAACATGTTAATGTGTAAATATATAAACATGTTAAAGTGTAAATATATAAACATGTTAGTGTATAAACATATAAACATGTTAATGTGTAAACATATAAACATGTTCATGTGTAAATATATAAACATGTTCATGTGTAAATATATAAACATGTTCATGTGTAAATATATAAACATATAAACATGTTAATGTGTAAACATAAACATTTGTAAACATATAAACATGTTAATGTGTAAATATATAAACATGTTAATGTGTAAACATATAAACATGTTAATGTGTAAACATATAAACATGTTAATGTGTAAATATATAAACATATTAATGTGTAAATATATAAACATGTTAAAGTGTAAATATATAAACATGTTAAAGTGTAAATATATAAACATGTTAATGTGTAAATATATAAACATGTTAATGTGTAAACATATAAACATGTTAATGTGTAAACATATAAACATGTTAATGTGTAAACATAAACATTTGTAAACATATAAACATGTTAATGTGTAAACATATAAACATGTTAATGTGTAAACGTAAACATTTGTAACTATATAAACATGTTAATGTGTAAATATATAAACATGTTAATGTGTAAACATATAAACATGTTAATGTGTAAACATATAAACATGTTAATGTGTAAACATATAAACATGTTAATGTGTAAATATATAAACATGTTAATGTGTAAACATATAAACATGTTAATGTGTAAACATAAACATTTGTAAACATATAAACATGTTAATGTGTAAATATATAAACATGTTAATGTGTAAACATATAAACATGTTAATGTGTAAACATATAAACATGTTAAAGTGTAAATATATAAACATGTTAATGTGTAAACATATAAACATGTTAATGTGTAAACATATAAACATGTTAATGTGTAAACATATAAACATGTTAATGTGTAAACATAAACATTTGTAAACATATAAACATGTTAATGTGTAAACATATAAACATGTTAATGTGTAAACATAAACATTTGTAAACATATAAACATGTTAATGTGTAAATATATAAACATGTTAATGTGTAAACATATAAACATATAAACATGTTAATGTATAAATATATAAACATATAAACATGTTAAAGTGTAAACATATAAATATATAAACATGTTAATGTGTAAACATTTGTAAACATATACAATTTTAAACGTGTAAATGTTTAAAAATGTAAACGTAAAAGTGAATTTTTTAACACGTAAACTTATAAACGTCTAAATACATAAACCTGAAACATGTAAACATATAAACACTGGAAAACCCGATAAGAGCAACATTTCTAAGGTTCAGAACAATCTAAAACCCAGTGAACAGTTTGAAGTCTTCAGTTTGCAGATTTTGGTTCCGTTTCTGTGTATCTGGATCATGGCTGTTCTGACGGATTAAAACCATCTGAAACTTTAAACCGTTTCTAAGCTTTCAGCCCGGGTCCGGGTCCGGGTCCGGGTCGTAATCTGAACCTGGTCCAAATGTAAGAACAGGCTGTAAACCAGTTCCGGTGGAACCGCTCAGAATAACGGTGCCGTTCAGCTGAAACTGGGTCTTAAACCTTACAAGCTCTCCAGTTAAAGCATGTTGGACCATGTTTCTGATGTTCACCTGGTCCGGGCGGGGTGTCTGACACCCTCCCCAGCAGAACTGAACCGGTCCAGATCTTTTACCTGATGTGAGTCTGTGTCACACTGGAGGATTTACTCCATCCTGCCCTCTTACAGCTGGACTCTGTGGTTCAGAACCGGCGGTTCTGTTTCCACCGGACCGGCTGGACCCGAACCCGAACACAAACCCACGCAGACATCATGAGTTTACCTCCAGAGTGAAGTTCCTGCTGATGTTCTCGTAGCTCTTCCACGCCTCGGTACTCGCCTCTTCGTCCATGTTTAGGGCTCGGCACAGATCCTCGAACCCGGTTCGGGCTTTCTGCGCAAAGTCGTCCTCGTCGCTCATCTTTCAGCTTTGCGGACAAACTGCGGCTTTAAGGTGGAGAGAGAGCGGCCGAGCGCAGACTAAGGCGCAGTTAGTGCGGCTGTTTGTCCAAATAACAGCGTTATTACGGAGCTGTTCGGCTCGCTGTGGCCATTTAAATGTCCTCTGACAGATACGGGAGCCGCGACGCTGCCGACGTACGGCCCGAAGAAACACGCGGCGTGACGTCACTTCTGTGCGTACATCGCTTAGAGAATAGCGCAAACGACGTCTCAGCCCACTAAACGTACGTAGCAGAGCACGACGCCGACTACTACTACTTCCGGTTGTTTTTGTTGTCTCTTCTGACGGCGGTTCAACCGGAAGTCCATCCGAAATTTGACAAATTGTGTTTTTTTTAAAGTTTGTGGCCATTAAAACGTTGGAATTACACTTTAACTAAACATTTTATTTTACAGCTCACCCTTCGGCGCTTTTTTCTCCTGCTTTTAATCATCTCCTGAAGCCGTTTATCTCTCAGCCTTTTAAGGTTTAAATGAATCCATCTAGAATTGAAATGTTTCGCTTTTATAGTAAATGATTGGCTGGCGTCTTGTTTACCCTTTTTCCTTTTTAAATTAATAATAGTTCATGTAGCTTAAATATCTTTGTGAGTCGTTCCAGGGCTGAAAAGTAAACCCACATCAGGTTATAACGTGTTAAGTAACGGTAACTACGTCACTGTGCGGTTACTGGAGCATTTCTGCTCTATATGGGCACGTTTTTCAGTTCATTTTGTTATTATTGATTATTGATATCATTACACAGAGTCAGAATTTCCTTCATTTTGATTTTCCTTTACTTAAATATAAGGTGAAAGATTTCTATGAGGAGGAAATGGGGGGGCTGGAGCCCATCCTGCTGCTTTCAGGTGCTTTCAGGCTACAGGAAGCTGTAGAACCGGGACAGAACCGGGACAGAACCCACACACAGAGACCTCTGGCCCGTCACATGGGTTCTTCCAGAACTTTCTTATCTGTCTGGTTTCAGATTAGAGCTATAAACACCTGACAAGGCCACGCTTGCTGAGTTTAACCCGTTTAGTAGCAGATTAACCCTTAAACCCGGTTTCAGTTCAGTTTGCTGCCTGTTGGAGGAATTTCTCCTGAACCACTGAGACTCAGGAAGAGGAAATCAGGTGTAATAAATTATTTATTTGTGCTTGAAACAGTCTGCAGGAATAAAATAAAATGAAAGAGACAGTTTTCCAGGACTGGTGTGAGCCTGAATGTCACAAATTCTCATTTTCAGCGTTCAGAAAAGGAAAGAGGAGCACCGACTCCCCCCGGAAGCCTCCGGCTGACACCGACAGGTGAGGAAACCGAAGGAAGAACAGTCAGAGTGAACAAATGAGACGGACAGAAGGTGCTCCTGGGCTGCAGGTGAGCTCAGAACTGCAGGATGCTGAGCAGGTTGTAGGCGATGGTGTGCCGGACCACCTCCGCGGTGCCGTGCGCGTCGCCGTCATACGGCTCCGTGTCCGGCTGGACCAGGTGGGTTCCGGACGGCGCCAGGTCGACGCTCCACTCGGGCAGGAAGGCGTCGCCCCGCTGCTCGCAGATGTTGTGCAGGACGCAGCACGCGGCCACCACGCGCGGCATCATGGACACGTGGATGTCGCTCTTCTTCAGCAGACACCTCCAGCGGCCCTTCAGCCGCAGGAAGGCGGCGTCCACCACCGCGCGCGCCGCGGCCAGCGTGAAGCTGAAGCGGCGCTGCTCCGCGGACAGCCGGTGCTGCTCGGTGCCGTAGCCCTTCATCAGCCACGGCTTCAGGGGGAACGAGGCGTCGCCGATCAGGTGGACCGGAACCTCCACGCCGTCCGACACCAGCGACTTCTGAAAGACAAAAGTCAGCTTGGACTCAGAACCGAATCTCAGCCTCAGGAAACACCGGCAAACGGACACAGAACCGGTCCAGACCCGGTCTGATTTAAAGGCTGTTCGGTCCTGGTTCTGCACCTTCATTATTTCATGTTCATTCACACGTTTCTGTTCATATTTTTACGTTTTTCTTCTCTTCTCTGGAGATAATTCTTTAAATTTATCCAAAAATTAAAACTCTAATAATAGTTTATCTTTAAAAATGACTTCTCAACACATTTGATCCACATTTTAACTGCATTAATTTGGTTTAAATGTGATTAAATATGATTTATTCCTGGTTTTCTGACTGATTTCACAGCTGAAGCTGAAACCAGAACCAGCAGAGGTCCAGATGCGCTGTGATGGTGCCGCTCAGCACAGGTGGGGGGGGGGGGGCTCACCTCTCTGGGGAACAGGTACCCGTCGGGGCGGTCCTCGGCCTTCAGGTACAGGTCGGAACTGGACAGAACCGCCTCGCTGCTGGTGCTTCCGGGCCAGCCGGCGTACACGTCTGTGAAGCTGATACACAATCAATAAGAGTTTGATTCGACAGCAGATCATTGGTATAAACTCAGCAGAACCCTGAGGCGGTTCAGAACCGCCAGGATTGGACTGCTGCTGCAGCAGAGTTCTGATCAGATCTAACGGATCGGATTCATCGGATTCTGGCTGTTTTGAAATTAATTTGGTGTTTTATGGATAAAAGAGAACCGAGCCGACGGTACCGAAGAACTTTCAGCTGGGTTTCCTCTGCACCCCCCTGAACCTCTGAGAAAAGTCCAGAACCTGAGCTCTAACTGCTGTTAACCCCGCTGGTTCGGTCTGAGCTGCGGCTCTGATGGTGGTTCCGGTTCTGTTGGACCCACCAGAGGTTGTGGTCCACCACAGCCTGCAGGATCACGGAGTGCCAGCCCCTCCTGTTCACGTAGTGGTCCGGGTTGTCCCGCGGCGGGCCGATGGGGATGTGGGTCCCGCCGATGGCTCCGGCGCACTGCGGGTAGCAGCGGTCCGTGAAGGCCCGGATGGTTTCGTCCAGCCGCGGTCCGCTCGGCAGCGACACGAACCGCCGGTACAGCCGCTCCACGACGGCCGCCGTCACCTGCCGCACGATGGTGCACACGGTGGCGATCCCCACCCCGAACATGTCCGCGATGGAGCGGTACTCCCCGGAGCGGGCGAACCACCACAGCGCGATGGCCAGCCGGCGGCGCGGCTCGATCGGAACCCGGTAGTTGGTGCGGCGGCGCCGGATGGCGGGTCCGATCAGCCCGATCAGGTGGTCGAACGTGGCGCGGCTCACGCGAAACTGAGACTTCCACTGGTCGTCGTCGAACAGCTCGGCCATTCCCCAGAAGTTCTGTCCCGGGCTGCGCTTTCGGACCCACACGGGTCTGTGGGTGGAGGTGATGAGGCTCAGGATGGCGGCGATGGAGGACAGCAGGAAGGCTCTCCTCCTCCGCAGGTACTGCCGCCGCCGCCGGTCCCTCTCCATCATCTCCCGCGCCCGGCTCCGCCTCAGCTGGGCCGCCTGGACCCGGTACAGCTCGGAGATCTGCCCGCCGAACAGCGGGGCGGCGTTCAGGCTGACCAGGGAGCAGAGTAAGGCGAGGACCGGGTCCTCCTCCGCCTCCATCTTCAACTCCAAAACAAACTGCGGCGCCGGCTGATGACGTAGGCGTGACGCGTTGTTTTTGGGACGTTTCACAGTTTTCATGTGAAGTCAGAACCAAGAAGAAAGTTACACGTGTGGAGCTGATTATTAACAGATTATTAACAGATTATAACAGATTATTAACAGATTATTAACAGATTATTAACAGATTATAACAGATTATAACGGATTATAACAGATTATTAACAGATTATAACAGATAACCACATCCAGTGAGGCTGACCGGAACACGGCCATCAGAACCAGCACATCCCGCCTGGAGGCTTCTTAAAAGCAAGAGGAGGAGGTGGAGGAGAAGGGGAAGGTGATGGAGGAGGAGAAGGTGGAGGAAGATGAGGAGGTGGAGGAGGAGAAGGAGAAGGTGGAGGAAGAGGAGGTGGAGCAGGAGGAGGAGAAGGTGGAGGTGGTGGAGGAGGAGAAGGTGGAGGAAGAGGAGGAGAAGGTGGAGGAAGAGGAAGATGAGGAGGTGAAGGAGGTGGAGGAAGATGAGGAGGAGAAGGTGGGAGAGGAGGAGGAGAAGGATGAGAAGGTGGAGGTGGTGGAGGAGGAGAAGGTGGAGGAAGAGGAGGAGAAGGTGGAGGAAGAGGAAGATGAGGAGGTGGAGGAGGTGAAGGAGGTGGAGGAAGATGAGGAGGTGGAGGAGGAGAAGGAGGTGGAGAAGGAGAAGGTGGAGGAAGAGGAGGAGGTGGAGGTGGAGGAGGAGGTGGATGAGAAGGTGGGGAGGGGAAGGTGGAGCAGGAGGTGGAGGAAGAAGAAGATGAGCAGGTGTAGGAGGTGTCCTGTCCCTCCTCAGCAGGTAAACTCTGAAATGAACCAACTTCCATAAAGAAACTCTGTTGAATCTAAAGTTTCCACCTCAGCTGTGAGAAAAACACAGAAACAAACCCTTTTTCTACATTTCTAACTAACCTGAACCCAGTGAATCCTCTGCTGGTCCTTCTGGTTTCTGTAGCACAGAAACAAACCATCAGTCTGGAACTCAGCTGGAGCTTTTATCAGAGAGCAGCCTGTTCTGGTCTCTGCTCCCAAACACATCGGTGGGTTAGAAACACCTTTAATCCCATTTAAATGCTGACAAAGAGCTTCTGTTCAACAGAAAAATAAAACAGCTACATTTCCTCCTCCTGATTGTACTTTTTATTTATGGTGAAACCGTGTTTTATTGATTGTGTTCATGTCTCTTCTCTCTGGTTCCGTTTAGATATTTCTCCTGAAAGATAAAGAAAGATCTTTCTGAGCTAATCTGAAATACTTCTTATGGTCACTAATCTGAATCTAACAGCCAATGAAATATATCTAATTAATTTAATCATTTTAGCTAAATATCATCTACAGAAACTGAAAAAAAGAAACTAAAACAAGACTAAAACCTCCTTTTATAACTTTAAACTTTTATAACTTTAAACTTTTATAACTTTAAACTTTTATAACTTTAAACTTTTATAACTTTAAACTTTTATAACTTTAAACTTTTATAACTTTAAACTTTTATAACTTTAAACTTTTATAACTTTAAAACTTTTATAACTTTAAACTTTTATAACTTTAAAATAACAGATCTTAAAACACTCTGGAGCAGGAAAATCAAATGAATTCATCCCTTTAACCTCTGATTATGTTTCTTATTTCTCTCTTTTATTTAATCCTAAATCTATTTTTCTGTAAGTTGGATAATTGAGTTTAACTCTAAGTTTGATGTATTTCTGTAAAAAAAGACGAAGGCAGCTGCAACTCCACCTCTGGGTGGTTCTGAACTGGTTCTGACCCAAATGTTCGACTCATTCTTCAGATTTGGGCCACAACCTTCAGCATTTCTGCCTTTTCTTGGTGGATAACATGCAACAAAAGCCCAAACCAGAGTTCTGACCCAGAGTTCTGACCCAGAGGTTCCTGAGACACGGAGGCTTTACCCCCCAGTTCCCCACACCTCTGGGCTGGGTCGCTGTGGGTCGGGCTTCTTACTGGTTCTACATCAGCCCGGCCCGGCTCCATATCAGCAGTGTTGAGCCCCCTGATCCTCGGGGGCGGAGCCTGTCGGCGCCCCTCCACTTTGGACCGACCTGCCTGAGGAAATAAGGCTCCCAGAATCTGAAAGTTCTGCTGAATCTCTTCCTGAAACCTTTTTCACAGATTAATGTTTGTTCAGATTTAATGTTGCTTCCTGCTCTGGTGAAATGTTATAAATAAAGTTATTATTCTAATAAACTGACACAGATTAAACTGGTTCTGATGACTGAACTGGTTCTGATGATTAAACTGGTTCTGATGACTGAACTGGTTCTGATGGCTGAACTGGTTCTGGTGATTAAACTGGTTCTGATGACTAAACTGGTTCTGGTGATTAAACTGGTTCTGATGACTGAACTGGTTCTGATGACTAAACTGGTTCTGATGACTGAACTGGTTCTGATGGCTGAACTGGTTCTGGTGATTAAACTGGTTCTGATGACTAAACTGGTTCTGGTGATTAAACTGGTTCTGATGACTGAACTGGTTCTGATGACTAAACTGGTTCTGATGACTGAACTGGTTCTGATGACTGAACTGGTTCTGATGGCTGAACTGGTTCAGAAACTAGACCTGCTTTGGTCATGTGACCTCATGGAAACAGGAAGTTGTTCAGATGTTAAAGAAGGTTCCTGTTCTGGTGTGGTTTGAAGGAACCGCTCCGGTCCAGTTCAGTTTAGTTCAGAACCACGTGTCATACAGACCTGAAACATGTGGACTGTTCTCCTGTTCTGCTGTGGTTTGGACCGGCTCCTGTTCTGGTGCGGTACTGACCGGCTCCTGTTCTGGTGCGGTTCTGACCCAGCTGGCTCCTGTTCTGGAGTGGTTTGAAGGAACCGCTCCGGTCCAGTTCAGTTTAGTTCAGAACCACGTGTCATACAGACCTGAAACATGTGGACTGTTCTCCTGTTCTGGTGCGGTTCCTCCTTTATTTTCCTTCAGCTCCTCCTTTAGGACTCAAAGTGTTTCCTGGATGCTCATAAACAGCCGGCAGTTCAGCTCTGAGCCAGCAGGGGGCGCTCAGAGCAAAGCAGAAAACCTCAGAGTGGAGGAAGCAGCGGCTGCAGCCTCCTCATCTGAGGCGGGAGAAGGTCAAAGGTCAAACCTACTCAGGCTGAGGCTGTAATTCAGCCATTTTCCCTGAATCACAAAAGCAGATATTCTCTTCTGGAATGAGTGGAATAAGAATAAATCTGACACCAGCTGTCTGAATCCTGACTGATTTCCATATTTCCTGTGAGCAAACCTCACTGAGCGCGTGCAGCGGCGCCCTGGGTCCGGCCGGTGATGGAAGCGGCGGCCCCCGGGGGCCCGGCTGTACTTTGAGGGACAGCGTGTGGCGGGGAGCCGCCCGCTGGTCGGCCTGCTGTCTGCTGGGTTGAGTGACATCACCACGTGACACCTGCCGGTCCACGGCTGGACCCCCCGCCGCCTCGCACAGCGTGCTCGCTGTCATCAGACGGCGAGCATCTGGGTGTAAACAGGTGTGGGAGGGGCGAGTTAGACAAGGTTTGAACAGGCTGAGACACAAATGTGGGAGTTCACCTGTCCTCAGCCATGTTTCAGGTCTGATTTACACCTGCTGACCTTTTTATGAACTCCATCAGTTACTGAACACACTGTGAAATGGTCAGGTTACATTAAGGTGGAGGGTCTCCTCCTCCTCCATCAGTTACTGAACACACTGTGAAATGGTCAGGTTACATTAAGGTGGAGGGTCTCCTCCTCCTCCATCAGTTACTGAACACACTGTGAAATGGTCAGGTTACATTAAGGTGGAGGGTCTCCTCCATCAGTTACTGAACACTCTGTGAAATGGTCAGGTTACATTAAGGTGGAGGGTCTCCTCCTCCTCCATCAGTTACTGAACACCCTGTGAAATGGTCAGGTTACATTAAGGTGGAGGGTCTCCTCCATCAGTTACTGAACACTCTGTGAAATGGTCAGGTTACATTAAGGTGGAGGGTCTCCTCCTCCTCCATCAGTTACTGAACACTCTGTGAAATGGTCAGGTTACATTAAGGTGGAGGGTCTCCTCCTCCTCCATCAGTTACTGAACACACTGTGAAATGGTCAGGTTACATTAAGGTGGAGGGTCTCCTCCTCCTCCATCAGTTACTGAACACTCTGTGAAAAGGTCAGGTTACATTAAGGTGGAGGGTCTCCTCCTCCATCAGTTACTGAACACACTGTGAAATGGTCAGGTTACATTAAGGTGGAGGGTCTCCTCCTCCTCCATCAGTTACTGAACACTCTGTGAAAAGGTCAGGTTACATTAAGGTGGAGGGTCTCCTCCTCCTCCATCAGTTACTGAACACACTGTGAAATGGTCAGGTTACATTAAGGTGGAGGGTCTCCTCCTCCATCAGTTACTGAACACACTGTGAAATGGTCAGGTTACATTAAGGTGGAGGGTCTCCTCCATCAGTTACTGAACACTCTGTGAAATGGTCAGGTTACATTAAGGTGGAGGGTCTCCTCCTCCTCCATCAGTTACTGAACACTCTGTGAAATGGTCAGGTTACATTAAGGTGGAGGGTCTCCTCCATCAGTTACTGAACACCCTGTGAAATGGTCAGGTTACATTAAGGTGGAGGGTCTCCTCCTCCTCCATCAGTTACTGAACACACTGTGAAATGGTCAGGTTACATTAAGGTGGAGGGTCTCCTCCTCCTCCATCAGTTACTGAACACTCTGTGAAATGGTCAGGTTACATTAAGGTGGAGGGTCTCCTCCTCCTCCATCAGTTACTGAACACACTGTGAAATGGTCAGGTTACAGTAAGGTGGAGGGTCTCCTCCTCCATCAGTTACTGAACACTCTGTGAAATGGTCAGGTTACAGTAAGGTGGAGGGTCTCCTCCTCCATCAGTTACTGAACACACTGTGAAATGGTCAGGTTACATTAAGGTGGAGGGTCTCCTCCTCCATCAGTTACTGAACACCCTGTGAAATGGTCAGGTTACATTAAGGTGGAGGGTCTCCTCCTCCTCCATCAGTTACTGAACACTCTGTGAAAAGGTCAGGTTACATTAAGGTGGAGGGTCTCCTCCTCCTCCATCAGTTACTGAACACACTGTGAAATGGTCAGGTTACATTAAGGTGGAGGGTCTCCTCCATCAGTTACTGAACACTCTGTGAAATGGTCAGGTTACAGTAAGGTGGAGGTTCTCCTCCTCCATCATCAGTTACTGAACACTGTGAAATGGTCAGGTTACATTAAGGTGGAGGGTCTCCTCCTCCATCAGTTACTGAACACACTGTGAAATGGTCAGGTTACATTAAGGTGGAGGGTCTCCTCCATCAGTTACTGAACACACTGTGAAATGGTCAGGTTACATTAAGGTGGAGGGTCTCCTCCTCCTCCATCAGTTACTGAACACTCTGTGAAATGGTCAGGTTACATTAAGGTGGAGGGTCTCCTCCTCCTCCATCAGTTACTGAACACACTGTGAAATGGTCAGGTTACATTAAGGTGGAGGGTCTCCTCCTCCTCCATCAGTTACTGAACACTCTGTGAAATGGTCAGGTTACAGTAAGGTGGAGGGTCTCCTCCTCCATCAGTTACTGAACACACTGTGAAATGGTCAGGTTACATTAAGGTGGAGGGTCTCCTCCTCCATCAGTTACTGAACACACTGTGAAATGGTCAGGTTACATTAAGGTGGAGGGTCTCCTCCTCCTCCATCAGTTACTGAACACCCTGTGAAATGGTCAGGTTACATTAAGGTGGAGGGTCTCCTCCTCCTCCATCAGTTACTTAACCCTCTGTGAAATGGTCAGGTTACATTAAGGTGGAGGGTCTCCTCCTCCTCCATCAGTTACTGAACACCCTGTGAAATGGTCAGGATACATTAAGGTGGAGGGTCTCCTCCTCCTCCATCAGTTACTGAACAAACTGTGAAATGGTCAGGTTACAGTAAGGTGGAGGGTCTCCTCCTCCTCCATCAGTTACTGAACACTCTGTGAAATGGTCAGGTTACATTAAGGTGGAGGGTCTCCTCCATCAGTTACTGAACACTCTGTGAAATGGTCAGGTTACATTAAGGTGGAGGGTCTCCTCCTCCTCCATCAGTTACTGAACACTCTGTGAAATGGTCAGGTTACATTAAGGTGGAGGGTCTCCTCCTCCTCCATCAGTTACTGAACACACTGTGAAATGGTCAGGTTACATTAAGGTGGAGGGTCTCCTCCATCAGTTACTGAACACTGTGAAATGGTCAGGTTACATTAAGGTGGAGGGTCTCCTCCTCCTCCATCAGTTACTGAACACTGTGAAATGGTCAGGTTACATTAAGGTGGAGGGTCTCCTCCATCAGTTACTGAACACACTGTGAAATGGTCAGGTTACATTAAGGTGGAGGGTCTCCTCCTCCATCAGTTACTGAACACACTGTGAAATGGTCAGGTTACATTAAGGTGGAGGGTCTCCTCCTCCTCCATCAGTTACTGAACACACTGAAATGGTCAGGTTACATTAAGGTGGAGGGTCTCCTCCTCCTCCATCAGTTACTTAACCCTCTGTGAAATGGTCAGGTTACAGTAAGGTGGAGGGTCTCCTCCATCAGTTACTGAACACACTGTGAAATGGTCAGGTTACATTAAGGTGGAGGGTCTCCTCCTCCATCAGTTACTTAACCCTCTGTGAAATGGTCAGGTTACATCAAGGTGGAGGGTCTCCTCCTCCTCCATCAGTTACTGAACACCCTGTGAAATGGTCAGGTTACATTAAGGTGGAGGGTCTCCTCCTCCTCCATCAGTTACTGAACACACTGTGAAATGGTCAGGTTACATTAAGGTGGAGGGTCTCCTCCTCCTCCATCAGTTACTGAACACACTGTGAAATGGTCAGGTTACATTAAGGTGGAGGGTCTCCTCCATCAGTTACTGAACACCCTGTGAAATGGTCAGGTTACATTAAGGTGGAGGGTCTCCTCCATCAGTTACTGAACACACTGTGAAATGGTCAGGTTACATTAAGGTGGAGGGTCTCCTCCTCCATCAGTTAATGAACACACTGTGAAATGGTCAGGTTACATTAAGGTGGAGGGTCTCCTCCTCCTCCATCAGTTACTGAACACACTGTGAAATGGTCAGGTTACATTAAGGTGGAGGGTCTCCTCCTCCATCAGTTACTGAACACACTGTGAAATGGTCAGGTTACATTAAGGTGGAGGGTCTCCTCCTCCATCAGTTACTGAACACACTGTGAAATGGTCAGGTTATATTAAGGTGGAGGGTCTCCTCCTCCTCCATCAGTTACTGAACACACTGTGAAATGGTCAGGTTACATTAAGGTGGAGGGTCTCCTCCATCAGTTACTGAACCCTGTGAAATGGTCAGGTTACATTAAGGTGGAGGGTCTCCTCCTCCATCAGTTACTGAACACACTGTGAAATGGTCAGGTTACATTAAGGTGGAGGGTCTCCTCCTCCTCCATCAGTTACTGAACACACTGTGAAATGGTCAGGTTACATTAAGGTGGAGGGTCTCCTCCTCCTCCATCAGTTACTGAACACACTGTGAAATGGTCAGGTTACATTAAGGTGGAGGGTCTCCTCCATCAGTTACTGAACCCTGTGAAATGGTCAGGTTACATTAAGGTGGAGGGTCTCCTCCTCCATCAGTTACTGAACACACTGTGAAATGGTCAGGTTACATTAAGGTGGAGGTTCTCCTCCTCCTTCAGTTACTGAACACACTGTGAAATGGTCAGGTTATATTAAGGTGGAGGGTCTCCTCCTCCATCAGTTACTGAACACACTGTGAAATGGTCAGGTTACATTAAGGTGGAGGGTCTCCTCCTCCATCAGTTACTGAACACACTGTGAAATGGTCAGGTTACATTAAGGTGGAGGTTCTCCTCCTCCATCAGTTACTGAACACCCTGTGAAATGGTCAGGTTACATTAAGGTGGAGGTTCTCCTCCTCCATCAGTTACTGAACACACTGTGAAATGGTCAGGTTACATTAAGGTGGAGGGTCTCCTCCTCCTCCATCAGTTACTGAACACTCTGTGAAATGGTCAGGTTACATTAAGGTGGAGGTTCTCCTCCTCCATCAGTTACTGAACACTCTGTGAAATGGTCAGGTTACATTAAGGTGGAGGGTCTCCTCCTCCATCAGTTACTGAACACTCTGTGAAATGGTCAGGTTACATTAAGGTGGAGGGTCTCCTCCTCCTCCATCAGTTACTGAACACACTGTGAAATGGTCAGGTTACATTAAGGTGGAGGGTCTCCTCCTCCTCCATCAGTTACTGAAAACACTGTGAAATGGTCAGGTTACATTAAGGTGGAGGGTCTCCTCCTCCTCCATCAGTTACTGAACACTCTGTGAAATGGTCAGGTTACATTAAGGTGGAGGTTCTCCTCCTCCTCCATCAGTTACTGAACACACTGTGAAATGGTCAGGTTACATTAAGGTGGAGGGTCTCCTCCTCCATCAGTTACTGAACACACTGTGAAATGGTCAGGTTACATTAAGGTGGAGGGTCTCCTCCTCCTCCATCAGTTACTGAACACACTGTGAAATGGTCAGGTTACATTAAGGTGGAGGGTCTCCTCCTCCATCAGTTACTGAACACACTGTGAAATGGTCAGGTTACATTAAGGTGGAGGGTCTCCTCCTCCATCAGTTACTGAACACTCTGTGAAATGGTCAGGTTACATTAAGGTGGAGGTTCTCCTCCTCCTCCATCAGTTACTGAACACTCTGTGAAATGGTCAGGTTACATTAAGGTGGAGGTTCTCCTCCTCCTCCATCAGTTACTGAACACTCTGTGAAATGGTCAGGTTACATT
The DNA here is from genome assembly GCA_036924055.1 of Leuresthes tenuis. Taxonomy (NCBI): domain Eukaryota; kingdom Metazoa; phylum Chordata; class Actinopteri; order Atheriniformes; family Atherinopsidae; genus Leuresthes; species Leuresthes tenuis. Next base: position 37,275,169 of record JAVGWW010000006.1, on the reverse strand, counting down.
AAGGTGGAGGGTCTCCTCCTCCTCCATCAGTTACTGAACACTGTGAAATGGTCAGGTTACATTAAGGTGGAGGGTCTCCTCCTCCTCCATCAGTTACTGAACACCCTGTGAAATGGTCAGGTTACATTAAGGTGGAGGGTCTCCTCCTCCTCCATCAGTTACTGAACGCCCTGTGAAATGGTCAGGTTACATTAAGGTGGAGGGTCTCCTCCTCCATCAGTTACTGAACACTCTGTGAAATGGTCAGGTTACATTAAGGTGGAGGGTCTCCTCCTCCTCCATCAGTTACTGAACACACTGTGAAATGGTCAGGTTACATTAAGGTGGAGGGTCTCCTCCATCAGTTACTGAACACACTGTGAAATGGTCAGGTTACATTAAGGTGGAGGGTCTCCTCCTCCTCCATCAGTTACTGAACACTGTGAAATGGTCAGGTTACATTAAGGTGGAGGGTCTCCTCCTCCTCCATCAGTTACTGGACTCTGTGAAATGGTCAGGTTACATTAAGGTGGAGGGTCTCCTCCTCCATCAGTTACTGAACACACTGTGAAATGGTCAGGTTACATTAAGGTGGAGGGTCTCCTCCTCCTCCATCAGTTACTGAACACTGTGAAATGGTCAGGTTACATTAAGGTGGAGGGTCTCCTCCTCCTCCATCAGTTACTGGACTCTGTGAAATGGTCAGGTTACATTAAGGTGGAGGGTCTCCTCCTCCATCAGTTACTGAACGCCCTGTGAAATGGTCAGGTTACATTAAGGTGGAGGGTCTCCTCCTCCATCAGTTACTGAACACTCTGTGAAATGGTCAGGTTACATTAAGGTGGAGGGTCTCCTCCATCAGTTACTGAACACACTGTGAAATGGTCAGGTTACATTAAGGTGGAGGGTCTCCTCCATCAGTTACTGAACACACTGTGAAATGGTCAGGTTACATTAAGGTGGAGGGTCTCCTCCTCCTCCATCAGTTACTGAACACTGTGAAAAGGTCAGGTTACATTAAGGTGGAGGGTCTCCTCCTCCTCCATCAGTTACTGGACTCTGTGAAATGGTCAGGTTACATTAAGGTGGAGGGTCTCCTCCTCCATCAGTTACTGAACAAACTGTGAAATGGTCAGGTTACATTAAGGTGGAGGGTCTCCTCCTCCTCCATCAGTTACTGGACTCTGTGAAATGGTCAGGTTACATTAAGGTGGAGGGTCTCCTCCTCCTCCATCAGTTACTGAACACTCTGTGAAATGGTCAGGTTACATTAAGGTGGAGGGTCTCCTCCTCCATCAGTTACTGAACACACTGTGAAATGGTCAGGTTACATTAAGGTGGAGGGTCTCCTCCTCCATCAGTTACTGAACACACTGTGAAATGGTCAGGTTACATTAAGGTGGAGGGTCTCCTCCTCCTCCATCAGTTACTGAACACTCTGTGAAATGGTCAGGTTCAGTAACTCCAGCCTCCACCTTAATGTAACCTGACCATTTCACAGGGTGTTCAGTAACTGATGGAGGAGACCCTCCACCTTAATGTAACCTGACCATTTCACAGTGTTCAGTAACTGATGGAGGAGGAGACCCTCCACCTTAATGTAACCTGACCATTTCACAGTGTGTTCAGTAACTGATGGAGGAGGAGACCCTCCACCTTAATGTAACCTGACCATTTCACAGTGTGTTCAGTAACTGATGGAGGAGACCCTCCACCTTAATGTAACCTGACCATTTCACAGGGTGTTCAGTAACTGATGGAGGAGGAGACCCTCCACCTTAATGTAACCTGACCATTTCACAGTGTGTTCAGTAACTGATGGAGGAGACCCTCCACCTTAATGTAACCTGACCATTTCACAGTGTTCAGTAACTGATGGAGGAGGAGACCCTCCACCTTAATGTAACCTGACCATTTCACAGTGTGTTCAGTAACTGATGGAGGAGGAGACCCTCCACCTTAATGTAACCTGACCATTTCACAGTGTGTTCAGTAACTGATGGAGGAGACCCTCCACCTTAATGTAACCTGACCATTTCACAGGGTGTTCAGTAACTGATGGAGGAGGAGACCCTCCACCTTAATGTAACCTGACCATTTCACAGTGTGTTCAGTAACTGATGGAGGAGGAGGAGACCCTCCACCTTAATGTAACCTGACCATTTCACAGAGTGTTCAGTAACTGATGGAGGAGACCCTCCACCTTACTGTAACCTGACCATTTCACAGTGTGTTCAGTAACTGATGGAGGAGGAGACCCTCCACCTTAATGTAACCTGACCATTTCACAGTGTGTTCAGTAACTGATGGAGGAGGAGACCCTCCACCTTAATGTAACCTGACCATTTCACAGTGTGTTCAGTAACTGATGGAGGAGACCCTCCACCTTAATGTAACCTGACCATTTCACAGAGTGTTCAGTAACTGATGGAGGAGACCCTCCACCTTACTGTAACCTGACCATTTCACAGTGTTCAGTAACTGATGGAGGAGGAGACCCTCCACCTTAATGTAACCTGACCATTTCACAGTGTGTTCAGTAACTGATGGAGGAGGAGACCCTCCACCTTAATGTAACCTGACCATTTCACAGTGTGTTCAGTAACTGATGGAGGAGGAGACCCTCCACCTTAATGTAACCTGACCATTTCACAGTGTGTTCAGTAACTGATGGAGGAGACCCTCCACCTTAATGTAACCTGACCATTTCACAGTGTGTTCAGTAACTGATGGAGGAGGAGACCCTCCACCTTAATGTAACCTGACCATTTCACAGTGTGTTCAGTAACTGATGGAGGAGGAGACCCTCCACCTTAATGTAACCTGACCATTTCACAGTGTGTTCAGTAACTGATGGAGGAGGAGACCCTCCACCTTAATGTAACCTGACCATTTCACAGGGTGTTCAGTAAGTGATGGAGGAGACCCTCCACCTTACTGTAACCTGACCATTTCACAGTGTTCAGTAACTGATGGAGGAGGAGACCCTCCACCTTAATGTAACCTGACCATTTCACAGTGTGTTCAGTAACTGATGGAGGAGGAGGAGACCCTCCACCTTAATGTAACCTGACCATTTCACAGTGTTCAGTAACTGATGGAGGAGACCCTCCACCTTAATGTAACCTGACCATTTCACAGGGTTCAGTAACTGATGGAGGAGACCCTCCACCTTAATGTAACCTGACCATTTCACAGTGTGTTCAGTAACTGATGGAGGAGGAGGAGACCCTCCACCTTAATGTAACCTGACCATTTCACAGTGTGTTCAGTAACTGATGGAGGAGGAGGAGACCCTCCACCTTAATTTAACCTGACCATTTCACAGTGTGTTCAGTAACTGATGGAGGAGGAGACCCTCCACCTTAATTTAACCTGACCATTTCACAGTGTGTTCAGTAACTGATGGAGGAGGAGAACCTCCACCTTAATATAACCTGACCATTTCACAGAGTGTTCAGTAACTGATGGAGGAGGAGACCCTCCACCTTAATGTAACCTGACCATTTCACAGTGTGTTCAGTAACTGATGGAGGAGGAGACCCTCCACCTTAATGTAACCTGACCATTTCACAGGGTTCAGTAACTGATGGAGGAGACCCTCCACCTTAATGTAACCTGACCATTTCACAGGGTGTTCAGTAACTGATGGAGGAGGAGACCCTCCACCTTAATGTAACCTGACCATTTCACAGTGTGTTCAGTAACTGATGGAGGAGGAGGAGACCCTCCACCTTAATGTAACCTGACCATTTCACAGTGTGTTCAGTAACTGATGGAGGAGGAGGAGACCCTCCACCTTAATGTAACCTGACCATTTCACAGTGTGTTCAGTAACTGATGGAGGAGGAGGAGACCCTCCACCTTAATGTAACCTGACCATTTCACAGTGTGTTCAGTAACTGATGGAGGATGAGACCCTCCACCTTAATGTAACCTGACCATTTCACAGTGTGTTCAGTAACTGATGGAGGAGGAGAACCTCCACCTTAATATAACCTGACCATTTCACAGTGTGTTCAGTAACTGATGGAGGAGGAGGAGACCCTCCACCTTAATGTAACCTGACCATTTCACAGTGTGTTCAGTAACTGATGGAGGAGGAGACCCTCCACCTTAATGTAACCTGACCATTTCAGGTGGAGGGTGGGTGGAGGGTCTCCACCTCCATCAGTTACTGAACACACTGTGAAATGGTCAGGTTACATTAAGGTGGAGGGTCTCCTCCTCCATCAGTTACTGAACACCCTGTGAAATGGTCAGGTTACATTAAGGTGGAGGGTCTCCTCCTCCTCCATCAGTTACTGAACACTGTGAAATGGTCAGGTTACATTAAGGTGGAGGGTCTCCTCCTCCATCAGTTACTGAACACCCTGTGAAATGGTCAGGTTACATTAAGGTGGAGGGTCTCCTCCTCCTCCATCAGTTACTGAACACTGTGAAATGGTCAGGTTACATTAAGGTGGAGGGTCTCCTCCTCCTCCATCAGTTACTGAACACCCTGTGAAATGGTCAGGTTACATTAAGGTGGAGGGTCTCCTCCTCCATCAGTTACTGAACACCCTGTGAAATGGTCAGGTTACATTAAGGTGGAGGGTCTCCTCCTCCTCCATCAGTTACTGAACACGCTGTGAAATGGTCAGGTTACATTAAGGTGGAGGGTCTCCTCCTCCTCCATCAGTTACTGAACACACTGTGAAATGGTCAGGTTACATTAAGGTGGAGGGTCTCCTCCATCAGTTACTGAACCCTGTGAAATGGTCAGGTTACATTAAGGTGGAGGGTCTCCTCCTCCATCAGTTACTGAACACACTGTGAAATGGTCAGGTTACATTAAGGTGGAGGGTCTCCTCCTCCTCCATCAGTTACTGAACACACTGTGAAATGGTCAGGTTATATTAAGGTGGAGGTTCTCCTCCTCCATCAGTTACTGAACACACTGTGAAATGGTCAGGTTAAATTAAGGTGGAGGGTCTCCTCCTCCATCAGTTACTGAACACACTGTGAAATGGTCAGGTTAAATTAAGGTGGAGGGTCTCCTCCTCCTCCATCAGTTACTGAACACACTGTGAAATGGTCAGGTTACATTAAGGTGGAGGGTCTCCTCCATCAGTTACTGAACCCTGTGAAATGGTCAGGTTACATTAAGGTGGAGGGTCTCCTCCATCAGTTACTGAACACTGTGAAATGGTCAGGTTACATTAAGGTGGAGGGTCTCCTCCTCCTCCATCAGTTACTGAACACACTGTGAAATGGTCAGGTTACATTAAGGTGGAGGGTCTCCTCCTCCATCAGTTACTGAACACTGTGAAATGGTCAGGTTACAGTAAGGTGGAGGGTCTCCTCCATCACTTACTGAACACCCTGTGAAATGGTCAGGTTACATTAAGGTGGAGGGTCTCCTCCTCCATCAGTTACTGAACACACTGTGAAATGGTCAGGTTACATTAAGGTGGAGGGTCTCCTCCTCCATCAGTTACTGAACACACTGTGAAATGGTCAGGTTACATTAAGGTGGAGGGTCTCCTCCTCCATCAGTTACTGAACACACTGTGAAATGGTCAGGTTACATTAAGGTGGAGGGTCTCCTCCATCAGTTACTGAACACACTGTGAAATGGTCAGGTTACATTAAGGTGGAGGGTCTCCTCCTCCATCAGTTACTGAACACACTGTGAAATGGTCAGGTTACATTAAGGTGGAGGGTCTCCTCCTCCATCAGTTACTGAACACACTGTGAAATGGTCAGGTTACATTAAGGTGGAGGGTCTCCTCCTCCATCAGTTACTGAACACTGTGAAATGGTCAGGTTACAGTAAGGTGGAGGGTCTCCTCCATCAGTTACTGAACACTCTGTGAAATGGTCAGGTTACATTAAGGTGGAGGGTCTCCTCCTCCTCCATCAGTTACTGAACACACTGTGAAATGGTCAGGTTACATTAAGGTGGAGGGTCTCCTCCTCCATCAGTTACTGAACACCCTGTGAAATGGTCAGGTTACATTAAGGTGGAGGGTCTCCTCCATCAGTTACTGAACACACTGTGAAATGGTCAGGTTACATTAAGGTGGAGGGTCTCCTCCTCCTTCAGTTACTGAACACACTGTGAAATGGTCAGGTTATATTAAGGTGGAGGGTCTCCTCCTCCATCAGTTACTGAACACACTGTGAAATGGTCAGGTTACATTAAGGTGGAGGGTCTCCTCCTCCTCCATCAGTTACTGAACACTCTGTGAAATGGTCAGGTTACATTAAGGTGGAGGTTCTCCTCCTCCATCAGTTACTGAACACACTGTGAAATGGTCAGGTTACATTAAGGTGGAGGGTCTCCTCCTCCATCAGTTACTGAACACACTGTGAAATGGTCAGGTTACATTAAGGTGGAGGGTCTCCTCCTCCTCCATCAGTTACTGAACACTCTGTGAAATGGTCAGGTTACATTAAGGTGGAGGTTCTCCTCCTCCTTCAGTTACTGAACACACTGTGAAATGGTCAGGTTACATTAAGGTGGAGGGTCTCCTCCTCCTCCATCAGTTACTGAACACACTGTGAAATGGTCAGGTTACATTAAGGTGGAGGTTCTCCTCCTCCATCAGTTACTGAACACACTGTGAAATGGTCAGGTTACATTAAGGTGGAGGGTCTCCTCCTCCTCCATCAGTTACTGAACACTCTGTGAAATGGTCAGGTTACATTAAGGTGGAGGGTCTCCTCCTCCATCAGTTACTGAACACACTGTGAAATGGTCAGGTTACATTAAGGTGGAGGTTCTCCTCCTCCTCCATCAGTTACTGAACACACTGTGAAATGGTCAGGTTACATTAAGGTGGAGGTTCTCCTCCTCCTTCAGTTACTGAACACACTGTGAAATGGTCAGGTTATATTAAGGTGGAGGGTCTCCTCCTCCATCAGTTACTGAACACACTGTGAAATGGTCAGGTTACATTAAGGTGGAGGGTCTCCTCCTCCTTCAGTTACTGAACACACTGTGAAATGGTCAGGTTACATTAAGGTGGAGGGTCTCCTCCTCCATCAGTTACTGAACACACTGTGAAATGGTCAGGTTACATTAAGGTGGAGGGTCTCCTCCTCCTCCATCAGTTACTGAACACTCTGTGAAATGGTCAGGTTACATTAAGGTGGAGGGTCTCCTCCTCCTCCATCAGTTACTGAACACTCTGTGAAATGGTCAGGTTACATTAAGGTGGAGGTTCTCCTCCTCCTTCAGTTACTGAACACACTGTGAAATGGTCAGGTTACATTAAGGTGGAGGGTCTCCTCCTCCATCAGTTACTGAACACACTGTGAAATGGTCAGGTTACATTAAGGTGGAGGGTCTCCTCCTCCTCCATCAGTTACTGAACACACTGTGAAATGGTCAGGTTACATTAAGGTGGAGGTTCTCCTCCTCCATCAGTTACTGAACACACTGTGAAATGGTCAGGTTACATTAAGGTGGAGGGTCTCCTCCTCATCCATCAGTTACTGAACACTCTGTGAAATGGTCAGGTTACATTAAGGTGGAGGGTCTCCTCCTCCATCAGTTACTGAACACTCTGTGAAATGGTCAGGTTACATTAAGGTGGAGGGTCTCCTCCTCCTCCATCAGTTACTGAACACGCTGTGAAATGGTCAGGTTACATTAAGGTGGAGGGTCTCCTCCTCCTCCATCAGTTACTGAACACACTGTGAAATGGTCAGGTTACATTAAGGTGGAGGGTCTCCTCCATCAGTTACTGAACCCTGTGAAATGGTCAGGTTACATTAAGGTGGAGGGTCTCCTCCTCCATCAGTTACTGAACACACTGTGAAATGGTCAGGTTACATTAAGGTGGAGGTTCTCCTCCTCCTTCAGTTACTGAACACACTGTGAAATGGTCAGGTTATATTAAGGTGGAGGGTCTCCTCCTCCTCCATCAGTTACTGAACACACTGTGAAATGGTCAGGTTATATTAAGGTGGAGGGTCTCCTCCTCCATCAGTTACTGAACACACTGTGAAATGGTCAGGTTACATTAAGGTGGAGGGTCTCCTCCTCCATCAGTTACTGAACACACTGTGAAATGGTCAGGTTACATTAAGGTGGAGGGTCTCCTCCTCCTCCATCAGTTACTGAACACTCTGTGAAATGGTCAGGTTACATTAAGGTGGAGGTTCTCCTCCTCCATCAGTTACTGAACACACTGTGAAATGGTCAGGTTACATTAAGGTGGAGGGTCTCCTCCTCCTCCATCAGTTACTGAACACTCTGTGAAATGGTCAGGTTACATTAAGGTGGAGGGTCTCCTCCTCCATCAGTTACTGAACACTCTGTGAAATGGTCAGGTTACATTAAGGTGGAGGGTCTCCTCCTCCATCAGTTACTGAACACTCTGTGAAATGGTCAGGTTACATTAAGGTGGAGGGTCTCCTCCTCCTCCATCAGTTACTGAACACTGTGAAATGGTCAGGTTACATTAAGGTGGAGGGTCTCCTCCTCCTCCATCAGTTACTGAACACTGTGAAATGGTCAGGTTACATTAAGGTGGAGGGTCTCCTCCTCCTCCATCAGTTACTGAACACTCTGTGAAATAGTCAGGTTACATTAAGGTGGAGGGTCTCCTCCTCCTCCATCAGTTACTGAACACTCTGTGAAATGGTCAGGTTACATTAAGGTGGAGGGTCTCCTCCTCCTCCATCAGTTACTGAACACTCTGTGAAATGGTCAGGTTACATTAAGGTGGAGGGTCTCCTCCTCCTCCATCAGTTACTGAACACCCTGTGAAATGGTCAGGTTACATTAAGGTGGAGGGTCTCCTCCTCCTCCATCAGTTACTGAACACCCTGTGAAATGGTCAGGTTACATTAAGGTGGAGGGTCTCCTCCTCCATCAGTTACTGAACACTCTGTGAAATGGTCAGGTTACAGTAAGGTGGAGGTTCTCCTCCTCCTCCATCAGTTACTGAACACCCTGTGAAATGGTCAGGTTACATTAAGGTGGAGGGTCTCCTCCTCCATCAGTTACTGAACACCCTGTGAAATGGTCAGGTTACAGTAAGGTGGAGGGTCTCCTCCTCCATCAGTTACTGAACACACTGTGAAATGGTCAGGTTACATTAAGGTGGAGGGTCTCCTCCTCCTCCATCAGTTACTGAACACACTGTGAAATGGTCAAGTTACATTAAGGTGGAGGGTCTCCTCCATCAGTTACTGAACACTCTGTGAAATGGTCAGGTTACAGTAAGGTGGAGGGTCTCCTCCATCAGTTACTGAACACACTGTGAAATGGTCAGGTTACATTAAGGTGGAGGGTCTCCTCCTCCATCAGTTACTGAACACACTGTGAAATGGTCAGGTTACATTAAGGTGGAGGGTCTCCTCCTCCTCCATCAGTTACTGAACACACTGTGAAATGGTCAGGTTACATTAAGGTGGAGGTTCTCCTCCTCCATCAGTTACTGAACACTCTGTGAAATGGTCAGGTTACATTAAGGTGGAGGGTCTCCTCCATCAGTTACTGAACACACTGTGAAATGGTCAGGTTACATTAAGGTGGAGGTTCTCCTCCTCCTCCATCAGTTACTGAACACTCTGTGAAATGGTCAGGTTACATTAAGGTGGAGGGTCTCCTCCTCCATCAGTTACTGAACACTCTGTGAAATGGTCAGGTTACAGTAAGGTGGAGGGTCTCCTCCTCCTCCATCAGTTACTGAACACTCTGTGAAATGGTCAGGTTACATTAAGGTGGAGGGTCTCCTCCTCCTCCATCAGTTACTGAACACCCTGTGAAATGGTCAGGTTACATTAAGGTGGAGGGTCTCCTCCTCCATCAGTTACTGAACACCCTGTGAAATGGTCAGGTCACATTAAGGTGGAGGGTCTCCTCCTCCATCAGTTACTGAACACCCTGTGAAATGGTCAGGTCACATTAAGGTGGAGGGTCTCCTCCATCAGTTACTGAACACTCTGTGAAATGGTCAGGTTACATTAAGGTGGAGGGTCTCCTCCTCCTCCATCAGTTACTGAACACTCTGTGAAATGGTCAGGTTACATTAAGGTGGAGGGTCTCCTCCTCCATCAGTTACTGAACACACTGTGAAATGGTCAGGTTACAGTAAGGTGGAGGGTCTCCTCCATCAGTTACTGAACACACTGTGAAATGGTCAGGTTACATTAAGGTGAAGGGTCTCCTCCTCCATCAGTTACTGAACACCCTGTGAAATGGTCAGGTTACATTAAGGTGGAGGGTCTCCTCCTCCATCAGTTACTGAACACTCTGTGAAATGGTCAGGTTACATTAAGGTGGAGGGTGTCCTCCTCCTCCATCAGTTACTGAACACTCTGTGAAATGGTCAGGTTACATTAAGGTGGAGGGTCTCCTCCTCCATCAGTTACTGAACACTCTGTGAAATGGTCAGGTTACATTAAGGTGGAGGGTCTCCTCCTCCTCCATCAGTTACTGAACACCCTGTGAAATGGTCAGGTTACATTAAGGTGGAGGGTCTCCTCCTCCATCAGTTACTGAACACTCTGTGAAATGGTCAGGTTACATTAAGGTGGAGGGTCTCCTCCTCCATCAGTTACTGAACACTCTGTGAAATGGTCAGGTTACATTAAGGTGGAGGGTCTCCTCCTCCTCCATCAGTTACTGAACACACTGTGAAATGGTCAGGTTACATTAAGGTGGAGGGTCTCCTCCTCCTCCATCAGTTACTGAACACACTGTGAAATGGTCAGGTTACATTAAGGTGGAGGGTCTCCTCCTCCTCCATCAGTTACTGAACACTCTGTGAAATGGTCAGGTTACATTAAGGTGGAGGGTCTCCTCCTCCTCCATCAGTTACTGAACACTCTGTGAAATGGTCAGGTTACAGTAAGGTGGAGGGTCTCCTCCTCCTCCATCAGTTACTGAACACTCTGTGAAATGGTCAGGTTACATTAAGGTGGAGGGTCTCCTCCTCCTCCATCAGTTACTGAACACTCTGTGAAATGGTCAGGTTACAGTAAGGTGGAGGGTCTCCTCCTCCATCAGTTACTGAACACACTGTGAAATGGTCAGGTCACATTAAGGTGGAGGTTCTCCTCCTCCATCAGTTACTGAACACACTGTGAAATGGTCAGGTTACATTAAGGTGGAGGGTCTCCTCCTCCTCCATCAGTTACTGAACACCCTGTGAAATGGTCAGGTCACATTAAGGTGGAGGGTCTCCTCCATCAGTTACTGAACACTCTGTGAAATGGTCAGGTTACATTAAGGTGGAGGGTCTCCTCCTCCTCCATCAGTTACTGAACATGCTGTGAAATGGTCAGGTTACATTAAGGTGGAGGCTCTCCTCCTCCTCCATCAGTTACTGAACACCCTGTGAAATGGTCAGGTTACATTAAGGTGGAGGGTCTCCTCCTCCATCAGTTACTGAACACCCTGTGAAATGGTCAGGTTACATTAAGGTGGAGGGTCTCCTCCTCCTCCATCAGTTACTGAACACCCTGTGAAATGGTCAGGTTACATTAAGGTGGAGGGTCTCCTCCTCCTCCATCAGTTACTGAACACTCTGTGAAATGGTCAGGTTACAGTAAGGTGGAGGGTCTCCTCCTCCATCAGTTACTGAACACACTGTGAAATGGTCAGGTTACATTAAGGTGGAGGGTCTCCTCCTCCATCAGTTACTGAATACACTGTGAAATGGTCAGGTTACATTAAGGTGGAGGGTCTCCTCCATCAGTTACTGAACACACTGTGAAATGGTCAGGTTACATTAAGGTGGAGGGTCTCCTCCATCAGTTACTGAACACTCTGTGAAATGGTCAGGTTACATTAAGGTGGAGGGTCTCCTCCATCAGTTACTGAACACCCTATGAAATGGTCAGGTTACAGTAAGGTGGAGGGTCTCCTCCTCCATCAGTTACTGAACACTCTGTGAAATGGTCAGGTTACATTAAGGTGGAGGGTCTCCTCCTCCATCAGTTACTGAACACACTGAAATGGTCAGGTTACATTAAGGTGGAGGTTCTCCTCCTCCATCAGTTACTGAACACACTGTGAAATGGTCAGGTTACATTAAGGTGGAGGGTCTCCTCCTCCATCAGTTACTGAACACACTGTGAAATGGTCAGGTTACATTAAGGTGGAGGTTCTCCTCCATCAGTTACTGAACACACTGTGAAATGGTCAGGTTACATTAAGGTGGAGGTTCTCCTCCTCCTCCATCAGTTACTGAACACTCTGTGAAATGGTCAGGTTACATTAAGGTGGAGGGTCTCCTCCTCCATCAGTTACTGAACACTCTGTGAAATGGTCAGGTTACATTAAGGTGGAGGGTCTCCTCCATCAGTTACTGAACACTCTGTGAAATGGTCAGGTTACATTAAGGTGGAGGGTGTCCTCCTCCATCAGTTACTGAACACTCTGTGAAATGGTCAGGTTACATTAAGGTGGAGGGTGTCCTCCATCAGTTACTGAACACTCTGTGAAATGGTCAGGTTACATTAAGGTGGAGGGTGTCCTCCTCCATCAGTTACTGAACACTCTGTGAAATGGTCAGGTTACATTAAGGTGGAGGGTGTCCTCCTCCTCCATCAGTTACTGAACACCCTGTGAAATGGTCAGGTTACAGTAAGGTGGAGGGTCTCCTCCTCCATCAGTTACTGAACACTCTGTGAAATGGTCAGGTTATAGTAAGGTGGAGGTTCTCCTCCTCCATCATTTACTGAACACACTGTGAAATGGTCAGGTTACAGTAAGGTGGAGGGTCTCCTCCTCCTCCATCAGTTACTGAACACTCTGTGAAATGGTCAGGTTACATTAAGGTGGAGGGTCTCCTCCTCCTCCATCAGTTACTGAACACCCTGTGAAATGTTCAGGTTACATTAAGGTGGAGGGTCTCCTCCTCCATCATTTACTGAACACACTGTGAAATGGTCAGGTTACAGTAAGGTGGAGGGTCTCCTCCTCCATCAGTTACTGAACACTCTGTGAAATGGTCAGGTTACATTAAGGTGGAGGGTCTCCTCCTCCATCATTTACTGAACACACTGTGAAATGGTCAGGTTACAGTAAGGTGGAGGGTCTCCTCCTCCATCAGTTACTGAACACTCTGTGAAATGGTCAGGTTACATTAAGGTGGAGGGTCTCCTCCTCCATCATTTACTGAACACACTGTGAAATGGTCAGGTTACATTAAGGTGGAGGGTCTCCTCCTCCTCCATCAGTTACTGAACACCCTGTGAAATGTTCAGGTTACATTAAGGTGGAGGGTCTCCTCCTCCATCATTTACTGAACACACTGTGAAATGGTCAGGTTACATTAAGGTGGAGGGTCTCCTCCTCCATCATTTACTGAACACTCTGTGAAATGGTCAGGTTACAGTAAGGTGGAGGGTCTCCTCCTCCATCAGTTACTGAACACTCTGTGAAATGGTCAGGTTACATTAAGGTGGAGGGTCTCCTCCTCCATCATTTACTGAACACACTGTGAAATGGTCAGGTTACATTAAGGTGGAGGGTATCCTCCTCCTCCATCAGTTACTGAACACCCTGTGAAATGTTCAGGTTACATTAAGGTGGAGGGTCTCCTCCTCCATCATTTACTGAACACACTGTGAAATGTTCAGGTTACATTAAGGTGGAGGGTCTCCTCCTCCATCATTTACTGAACACACTGTGAAATGGTCAGGTTACAGTAAGGTGGAGGGTCTCCTCCTCCATCAGTTACTGAACACTCTGTGAAATGGTCAGGTTACATTAAGGTGGAGGTTCTCCTCCTCCTCCATCAGTTACTGAACACTCTGTGAAATGGTCAGGTTACATTAAGGTGGAGGGTCTCCTCCTCCTCCATCAGTTACTGAACACCCTGTGAAATGTTCAGGTTACATTAAGGTGGAGGGTCTCCTCCTCCTCCATCAGTTACTGAACACTCTGTGAAATGGTCAGGTTACATTAAGGTGGAGGGTCTCCTCCTCCTCCATCAGTTACTGAACACACTGTGAAATGGTCAGGTTACAGTAAGGTGGAGGTTCTCCTCCTCCATCATTTACTGAACACCCTGTGAAATGGTCAGGTTACATTAAGGTGGAGGGTCTCCTCCTCCATCAGTTACTGAACACTCTGTGAAATGGTCAGGTTACATTAAGGTGGAGGGTCTCCTCCTCCTCCATCAGTTACTGAACACTCTGTGAAATGGTCAGGTTACAGTAAGGTGGAGGGTCTCCTCCTCCATCAGTTACTGAACGCCCTGTGAAATGGTCAGGTTACATTAAGGTGGAGGGTCTCCTCCTCCATCAGTTACTGAACACACTGTGAAATGGTCAGGTTACAGTAAGGTGGAGGGTCTCCTCCTCCTCCATCAGTTACTGAACACACTGTGAAATGGTCAGGTTACATTAAGGTGGAGGGTCTCCTCCTCCATCAGTTACTGAACACTCTGTGAAATGGTTAGGTTACATTAAGGTGGAGGGTCTCCTCCATCAGTTACTGAACACTCTGTGAAATGGTCAGGTTACATTAAGGTGGAGGGTCTCCTCCATCAGTTACTGAACACCCTGTGAAATGGTCAGGTTATATTAAGGTGGAGGGTCTCCTCCATCAGTTACTGAACACTCTGTGAAATGGTCAGGTTACATTAAGGTGGAGGGTCTCCTCCTCCATCAGTTACTGAACACTCTGTGAAATGGTCAGGTTACAGTAAGGTGGAGGGTCTCCTCCTCCTCCATCAGTTACTGAACTCACTGTGAAATGGTCAGGTTATATTAAGGTGGAGGGTCTCCTCCTCCTCCATCAGTTACTGAACACTCTGTGAAATGGTCAGGTTACATTAAGGTGGAGGTTCTCCTCCTCCATCGGTTACTGAAAACTCTGTGAAATGGTCAGGTTACATTAAGGTGGAGGGTCTCCTCCTCCTCCATCAGTTACTGAACACACTGTGAAATGGTCAGGTTACATTAAGGTGGAGGGTCTCCTCCTCCATCAGTTACTGAACACACTGTGAAATGGTCAGGTTACAGTAAGGTGGAGGGTCTCCTCCTCCATCAGTTACTGAACACACTGTGAAATGGTCAGGTTACATTAAGGTGGAGGCTCTCCTCCTCCATCAGTTACTGAACACCCTGTGAAATGGTCAGGTTACATTAAGGTGGAGGGTCTCCTCCTCCATCAGTTACTGAACACACTGTGAAATGGTCAGGTTATATTAAGGTGGAGGGTCTCCTCCTCCATCAGTTACTGAACACACTGTGAAATGGTCAGGTTACATTAAGGTGGAGGCTCTCCTCCTCCATCAGTTACTGAACACACTGTGAAATGGTCAGGTTACATTAAGGTGGAGGGTCTCCTCCTCCATCAGTTACTGAACACACTGTGAAATGGTCAGGTTACATTAAGGTGGAGGCTCTCCTCCTCCATCAGTTACTGAACACACTGTGAAATGGTCAGGTTACAGTAAGGTGGAGGGTCTCCTCCTCCTCCATCAGTTACTGAACACACTGTGAAATGGTCAGGTTACATTAAGGTGGAGGGTCTCCTCCTCCTCCATCAGTTACTGAACACACTGTGAAATGGTCAGGTTACATTAAGGTGGAGGGTCTCCTCCTCCATCAGTTACTGAACACCCTGTGAAATGGTCAGGTTACAGTAAGGTGGAGGGTCTCCTCCTCCTCCATCAGTTACTGAACACACTGTGAAATGGTCAGGTTACATTAAGGTGGAGGGTCTCCTCCTCCATCAGTTACTGAACACCCTGTGAAATGGTCAGGTTACAGTAAGGTGGAGGGTCTCCTCCTCCTCCATCAGTTACTGAACACACTGTGAAATGGTCAGGTTACATTAAGGTGGAGGGTCTCCTCCTCCATCAGTTACTGAACACTCTGTGAAATGGTTAGGTTACATTAAGGTGGAGGGTCTCCTCCATCAGTTACTGAACACTCTGTGAAATGGTCAGGTTACATTAAGGTGGAGGGTCTCCTCCTCCATCAGTTACTGAACACCCTGTGAAATGGTCAGGTTACATTAAGGTGGAGGGTCTCCTCCTCCATCAGTTACTGAACACACTGTGAAATGGTCAGGTTACATTAAGGTGGAGGGTCTCCTCCATCAGTTACTGAACACTCTGTGAAATGGTCAGGTTACAGTAAGGTGGAGGGTCTCCTCCTCCTCCATCAGTTACTGAACACACTGTGAAATGGTCAGGTTACATTAAGGTGGAGGGTCTCCTCCTCCATCAGTTACTGAACACACTGTGAAATGGTCAGGTTACATTAAGGTGGAGGGTCTCCTCCTCCATCAGTTACTGAACACACTGTGAAATGGTCAGGTTATATTAAGGTGGAGGGTCTCCTCCTCCATCAGTTACTGAACACACTGTGAAATGGTCAGGTTACATTAAGGTGGAGGGTCTCCTCCATCAGTTACTGAACACTCTGTGAAATGGTCAGGTTACATTAAGGTGGAGGGTCTCCTCCTCCTCCATCAGTTACTGAACACTCTGTGAAATGGTCAGGTTACAGTAAGGTGGAGGGTCTCCTCCTCCTCCATCAGTTACTGAACACACTGTGAAATGGTCAGGTTATATTAAGGTGGAGGGTCTCCTCCTCCATCAGTTACTGAACACTGTGAAATGGTCAGGTTACATTAAGGTGGAGGGTCTCCTCCATCAGTTACTGAACACTCTGTGAAATGGTCAGGTTACATTAAGGTGGAGGGTCTCCTCCTCCTCCATCAGTTACTGAACACTCTGTGAAATGGTCAGGTTACAGTAAGGTGGAGGGTCTCCTCCTCCTCCATCAGTTACTGAACACACTGTGAAATGGTCAGGTTACATTAAGGTGGAGGGTCTCCTCCTCCATCAGTTACTGAACACTCTGTGAAATGGTTAGGTTACATTAAGGTGGAGGGTCTCCTCCATCAGTTACTGAACACCCTGTGAAATGGTCAGGTTATATTAAGGTGGAGGGTCTCCTCCATCAGTTACTGAACACTCTGTGAAATGGTCAGGTTACATTAAGGTGGAGGGTCTCCTCCTCCATCAGTTACTGAACACTCTGTGAAATGGTCAGGTTACAGTAAGGTGGAGGGTCTCCTCCTCCTCCATCAGTTACTGAACTCACTGTGAAATGGTCAGGTTATATTAAGGTGGAGGGTCTCCTCCTCCTCCATCAGTTACTGAACACTCTGTGAAATGGTCAGGTTACATTAAGGTGGAGGTTCTCCTCCTCCATCGGTTACTGAAAACTCTGTGAAATGGTCAGGTTACATTAAGGTGGAGGGTCTCCTCCTCCTCCATCAGTTACTGAACACACTGTGAAATGGTCAGGTTACATTAAGGTGGAGGGTCTCCTCCTCCATCAGTTACTGAACACACTGTGAAATGGTCAGGTTACATTAAGGTGGAGGGTCTCCTCCTCCATCAGTTACTGAACACACTGTGAAATGGTCAGGTTACATTAAGGTGGAGGGTCTCCTCCTCCATCAGTTACTGAACACACTGTGAAATGGTCAGGTTACATTAAGGTGGAGGGTCTCCTCCTCCTCCATCAGTTACTGAACACTCTGTGAAATGGTCAGGTTACATTAAGGTGGAGGGTCTCCTCCTCCATCAGTTACTGAACACTCTGTGAAATGGTCAGGTTACATTAAGGTGGAGGGTCTCCTCCTCCATCAGTTACTGAACTCAATGTGAAATGGTCAGGTTACATTAAGGTGGAGGGTCTCCTCCATCAGTTACTGAACACACTGTGAAATGGTCAGGTTACATTAAGGTGGAGGGTCTCCTCCATCAGTTACTGAACACACTGTGAAATGGTCAGGTTACATTAAGGTGGAGGGTCTCCTCCATCAGTTACTGAACACACTGTGAAATGGTCAGGTTACATTAAGGTGGAGGTTCTCCTCCTCCTCCATCAGTTACTGAACACTGTGAAATGGTCAGGTTACATTAAGGTGGAGGTTCTCCTCCTCCTCCATCAGTTACTGAACACTGTGAAATCGTCAGGTTACAGTAAGGTGGAGGGTCTCCTCCTCCTCCATCAGTTACTGAACACTGTGAAATGGTCAGGTTACAGTAAGGTGGAGGGTCTCCTCCTCCTCCATCAGTTACTGAACACTCTGTGAAATGGTCAGGTTACATTAAGGTGGAGGGTCTCCTCCATCAGTTACTGAACACACTGTGAAATGGTCAGGTTACATTAAGGTGGAGGTTCTCCTCCATCAGTTACTGAACACCCTGTGAAATGGTCAGGTTACATTAAGGTGGAGGGTCTCCTCCATCAGTTACTGAACACACTGTGAAATGGTCAGGTTACATTAAGGTGGAGGTTCTCCTCCTCCTCCATCAGTTACTGAACACACTGTGAAATGGTCAGGTTACAGTAAGGTGGAGGTTCTCCTCCATCAGTTACTGAACACCCTGTGAAATGGTCAGGTTACACTAAGGTGGAGGGTCTCCTCCTCCTCCATCAGTTACTGAACACTCTGTGAAATGGTCAGGTTACATTAAGGTGGAGGTTCTCCTCCTCCTCCATCAGTTACTGAACACACTGTGAAATGGTCAGGTTACATTAAGGTGGAGGGTCTCCTCCTCCTCCATCAGTTACTGAACACACTGTGAAATGGTCAGGTTACAGTAAGGTGGAGGTTCTCCTCCATCAGTTACTGAACACCCTGTGAAATGGTCAGGTTACAGTAAGGTGGAGGTTCTCCTCCTCCTCCATCAGTTACTGAACACACTGTGAAATGGTCAGGTTACATTAAGGTGGAGGGTCTCCTCCTCCTCCATCAGTTACTGAACACCCTGTGAAATGGTCAGGTTACATTAAGGTGGAGGGTCTCCTCCTCCTCCATCAGTTACTGAACACTCTGTGAAATGGTCAGGTTACAGTAAGGTGGAGGTTCTCCTCCTCCTCCATCAGTTACTGAACACACTGTGAAATGGTCAGGTTACATTAAGGTGGAGGGTCTCCTCCTCCATCAGTTACTGAACACCCTGTGAAATGGTCAGGTTACATTAAGGTGGAGGGTCTCCTCCTCCATCAGTTACTGAACACTCTGTGAAATGGTCAGGTTACATTAAGGTGGAGGGTCTCCTCCTCCATCAGTTACTGAACACACTGTGAAATGGTCAGGTTACATTAAGGTGGAGGGTCTCCTCCTCCATCAGTTACTGAACACTCTGTGAAATGGTCAGGTTACATTAAGGTGGAGGGTCTCCTCCTCCTCCATCAGTTACTGAACACTCTGTGAAATGGTCAGGTTACATTAAGGTGGAGGGTCTCCTCCTCCATCAGTTACTGAACACTCTGTGAAATGGTCAGGTTACATTAAGGTGGAGGGTCTCCTCCTCCATCAGTTACTGAACACTCTGTGAAATGGTCAGGTTACATTAAGGTGGAGGGTCTCCTCCTCCTCCATCAGTTACTGAACACTCTGTGAAATGGTCAGGTTACATTAAGGTGGAGGGTCTCCTCCTCCATCAGTTACTGAACACACTGTGAAATGGTCAGGTTACATTAAGGTGGAGGGTCTCCTCCTCCTCCATCAGTTACTGAACACCCTGTGAAATGGTCAGGTTACAGTAAGGTGGAGGGTCTCCTCCTCCTCCATCAGTTACTGAACACTCTGTGAAATGGTCAGGTTACATTAAGGTGGAGGGTCTCCTCCTCCTCCATCAGTTACTGAACACACTGTGAAATGGTCAGGTTACATTAAGGTGGAGGGTCTCCTCCTCCTCCATCAGTTACTGAACACTCTGTGAAATGGTCAGGTTACATTAAGGTGGAGGGTCTCCTCCTCCTCCATCAGTTACTGAACACACTGTGAAATGGTCAGGTTACATTAAGGTGGAGGGTCTCCTCCTCCTCCATCAGTTACTGAACACTCTGTGAAATGGTCAGGTTACATTAAGGTGGAGGGTCTCCTCCTCCTCCATCAGTTACTGAACACACTGTGAAATGGTCAGGTTACAGTAAGGTGGAGGTTGTCCTCCTCCTCCATCAGTTACTGAACACACTGTAAAATGGTCAGGTTACATTAAGGTGGAGGGTCTCCTCCTCCATCAGTTACTGAACACACTGAAATGGTCAGGTTACATTAAGGTGGAGGGTCTCCTCCTCCATCAGTTACTGAACACCCTGTGAAATGGTCAGGTTACATTAAGGTGGAGGGTCTCCTCCTCCTCCATCAGTTACTGAACACCCTGTGAAATGGTCAGGTTACAGTAAGGTGGAGGGTCTCCTCCTCCTCCATCAGTTACTGAACACCCTGTGAAATGGTCAGGTTACAGTAAGGTGGAGGGTCTCCTCCTCCTCCATCAGTTACTGAACACCCTGTGAAATGGTCAGGTTACATTAAGGTGGAGGGTCTCCTCCTCCTCCATCAGTTACTGAACACCCTGTGAAATGGTCAGGTTACATTAAGGTGGAGGGTCTCCTCCTCCATCAGTTACTGAACGCTGTGAAATGGTCAGGTTACATTAAGGTGGAGGGTCTCCTCCTCCTCCATCAGTTACTGAACACACTGTGAAATGGTCAGGTTACATTAAGGTGGAGGGTCTCCTCCTCCATCAGTTACTGAACACCCTGTGAAATGGTCAGGTTACATTAAGGTGGAGGGTCTCCTCCATCACTTACTGAACACCCTGTGAAATGGTCAGGTTACATTAAGGTGGAGGGTCTCCTCCTCCTCCATCAGTTACTGAACACCCTGTGAAATGGTCAGGTTACATTAAGGTGGAGGGTATCCTCCTCCTCCATCAGTTACTGAACACCCTGTGAAATGGTCAGGTTACATTAAGGTGGAGGGTCTCCTCCTCCATCAGTTACTGAACACTGTGAAATGGTCAGGTTACATTAAGGTGGAGGGTCTCCTCCTCCTCCATCAGTTACTGAACACACTGTGAAATGGTCAGGTTACATTAAGGTGGAGGTTCTCCTCCACCTCCATCAGTTACTGAACACTCTGTGAAATGGTCAGGTTACATTAAGGTGGAGGTTCTCCTCCACCTCCATCAGTTACTGAACACACTGTAAAATGGTCAGGTTACATTAAGGTGGAGGGTCTCCTCCTCCATCAGTTACTGAACACACTGTGAAATGGTCAGGTTACATTAAGGTGGAGGGTCTCCTCCTCCATCAGTTACTGAACACTCTGTGAAATGGTCAGGTTACATTAAGGTGGAGGGTCTCCTCCTCCATCAGTTACTGAACACACTGTGAAATGGTCAGGTTACATTAAGGTGGAGGGTATCCTCCTCCTCCATCAGTTACTGAACACACTGTAAAATGGTCAGGTTACATTAAGGTGGAGGGTCTCCTCCTCCATCAGTTACTGAACACTCTGTGAAATGGTCAGGTTACATTAAGGTGGAGGTTCTCCTCCTCCTCCATCAGTTACTGAACACACTGTGAAATGGTCAGGTTACATTAAGGTGGAGGGTCTCCTTCTCCTCCATCAGTTACTGAACACACTGTGAAATGGTCAGGTTACATTAAGGTGGAGGGTCTCCTCCTCCTCCATCAGTTACTGAACACTCTGTGAAATGGTCAGGTTACATTAAGGTGGAGGGTCTCCTCCTCCTCCATCAGTTACTGAACACTCTGTGCAATGGTCAGGTTACATTAAGGTGGAGGGTCTCCTCCTCCTCCATCAGTTACTGAACACTCTGTGAAATGGTCAGGTTACATTAAGGTGGAGGGTCTCCTCCTCCTCCATCAGTTACTGAACACTCTGTGAAATGGTCAGGTTACATTAAGGTGGAGGGTCTCCTCCTCCTCCATCAGTTACTGAACACACTGTGAAATGGTCAGGTTACATTAAGGTGGAGGGTCTCCTCCTCCATCAGTTACTGAACACACTGTGAAATGGTCAGGTTACATTAAGGTGGAGGGTCTCCTCCTCCATCAGTTACTGAACACACTGTGAAATGGTCAGGTTACATTAAGGTGGAGGGTCTCCTCCTCCTCCATCAGTTACTGAACACTCTGTGAAATGGTCAGGTTACATTAAGGTGGAGGGTCTCCTCCTCCATCAGTTACTGAACACTCTGTGAAATGGTCAGGTTACATTAAGGTGGAGGGTCTCCTCCTCCATCAGTTACTGAACTCAATGTGAAATGGTCAGGTTACATTAAGGTGGAGGGTCTCCTCCATCAGTTACTGAACACACTGTGAAATGGTCAGGTTACATTAAGGTGGAGGGTCTCCTCCATCAGTTACTGAACACACTGTGAAATGGTCAGGTTACATTAAGGTGGAGGGTCTCCTCCATCAGTTACTGAACACACTGTGAAATGGTCAGGTTACATTAAGGTGGAGGTTCTCCTCCTCCTCCATCAGTTACTGAACACTGTGAAATGGTCAGGTTACATTAAGGTGGAGGTTCTCCTCCTCCTCCATCAGTTACTGAACACTGTGAAATCGTCAGGTTACAGTAAGGTGGAGGGTCTCCTCCTCCTCCATCAGTTACTGAACACTGTGAAATGGTCAGGTTACAGTAAGGTGGAGGGTCTCCTCCTCCTCCATCAGTTACTGAACACTCTGTGAAATGGTCAGGTTACATTAAGGTGGAGGGTCTCCTCCATCAGTTACTGAACACACTGTGAAATGGTCAGGTTACATTAAGGTGGAGGTTCTCCTCCATCAGTTACTGAACACCCTGTGAAATGGTCAGGTTACATTAAGGTGGAGGGTCTCCTCCATCAGTTACTGAACACACTGTGAAATGGTCAGGTTACATTAAGGTGGAGGTTCTCCTCCTCCTCCATCAGTTACTGAACACACTGTGAAATGGTCAGGTTACAGTAAGGTGGAGGTTCTCCTCCATCAGTTACTGAACACCCTGTGAAATGGTCAGGTTACACTAAGGTGGAGGGTCTCCTCCTCCTCCATCAGTTACTGAACACTCTGTGAAATGGTCAGGTTACATTAAGGTGGAGGTTCTCCTCCTCCTCCATCAGTTACTGAACACACTGTGAAATGGTCAGGTTACATTAAGGTGGAGGGTCTCCTCCTCCTCCAT
Source organism: Leuresthes tenuis (assembly GCA_036924055.1). Lineage (NCBI taxonomy): Eukaryota > Metazoa > Chordata > Actinopteri > Atheriniformes > Atherinopsidae > Leuresthes > Leuresthes tenuis. The sequence continues at coordinate 37,252,215 of JAVGWW010000006.1, read as the reverse complement.
CAGTTACTGAACACACTGTGAAATGGTCAGGTTACAGTAAGGTGGAGGTTCTCCTCCATCAGTTACTGAACACCCTGTGAAATGGTCAGGTTACAGTAAGGTGGAGGTTCTCCTCCTCCTCCATCAGTTACTGAACACACTGTGAAATGGTCAGGTTACATTAAGGTGGAGGGTCTCCTCCTCCTCCATCAGTTACTGAACACCCTGTGAAATGGTCAGGTTACATTAAGGTGGAGGGTCTCCTCCTCCTCCATCAGTTACTGAACACTCTGTGAAATGGTCAGGTTACAGTAAGGTGGAGGTTCTCCTCCTCCTCCATCAGTTACTGAACACACTGTGAAATGGTCAGGTTACATTAAGGTGGAGGGTCTCCTCCTCCATCAGTTACTGAACACCCTGTGAAATGGTCAGGTTACATTAAGGTGGAGGGTCTCCTCCTCCATCAGTTACTGAACACTCTGTGAAATGGTCAGGTTACATTAAGGTGGAGGGTCTCCTCCTCCATCAGTTACTGAACACACTGTGAAATGGTCAGGTTACATTAAGGTGGAGGGTCTCCTCCTCCATCAGTTACTGAACACTCTGTGAAATGGTCAGGTTACATTAAGGTGGAGGGTCTCCTCCTCCTCCATCAGTTACTGAACACTCTGTGAAATGGTCAGGTTACATTAAGGTGGAGGGTCTCCTCCTCCATCAGTTACTGAACACTCTGTGAAATGGTCAGGTTACATTAAGGTGGAGGGTCTCCTCCTCCATCAGTTACTGAACACTCTGTGAAATGGTCAGGTTACATTAAGGTGGAGGGTCTCCTCCTCCTCCATCAGTTACTGAACACTCTGTGAAATGGTCAGGTTACATTAAGGTGGAGGGTCTCCTCCTCCATCAGTTACTGAACACACTGTGAAATGGTCAGGTTACATTAAGGTGGAGGGTCTCCTCCTCCTCCATCAGTTACTGAACACCCTGTGAAATGGTCAGGTTACAGTAAGGTGGAGGGTCTCCTCCTCCTCCATCAGTTACTGAACACTCTGTGAAATGGTCAGGTTACATTAAGGTGGAGGGTCTCCTCCTCCTCCATCAGTTACTGAACACACTGTGAAATGGTCAGGTTACATTAAGGTGGAGGGTCTCCTCCTCCTCCATCAGTTACTGAACACTCTGTGAAATGGTCAGGTTACATTAAGGTGGAGGGTCTCCTCCTCCTCCATCAGTTACTGAACACACTGTGAAATGGTCAGGTTACATTAAGGTGGAGGGTCTCCTCCTCCTCCATCAGTTACTGAACACTCTGTGAAATGGTCAGGTTACATTAAGGTGGAGGGTCTCCTCCTCCTCCATCAGTTACTGAACACACTGTGAAATGGTCAGGTTACAGTAAGGTGGAGGTTGTCCTCCTCCTCCATCAGTTACTGAACACACTGTAAAATGGTCAGGTTACATTAAGGTGGAGGGTCTCCTCCTCCATCAGTTACTGAACACACTGAAATGGTCAGGTTACATTAAGGTGGAGGGTCTCCTCCTCCATCAGTTACTGAACACCCTGTGAAATGGTCAGGTTACATTAAGGTGGAGGGTCTCCTCCTCCTCCATCAGTTACTGAACACCCTGTGAAATGGTCAGGTTACAGTAAGGTGGAGGGTCTCCTCCTCCTCCATCAGTTACTGAACACCCTGTGAAATGGTCAGGTTACAGTAAGGTGGAGGGTCTCCTCCTCCTCCATCAGTTACTGAACACCCTGTGAAATGGTCAGGTTACATTAAGGTGGAGGGTCTCCTCCTCCTCCATCAGTTACTGAACACCCTGTGAAATGGTCAGGTTACATTAAGGTGGAGGGTCTCCTCCTCCATCAGTTACTGAACGCTGTGAAATGGTCAGGTTACATTAAGGTGGAGGGTCTCCTCCTCCTCCATCAGTTACTGAACACACTGTGAAATGGTCAGGTTACATTAAGGTGGAGGGTCTCCTCCTCCATCAGTTACTGAACACCCTGTGAAATGGTCAGGTTACATTAAGGTGGAGGGTCTCCTCCATCACTTACTGAACACCCTGTGAAATGGTCAGGTTACATTAAGGTGGAGGGTCTCCTCCTCCTCCATCAGTTACTGAACACCCTGTGAAATGGTCAGGTTACATTAAGGTGGAGGGTATCCTCCTCCTCCATCAGTTACTGAACACCCTGTGAAATGGTCAGGTTACATTAAGGTGGAGGGTCTCCTCCTCCATCAGTTACTGAACACTGTGAAATGGTCAGGTTACATTAAGGTGGAGGGTCTCCTCCTCCTCCATCAGTTACTGAACACACTGTGAAATGGTCAGGTTACATTAAGGTGGAGGTTCTCCTCCACCTCCATCAGTTACTGAACACTCTGTGAAATGGTCAGGTTACATTAAGGTGGAGGTTCTCCTCCACCTCCATCAGTTACTGAACACACTGTAAAATGGTCAGGTTACATTAAGGTGGAGGGTCTCCTCCTCCATCAGTTACTGAACACACTGTGAAATGGTCAGGTTACATTAAGGTGGAGGGTCTCCTCCTCCATCAGTTACTGAACACTCTGTGAAATGGTCAGGTTACATTAAGGTGGAGGGTCTCCTCCTCCATCAGTTACTGAACACACTGTGAAATGGTCAGGTTACATTAAGGTGGAGGGTATCCTCCTCCTCCATCAGTTACTGAACACACTGTAAAATGGTCAGGTTACATTAAGGTGGAGGGTCTCCTCCTCCATCAGTTACTGAACACTCTGTGAAATGGTCAGGTTACATTAAGGTGGAGGTTCTCCTCCTCCTCCATCAGTTACTGAACACACTGTGAAATGGTCAGGTTACATTAAGGTGGAGGGTCTCCTTCTCCTCCATCAGTTACTGAACACACTGTGAAATGGTCAGGTTACATTAAGGTGGAGGGTCTCCTCCTCCTCCATCAGTTACTGAACACTCTGTGAAATGGTCAGGTTACATTAAGGTGGAGGGTCTCCTCCTCCTCCATCAGTTACTGAACACTCTGTGCAATGGTCAGGTTACATTAAGGTGGAGGGTCTCCTCCTCCTCCATCAGTTACTGAACACTCTGTGAAATGGTCAGGTTACATTAAGGTGGAGGGTCTCCTCCTCCTCCATCAGTTACTGAACACTCTGTGAAATGGTCAGGTTACATTAAGGTGGAGGGTCTCCTCCTCCTCCATCAGTTACTGAACACACTGTGAAATGGTCAGGTTACATTAAGGTGGAGGTTCTCCTCCACCTCCATCAGTTACTGAACACACTGTAAATGGTCAGGTTACATTAAGGTGGAGGTTCTCCTCCACCTCCATCAGTTACTGAACACACTGTAAATGGTCAGGTTACATTAAGGTGGAGGTTCTCCTCCACCTCCATCAGTTACTGAACACACTGTGAAATGGTCAGGTTACATTAAGGTGGAGGGTCTCCTCCTCCATCAGTTACTGAACACTGTGAAATGGTCAGGTTACATTAAGGTGGAGGTTCTCCTCCTCCTCCATCAGTTACTGAACACACTGTGAAATGGTCAGGTTACATTAAGGTGGAGGGTCTGCTCCTCCATCAGTTACTGAACACCCTGTGTAATGGTCAGGTTACATTAAGGTGGAGGTTCTCCTCCATCAGTTACTGAACACATTGTGAAATGGTCAGGTTACATTAAGGTGGAGGGTCTCCTCCTCCATCAGTTACTGAACACACTGTGAAATGGTCAGGTTACATTAAGGTGGAGGGTCTCCTCCTCCATCAGTTACTGAACACTGTGAAATGGTCAGGTTACATTAAGGTGGAGGTTCTCCTCCTCCTCCATCAGTTACTGAACACACTGTGAAATGGTCAGGTTACATTAAGGTGGAGGTTCTCCTCCACCTCCATCAGTTACTGAACACACTGTAAATGGTCAGGTTACATTAAGGTGGAGGTTCTCCTCCTCCTCCATCAGTTACTGAACACACTGTGAAATGGTCAGGTTACATTAAGGTGGAGGGTCTCCTCCTCCTCCATCAGTTACTGAACACCCTGTGTAATGGTCAGGTTACATTAAGGTGGAGGTTCTCCTCCATCAGTTACTGAACACATTGTGAAATGGTCAGGTTATATTAAGGTGGAGGGTCTCCTCCTCCATCAGTTACTGAACACACTGTGAAATGGTCAGGTTACATTAAGGTGGAGGGTCTCCTCCTCCATCAGTTACTGAACACTGTGAAATGGTCAGGTTACATTAAGGTGGAGGTTCTCCTCCTCCTCCATCAGTTACTGAACACACTGTGAAATGGTCAGGTTACATTAAGGTGGAGGTTCTCCTCCACCTCCATCAGTTACTGAACACACTGTAAATGGTCAGGTTACATTAAGGTGGAGGTTCTCCTCCACCTCCATCAGTTACTGAACACACTGTGAAATGGTCAGGTTACATTAAGGTGGAGGGTCTCCTCCTCCATCAGTTACTGAACACTGTGAAATGGTCAGGTTACATTAAGGTGGAGGTTCTCCTCCTCCTCCATCAGTTACTGAACACACTGTGAAATGGTCAGGTTACATTAAGGTGGAGGGTCTCCTCCTCCTCCATCAGTTACTGAACACCCTGTGTAATGGTCAGGTTACATTAAGGTGGAGGTTCTCCTCCACCTCCATCAGTTACTGAACACACTGTAAAATGGTCAGGTTACATTAAGGTGGAGGGTCTCCTCCTCCATCAGTTACTGAACACACTGTGAAATGGTCAGGTTACATTAAGGTGGAGGGTCTCCTCCTCCATCAGTTACTGAACACACTGTGAAATGGTCAGGTTACATTAAGGTGGAGGTTCTCCTCCTCCTCCATCAGTTACTGAACACACTGTGAAATGGTCAGGTTACATTAAGGTGGAGGGTCTCCTCCTCCTCCATCAGTTACTGAACACACTGTGAAATGGTCAGGTTACAGTAAGGTGGAGGGTCTCCTCCTCCTCCATCAGTTATTGAACACTGTGAAATGGTCAGGTTACATTAAGGTGGAGGTTCTCCTCCACCTCCATCAGTTACTGAACACACTGTAAAATGGTCAGGTTACATTAAGGTGGAGGTTCTCCTCCTCCATCAGTTACTGAACACACTGTAAAATGGTCAGGTTACATTAAGGTGGAGGGTCTCCTCCTCCATCAGTTACTGAACACACTGTGAAATGGTCAGGTTACATTAAGGTGGAGGGTCTCCTCCTCCATCAGTTACTGAACACCCTGTGAAATGGTCAGGTTACAGTAAGGTGGAGGGTCTCCTCCTCCTCCATCAGTTACTGAACACTGTGAAATGGTCAGGTTACATTAAGGTGGAGGGTCTCCTCCTCCATCAGTTACTGAACACTCTGTGAAATGGTCAAGTTACATTAATGTGGAGGGTCTCCTCCTCCTCCATCAGTTACTGAACACTGTGAAATGGTCAGGTTACATTAAGGTGGAGGTTCTCCTCCACCTCCATCATTTACTGAACACACTGTAAAATGGTCAGGTTACATTAAGGTGGAGGTTCTCCTCCACCTCCATCAGTTACTGAACACACTGTGAAATGGTCAGGTTACATTAAGGTGGAGGGTCTCCTCCTCCATCAGTTACTGAACACTGTGAAATGGTCAGGTTACATTAAGGTGGAGGTTCTCCTCCACCTCCATCAGTTACTGAACACACTGTGAAATGGTCAGGTTACATTAAGGTGGAGGGTCTCCTCCTCCATCAGTTACTGAACACTGTGAAATGGTCAGGTTACATTAAGGTGGAGGTTCTCCTCCTCCTCCATCAGTTACTGAACACTGTGAAATGGTCAGGTTACATTAAGGTGGAGGGTCTCCTCCTCCATCAGTTACTGAACACACTGTGAAATGGTCAGGTTACAGTAAGGTGGAGGGTCTCCTCCTCCATCAGTTACTGAACACACTGAAATGGTCAGGTTACATTAAGGTGGAGGGTCTCCTCCTCCATCAGTTACTGAACACTGTGAAATGGTCAGGTTACATTAAGGTGGAGGTTCTCCTCCTCCTCCATCAGTTACTGAACACTGTGAAATGGTCAGGTTACATTAAGGTGGAGGGTCTCCTCCTCCATCAGTTACTGAACACACTGAAATGGTCAGGTTACATTAAGGTGGAGGGTCTCCTCCTCCATCAGTTCCTGAACACACTGTGAAATGGTCAGGTTACATTAAGGTGGAGGGTCTCCTCCATCAGTTACTGAACACTCTGTGAAATGGTCAGGTTACATTAAGGTGGAGGGTCTCCTCCTCCTCCATCAGTTACTGAACACACTGTGAAATGGTCAGGTTACATTAAGGTGGAGGGTCTCCTCCTCCATCAGTTACTGAACACTGTGAAATGGTCAGGTTACATTAAGGTGGAGGTTCTCCTCCTCCTCCATCAGTTACTGAACACACTGTAAATGGTCAGGTTACATTAAGGTGGAGGGTCTCCTCCTCCTCCATCAGTTACTGAACACACTGTAAATGGTCAGGTTACATTAAGGTGGAGGGTCTCCTCCTCCTCCATCAGTTACTGAACACACTGTGAAATGGTCAGGTTACATTAAGGTGGAGGGTCTCCTCCTCCTCCATCAGTTACTGAACACACTGTGAAATGGTCAGGTTACATTAAGGTGGAGGGTCTCCTCCTCCTCCATCAGTTACTGAACACACTGTAAATGGTCAGGTTACATTAAGGTGGAGGGTCTCCTCCTCCTCCATCAGTTACTGAACACACTGTAAATGGTCAGGTTACATTAAGGTGGAGGGTCTCCTCCTCCTCCATCAGTTACTGAACACACTGTGAAATGGTCAGGTTACATTAAGGTGGAGGGTCTCCTCCTCCTCCATCAGTTACTGAACACACTGTAAATGGTCAGGTTACATTAAGGTGGAGGTTCTCCTCCTCCTCCATCAGTTACTGAACACACTGTAAATGGTCAGGTTACATTAAGGTGGAGGGTCTCCTCCTCCTCCATCAGTTACTGAACACACTGTGAAATGGTCAGGTTACATTAAGGTGGAGGGTCTCCTCCTCCTCCATCAGTTACTGAACACTCTGTGAAATGGTCAGGTTACATTAAGGTGGAGGGTCTCCTCCTCCATCAGTTACTGAACACACTGTGAAATGGTCAGGTTACATTAAGGTGGAGGGTCTCCTCCTCCATCAGTTACTGAACACTGTGAAATGGTCAGGTTACATTAAGGTGGAGGTTCTCCTCCTCCTCCATCAGTTACTGAACACACTGTAAATGGTCAGGTTACATTAAGGTGGAGGTTCTCCTCCACCTCCATCAGTTACTGAACACACTGTGAAATGGTCAGGTTACATTAAGGTGGAGGGTCTCCTCCTCCATCAGTTACTGAACACTGTGAAATGGTCAGGTTACATTAAGGTGGAGGTTCTCCTCCTCCTCCATCAGTTACTGAACACACTGTGAAATGGTCAGGTTACATTAAGGTGGAGGGTCTCCTCCTCCATCAGTTACTGAACACACTGTGAAATGGTCAGGTTACATTAAGGTGGAGGGTCTCCTCCTCCTCCATCAGTTACTGAACACCCTGTGTAATGGTCAGGTTACATTAAGGTGGAGGTTCTCCTCCACCTCCATCAGTTACTGAACACACTGTAAAATGGTCAGGTTACATTAAGGTGGAGGGTCTCCTCCTCCATCAGTTACTGAACACACTGTGAAATGGTCAGGTTACATTAAGGTGGAGGGTCTCCTCCTCCATCAGTTACTGAACACACTGTGAAATGGTCAGGTTACATTAAGGTGGAGGTTCTCCTCCTCCTCCATCAGTTACTGAACACACTGTGAAATGGTCAGGTTACATTAGGGTGGAGGGTCTCCTCCTCCTCCATCAGTTACTGAACACACTGTGAAATGGTCAGGTTACATTAAGGTGGAGGGTCTCCTCCTCCATCAGTTACAGAACACACTGTGAAATGGTCAGGTTACATTAAGGTGGAGGGTATCCTCCTCCATCAGTTACTGAACACTCTGTGAAATGGTCAGGTTACAGTAAGGTGGAGGGTCTCCTCCTCCATCAGTTACTGAACACTCTGTGAAATGGTCAGGTTACATTAAGGTGGAGGGTCTCCTCCTCCTCCATCAGTTACTGAACACTGTGAAATGGTCAGGTTACATTAAGGTGGAGGTTCTCCTCCACCTCCATCAGTTACTGAACACACTGTAAAATGGTCAGGTTACATTAAGGTGGAGGTTCTCCTCCTCCATCAGTTACTGAACACACTGTAAAATGGTCAGGTTACATTAAGGTGGAGGGTCTCCTCCTCCATCAGTTACTGAACACACTGTGAAATGGTCAGGTTACATTAAGGTGGAGGGTCTCCTCCTCCATCAGTTACTGAACACACTGTGAAATGGTCAGGTTACATTAAGGTGGAGGGTCTCCTCCATCAGTTACTGAACACCCTGTGAAATGGTCAGGTTACATTAAGGTGGAGGGTCTCCTCCATCAGTTACTGAACACACTGTGAAATGGTCAGGTTACATTAAGGTGGAGGGTCTCCTCCTCCATCAGTTACTGAACACTCTGTGAAATGGTCAGGTTACAGTAAGGTGGAGGGTCTCCTCCTCCTCCATCAGTTACTGAACACTCTGTGAAATGGTCAGGTTACATTAAGGTGGAGGGTCTCCTCCTCCTCCATCAGTTACTGAACACACTGTGAAATGGTCAGGTTACATTAAGGTGGAGGGTCTCCTCCTCCATCAGTTACTGAACACACTGAAATGGTCAGGTTACATTAAGGTGGAGGGTCTCCTCCTCCATCAGTTACTGAACACTCTGTGAAATGGTCAGGTTACATTAATGTGGAGGGTCTCCTCCTCCTCCATCAGTTACTGAACACTGTGAAATGGTCAGGTTACATTAAGGTGGAGGTTCTCCTCCACCTCCATCAGTTACTGAACACACTGTGAAATGGTCAGGTTACATTAAGGTGGAGGGTCTCCTCCTCCATCAGTTACTGAACACTGTGAAATGGTCAGGTTACATTAAGGTGGAGGTTCTCCTCCACCTCCATCAGTTACTGAACACACTGTGAAATGGTCAGGTTACATTGAGGTGGAGGGTCTCCTCCTCCATCAGTTACTGAACACTGTGAAATGGTCAGGTTACATTAAGGTGGAGGTTCTCCTCCTCCTCCATCAGTTACTGAACACTGTGAAATGGTCAGGTTACATTAAGGTGGAGGGTCTCCTCCTCCATCAGTTACTGAACACTCTGTGAAATGGTCAGGTTACATTAAGGTGGAGGGTCTCCTCCTCCTCCATCAGTTACTGAACACACTGTGAAATGGTCAGGTTACATTAAGGTGGAGGGTCTCCTCCATCAGTTACTGAACACTCTGTGAAATGGTCAGGTTACATTAAGGTGGAGGGTCTCCTCCTCCTCCATCAGTTACTGAACACACTGTGAAATGGTCAGGTTACATTAAGGTGGAGGGTCTCCTCCATCAGTTACTGAACACTCTGTGAAATGGTCAGGTTACATTAAGGTGGAGGGTCTCCTCCTCCTCCATCAGTTACTGAACACAGTGAAATGGTCAGGTTACATTAAGGTGGAGGGTCTCCTCCATCAGTTACTGAATACTGTGAAATGGTCAAGTTACATTAAGGTGGAGGGTCTCCTCCTCCTCCATCAGTTACTGAACACCCTGTGAAATGGTCAGGTTACATTAAGGTGGAGGGTCTCCTCCATCAGTTACTGAACACTCTGTGAAATGGTCAGGTTACATTAAGGTGGAGGGTCTCCTCCTCCTCCATCAGTTACTGAACACACTGTGAAATGGTCAGGTTACATTAAGGTGGAGGGTCTCCTCCTCCTCCATCAGTTACTGAACACACTGTGAAATGGTCAGGTTACATTAAGGTGGATGGTCTCCTCCTCCTCCATCAGTTACTGAACACACTGTGAAATGGTCAGGTTACATTAAGGTGGAGGGTCTCCTCCTCCTCCATCAGTTACTGAACACCCTGTGAAATGGTCAGGTTACATTAAGGTGGAGGGTCTCCTCCTCCATCAGTTACTGAACACACTGTGAAATGGTCAGGTTACATTAAGGTGGAGGGTCTCCTCCTCCTCCATCAGTTACTGAACACTCTGTGAAATGGTCAGGTTACATTAAGGTGGAGGGTCTCCTCCTCCATCAGTTACTGAACACTCTGTGAAATGGTCAGGTTACATTAAGGTGGAGGGTCTCCTCCTCCATCAGTTACTGAACACTCTGTGAAATGGTCAGGTTACATTAAGGTGGAGGCTCTCCTCCTCCATCAGTTACTGAACACACTGTGAAATGGTCAGGTTACATTAAGGTGGAGGGTCTCCTCCTCCATCAGTTACTGAACACTCTGTGAAATGGTCAGGTTACATTAAGGTGGAGGGTCTCCTCCTCCATCAGTTACTGAACACTCTGTGAAATGGTCAGGTTACATTAAGGTGGAGGGTCTCCTCCTCCATCAGTTACTGAACACACTGTGAAATGGTTAGGTTACATTAAGGTGGAGGGTCTCCTCCTCCATCAGTTACTGAACACACTGTGAAATGGTTAGGTTACATTAAGGTGGAGGGTCTCCTCCTCCTCCATCAGTTACTGAACACACTGTGAAATGGTCAGGTTACATTAAGGTGGAGGGTCTCCTCCATCAGTTACTGAACACACTGTGAAATGGTCAGGTTACAGTAAGGTGGAGGGTCTCCTCCTCCTCCATCAGTTACTGAACACACTGTGAAATGGTCAGGTTACATTAAGGTGGAGGGTCTCCTCCATCAGTTACTGAACACACTGTGAAATGGTTAGGTTACATTAAGGTGGAGGGTCTCCTCCTCCTCCATCAGTTACTGAACACACTGTGAAATGGTCAGGTTACATTAAGGTGGAGGGTCTCCTCCATCAGTTACTGAACACCCTGTGAAATGGTCAGGTTACATTAAGGTGGAGGGTCTCCTCCTCCTCCATCAGTTACTGAACACACTGTGAAATGGTCAGGTTACAGTAAGGTGGAGGCTCTCCTCCTCCATCAGTTACTGAACACTTTGAAATGGTCAGGTTACATTAAGGTGGAGGGTCTCCTCCTCCTCCATCAGTTACTGAACACACTGTGAAATGGTCAGGTTACAGTAAGGTGGAGGGTCTCCTCCTCCATCAGTTACTGAACACTTTGAAATGGTCAGGTTACAGTAAGGTGGAGGGTCTCCTCCTCCATCAGTTACTGAACACACTGTGAAATGGTCAGGTTACATTAAGGTGGAGGGTCTCCTCCATCACTTACTGAACACCCTGTGAAATGGTCAGGTTACAGTAAGGTGGAGGGTCTCCTCCTCCATCAGTTACTGAACACTGTGAAATGGTCAGGTTACATTAAGGTGGAGGGTCTCCTCCTCCATCAGTTACTGAACACTCTGTGAAATGGTCAGGTTACATTAAGGTGGAGGGTCTCCTCCATCAGTTACTGAACACCCTGTGAAATGGTCAGGTTACATTAAGGTGGAGGGTCTCCTCCATCAGTTACTGAACACCCTGTGAAATGGTCAGGTTACAGTAAGGTGGAGGGTCTCCTCCTCCTCCATCAGTTACTGAACACCCTGTGAAATGGTCAGGTTACATTAAGGTGGAGGGTCTCCTCCTCCATCAGTTACTGAACGCTGTGAAATGGTCAGGTTACATTAAGGTGGAGGGTCTCCTCCTCCTCCATCAGTTACTGAACACACTGTGAAATGGTCAGGTTACATTAAGGTGGAGGGTCTCCTCCTCCATCAGTTACTGAACACCCTGTGAAATGGTCAGGTTACATTAAGGTGGAGGGTCTCCTCCATCACTTACTGAACACCCTGTGAAATGGTCAGGTTACATTAAGGTGGAGGGTCTCCTCCTCCATCAGTTACTGAACACTCTGTGAAATGGTCAGGTTACATTAAGGTGGAGGGTCTCCTCCTCCATCAGTTACTGAACACCCTGTGAAATGGTCAGGTTACATTAAGGTGGAGGGTCTCCTCCTCCATCAGTTACTGAACACTGTGAAATGGTCAGGTTACATTAAGGTGGAGGGTCTCCTCCTCCTCCATCAGTTACTGAACACACTGTGAAATGGTCAGGTTACATTAAGGTGGAGGTTCTCCTCCACCTCCATCAGTTACTGAACACTCTGTGAAATGGTCAGGTTACATTAAGGTGGAGGTTCTCCTCCACCTCCATCAGTTACTGAACACACTGTAAAATGGTCAGGTTACATTAAGGTGGAGGGTCTCCTCCTCCATCAGTTACTGAACACACTGTGAAATGGTCAGGTTACATTAAGGTGGAGGGTATCCTCCTCCTCCATCAGTTACTGAACACACTGTGAAATGGTCAGGTTACATTAAGGTGGAGGGTCTCCTCCTCCATCAGTTACTGAACACTCTGTGAAATGGTCAGGTTACATTAAGGTGGAGGGTCTCCTCCTCCATCAGTTACTGAACACACTGTGAAATGGTCAGGTTACATTAAGGTGGAGGGTATCCTCCTCCTCCATCAGTTACTGAACACACTGTAAAATGGTCAGGTTACATTAAGGTGGAGGGTCTCCTCCTCCATCAGTTACTGAACACTGTGAAATGGTCAGGTTACATTAAGGTGGAGGTTCTCCTCCATCAGTTACTGAACACTCTGTGAAATGGTCAGGTTACATTAAGGTGGAGGGTCTCCTCCTCCTCCATCAGTTACTGAACACACTGTGAAATGGTCAGGTTACATTAAGGTGGAGGGTCTCCTCCTCCTCCATCAGTTACTGAACACACTGTGAAATGGTCAGGTTACATTAAGGTGGAGGGTCTCCTCCTCCTCCATCAGTTACTGAACACTCTGTGAAATGGTCAGGTTACATTAAGGTGGAGGGTCTCCTCCTCCTCCATCAGTTACTGAACACACTGTGAAATGGTCAGGTTACATTAAGGTGGAGGTTCTCCTCCACCTCCATCAGTTACTGAACACACTGTAAATGGTCAGGTTACATTAAGGTGGAGGTTCTCCTCCACCTCCATCAGTTACTGAACACACTGTAAATGGTCAGGTTACATTAAGGTGGAGGTTCTCCTCCACCTCCATCAGTTACTGAACACACTGTGAAATGGTCAGGTTACATTAAGGTGGAGGGTCTCCTCCTCCATCAGTTACTGAACACTGTGAAATGGTCAGGTTACATTAAGGTGGAGGTTCTCCTCCTCCTCCATCAGTTACTGAACACACTGTGAAATGGTCAGGTTACATTAAGGTGGAGGGTCTGCTCCTCCATCAGTTACTGAACACACTGTGAAATGGTCAGGTTACATTAAGGTGGAGGGTCTCCTCCTCCTCCATCAGTTACTGAACACCCTGTGTAATGGTCAGGTTACATTAAGGTGGAGGTTCTCCTCCATCAGTTACTGAACACATTGTGAAATGGTCAGGTTACATTAAGGTGGAGGGTCTCCTCCTCCATCAGTTACTGAACACACTGTGAAATGGTCAGGTTACATTAAGGTGGAGGGTCTCCTCCTCCATCAGTTACTGAACACTGTGAAATGGTCAGGTTACATTAAGGTGGAGGGTCTCCTCCTCCTCCATCAGTTACTGAACACACTGTGAAATGGTCAGGTTACATTAAGGTGGAGGTTCTCCTCCTCCTCCATCAGTTACTGAACACACTGTGAAATGGTCAGGTTACATTAAGGTGGAGGTTCTCCTCCACCTCCATCAGTTACTGAACACACTGTAAATGGTCAGGTTACATTAAGGTGGAGGTTCTCCTCCACCTCCATCAGTTACTGAACACACTGTGAAATGGTCAGGTTACATTAAGGTGGAGGGTCTCCTCCTCCATCAGTTACTGAACACTGTGAAATGGTCAGGTTACATTAAGGTGGAGGTTCTCCTCCTCCTCCATCAGTTACTGAACACACTGTGAAATGGTCAGGTTACATTAAGGTGGAGGGTCTCCTCCTCCATCAGTTACTGAACACACTGTGAAATGGTCAGGTTACATTAAGGTGGAGGGTCTCCTCCTCCTCCATCAGTTACTGAACACCCTGTGTAATGGTCAGGTTACATTAAGGTGGAGGTTCTCCTCCACCTCCATCAGTTACTGAACACACTGTAAAATGGTCAGGTTACATTAAGGTGGAGGGTCTCCTCCTCCATCAGTTACTGAACACACTGTGAAATGGTCAGGTTACATTAAGGTGGAGGGTCTCCTCCTCCATCAGTTACTGAACACACTGTGAAATGGTCAGGTTACATTAAGGTGGAGGGTCTCCTCCTCCTCCATCAGTTACTGAACACACTGTGAAATGGTCAGGTTACATTAAGGTGGAGGGTCTCCTCCTCCATCAGTTACTGAACACACTGTGAAATGGTCAGGTTACATTAAGGTGGAGGGTCTCCTCCTCCATCAGTTACTGAACACCCTGTGAAATGGTCAGGTTACATTAAGGTGGAGGGTATCCTCCTCCATCAGTTACTGAACACTCTGTGAAATGGTCAGGTTACATTAAGGTGGAGGGTCTCCTCCTCCATCAGTTACTGAACACTCTGTGAAATGGTCAGGTTACATTAAGGTGGAGGGTCTCCTCCTCCATCAGTTACTGAACACTCTGTGAAATGGTCAGGTTACATTAAGGTGGAGGGTCTCCTCCTCCTCCATCAGTTACTGAACACTCTGTGAAATGGTCAGGTTACATTAAGGTGGAGGGTCTCCTCCTCCATCAGTTACTGAACACTCTGTGAAATGGTCAGGTTACATTAAGGTGGAGGGTCTCCTCCTCCATCAGTTACTGAACACTCTGTGAAATGGTCAGGTTACATTAAGGTGGAGGGTCTCCTCCTCCATCAGTTACTGAACACTCTGTGAAATGGTCAGGTTATATTAAGGTGGAGGGTCTCCTCCATCAGTTACTGAACACTCTGTGAAATGGTCAGGTTACATTAAGGTGGAGGTTCTCCTCCTCCATCAGTTACTGAACACACTGTGAAATGGTCAGGTTACATTAAGTTGGAGGGTCTCCTCCATCAGTTACTGAACACACTGTGAAATGGTCAGGTTACATTAAGGTGGAGGGTCTCCTCCTCCTCCATCAGTTACTGAACACACTGTGAAATGGTCAGGTTACATTAAGGTGGAGGGTCTCCTCCTCCTCCATCAGTTACTGAACACACTGTGAAATGGTCAGGTTACATTAAGGTGGAGGGTCTCCTCCTCCTCCATCAGTTACTGAACACACTGTGAAATGGTCAGGTTACATTAAGGTGGAGGGTCTCCTCCATCAGTTACTGAACACACTGTGAAATGGTCAGGTTACATTAAGGTGGAGGGTCTCCTCCTCCTCCATCAGTTACTGAACACTCTGTGAAATGGTCAGGTTACATTAAGGTGGAGGGTCTCCTCCTCCATCAGTTACTGAACACACTGTGAAATGGTCAGGTTACATTAAGGTGGAGGGTCTCCTCCTCCTCCATCAGTTACTGAACACACTGTGAAATGGTCAGGTTACATTAAGGTGGAGGGTCTCCTCCTCCTCCATCAGTTACTGAACACACTGTGAAATGGTCAGGTTACAGTAAGGTGGAGGGTCTCCTCCTCCATCAGTTACTGAACACTGTGAAATGGTCAGGTTACAGTAAGGTGGAGGGTCTCCTCCTCCATCAGTTACTGAACACTCTGTGAAATGGTCAGGTTACATTAAGGTGGAGGGTCTCCTCCTCCTCCATCAGTTACTGAACACCCTGTGAAATGGTCAGGTTACATTAAGGTGGAGGGTCTCCTCCTCCATCAGTTACTGAACACCCTGTGAAATGGTCAGGTTACATTAAGGTGGAGGGTCTCCTCCTCCTCCATCAGTTACTGAACACTCTGTGAAATGGTCAGGTTACAGTAAGGTGGAGGTTCTCCTCCTCCTCCATCAGTTACTGAACACTCTGTGAAATGGTCAGGTTACATTAAGGTGGAGGGTCTCCTCCTCCTCCATCAGTTACTGAACACTCTGTGAAAAGGTCAGGTTACATTAAGGTGGAGGGTCTCCTCCATCAGTTACTGAACACTCTGTGAAATGGTCAGGTTACATTAAGGTGGAGGCTCTCCTCCTCCATCAGTTACTGAACACACTGTGAAATGGTCAGGTTACATTAAGGTGGAGGGTCTCTTCCTCCTCCATCAGTTACTGAACACTCTGTGAAAAGGTCAGGTTACATTAAGGTGGAGGGTCTCCTCCTCCATCAGTTACTGAACACTCTGTGAAATGGTCAGGTTACATTAAGGTGGAGGCTCTCCTCCTCCATCAGTTACTGAACACACTGTGAAATGGTCAGGTTACATTAAGGTGGAGGGTCTCCTCCTCCTCCATCAGTTACTGAACACACTGTGAAATGGTCAGGTTACAGTAAGGTGGAGGCTCTCCTCCTCCATCAGTTACTGAACACACTGTGAAATGGTCAGGTTACATTAAGGTGGAGGGTCTCCTCCTCCTCCATCAGTTACTGAACACACTGTGAAATGGTCAGGTTACATTAAGGTGGAGGGTCTCCTCCTCCATCAGTTACTGAACACACTGTGAAATGGTCAGGTTACATTAAGGTGGAGGGTCTCCTCCTCCATCAGTTACTGAACACTCTGTGAAATGGTCAGGTTACATTAAGTTGGAGGGTCTCCTCCATCAGTTACTGAACACACTGTGAAATGGTCAGGTTACATTAAGGTGGAGGCTCTCCTCCTCCATCAGTTACTGAACACACTGTGAAATGGTCAGGTTACATTAAGGTGGAGGGTCTCCTCCTCCTCCATCAGTTACTGAACACTCTGTGAAATGGTCAGGTTACATTAAGGTGGAGGGTCTCTTCCTCCTCCATCAGTTACTGAACACACTGTGAAATGGTCAGGTTACAGTAAGGTGGAGGCTCTCCTCCTCCATCAGTTACTGAACACACTGTGAAATGGTCAGGTTACATTAAGGTGGAGGGTCTCCTCCTCCATCAGTTACTGAACACACTGTGAAATGGTCAGGTTACATTAAGGTGGAGGGTCTCCTCCTCCTCCATCAGTTACTGAACACTCTGTGAAATGGTCAGGTTACATTAAGGTGGAGGGTCTCCTCCTCCATCAGTTACTGAACACTCTGTGAAATGGTCAGGTTACATTAAGGTGGAGGCTCTCCTCCTCCATCAGTTACTGAACACACTGTGAAATGGTCAGGTTACATTAAGGTGGAGGTTCTCCTCCTCCTCCATCAGTTACTGAACACACTGTGAAATGGTCAGGTTACATTAAGGTGGAGGCTCTCCTCCTCCATCAGTTACTGAACACTCTGTGAAATGGTCAGGTTACATTAAGGTGGAGGGTCTCCTCCTCCATCAGTTACTGAACACACTGTGAAATGGTCAGGTTACATTAAGGTGGAGGGTCTCCTCCTCCATCAGGTACTGAACACCCTGTGAAATGGTCAGGTTACATTAAGGTGGAGGGTCTCCTCCATCAGTTACTGAACACGCTGTGAAATGGTCAGGTTACATTAAGGTGGAGGGTCTCCTCCTCCTCCATCAGTTACTGAACACACTGAAATGGTCAGGTTACATTAAGGTGGAGGGTCTCCTCCTCCTCCATCAGTTACTGAACACACTGTGAAATGGTCAGGTTACATTAAGGTGGAGGGTCTCCTCCTCCTCCATCAGTTACTGAACACTCTGTGAAATGGTCAGGTTACATTAAGGTGGAGGGTCTCCTCCTCCTCCATCAGTTACTGAACACTCTGTGAAATGGTCAGGTTACATTAAGGTGGAGGGTCTCCTCCATCAGTTACTGAACACCCTGTGAAATGGTCAGGTTACATTAAGGTGGAGGTTCTCCTCCTCCATCAGTTACTGAACACACTGTGAAATGGTCAGGTTACATTAAGGTGGAGGGTCTCCTCCTCCTCCATCAGTTACTGAACACCCTGTGAAATGGTCAGGTTACATTAAGGTGGAGGTTCTCCTCCTCCATCAGTTACTGAACACACTGTGAAATGGTCAGGTTACATTAAGGTGGAGGGTCTCCTCCTCCTCCATCAGTTACTGAACACACTGTGAAATGGTCAGGTTACATTAAGGTGGAGGGTCTCCTCCTCCATCAGTTACTGAACACACTGAAATGGTCAGGTTACATTAAGGTGGAGGGTCTCCTCCATCAGTTACAGTGTTTTTAACCCATTTTAATCCCCCGTCAGCACTTAGCTGCCCACAGATTTGCCTGTCTGTTATTTAAGAAACGGCGTCTGATTCTGAGCTCTAACGCCACTCTTTCTGCCCGGGTCAGACGACCTCTGACGACCTCTGATGACCTCTGATGACCTCTGATGACCTCTGATGACCTCGTGTTACGGCAAACAAACGCAGACCTCCTGGGTAATAAAACTATCTTTTAATGAGACTTGGAGTTGGTGCAGAAACGCACTACAAAGGTTACATCTGAGCCACATATAAAAACCGTCAGAACCGTCTCTAAATCAAAGTCTGGGTTCTGGAGTTCCTCAGAATCCACCGGCGGCTGGTTCTGGTGGGTAAACGGCGCCCTACACGTTCGTGGTGCCTCTCTTGAGTTCATGCGGCTGGTTCTGGCAGCGCAGCCTGCAGTCTCGGGCCGCCGCCTCGGCCCGCTGCAGCATCTTCTGCTGTAATCCACTGAGCTGCGAGCCGGCGCCGTGCAGCGGGGGCCCGAAGTATCCCGGGATGAAGGGGGGGGCGTAGTAGAGGCTCCGGGGCAGAGCGGCGCCGTGGGGGAACGGGCTCCGGCCCGCGGCGCCGCTCTGTGGGGAGTCACTGCCTCTGGTTCTGTCCGAGGACGTGGCGATTTCAGCCAGGGACCACAGTTTGGGTTTAGGAGCCGGGTTTGGACCCTGGATGTCCTCCTTAGACGATGGGCTCAATGACGACTCTGTGACCCGGGGGGGCCCCAGGGGCCCGGTTGGAGGGGGGGCCCCTGGGGCAGAGGCAGGGCCCGGCAGCCTCCCAGAGTCCGGATCAGCGAAGGCTCGGTCCGAGTCGCTGGAGTCCCGGAACATCAACCCACATGGGTCCGAGACCGAGGGCCGACGGGGGCCTGTGGAGAGAGGAGGGCAGAGCGGGTCAGAACCGGGCAGAGCGGGTCAGAACCGGGCAGAGCGGGTCAGAACCAGGTAGAGCGGGTCAGAACCGGGCTAAACAGGTCAGAACCGAACTAAACAGGTCAGAACTGAAATAATTTAAATTTAGTTCAGACATATTTATTGATCATGTTTGGATCAATTAATGATTTGTTTAGTTTAATTTTCCCAATCAGATCAATATCTTTAATTATTGATTATTTAATTATTAAGAGGTTAAAACAACACTTCAGCTGATTATTGATCCTTTAATGGGTTCCTGATAATAATCAATAATGGTCACATGACCACAGAACCTGAAACTCTGAGTTTCTGTCATCAGTTAATTTTCCTCATTATTGATTATTGACTTTTTATTAAATGTCAGAAAATGTGTTTTAATTAATTTCATTAAATTAAATTTCATGTAAAAGTCTTTGTTCTGAGCTGCTGTAGTTATTATTATTATAATTAGTATAATTAATATGATAATTAGTATAATAATTATTATAATTCGTGTAATAATGAATATATTAATTATAATAATTAGTATTATAATTATTATATTAATTATAATAATTGTTATAATTCGTATAATAATTGTAATAATTAATATAATAATAATTATAATTATTATATTAATTATAATAATTGTAATAATTAATATGATCATAATTATAATAATTATAATTATTATAATAATCATTGTAATAATTATAATAATTATAATTTGCATTACTGTTGGCCTGAGGAACACAAACTGAGGGACCCAGAAGTCCTGGAGCCACTTCAAGCTGTTCTGTGTTTTTATATGAAATTCGATCTAATCATTGATCATTTATCGGTGAATCTGATCACCCCCCCCCCCCCCCCCCCCTCTCACTCACCGGTCTCACCCCTCAGCTCTGCCTCCTCGGTACTCGGCTTCATCGGCTCCTCGTCCTCCTCGGTGCGCTCCAGGTCGATGTTGTCCTCCTCCTCCTCGTCCTCGCTCCGGTTCCGGGGGGTCCAGGTCATCTTGTTCTCCTTCTTCAGCCGCCGGCGGGCGTTGGCGAACCAGGTGGACACCTGGGTCAGCGTCATCTTGGTGATGATGGCCAGCATGATCTTCTCCCCCTTGGTGGGGTACGGGTTCTTCCGGTGCTCGCCGAGCCAGGCCTTCAGCGTGGCCGTGGCGTCCCGCGTGGCGTTCTTCCTGTAGGTGGGGTCTCCGTACGGGTAGGGCCCCAGGGGCCCGAACGGGTGGTAGTCCAAGGACCCGGAGGACGCGTCGAAGGCCGGAGTCTGCAACAGGAAGCGGTGAGATTAGAAGAGTTTCCTGACCCGAACCCGCAGCCTGAGCAGCTTTACCGGGAGCGGAAGCTGCTTTGTTGGCAGCTCGCCTCTGGATCCTTAATCTCACCTCGGTTCACGAGAGGTTAAATGAAACCAAACATACAAACAAAATTTCATTTGCGTGCTGAAAGAAGGGCGCGCGCACAGGGCTGCGCGCGAGCTTCAGACCAGCACAGATGTGAGGAAGCTCCTCAGATGACAAAAAGGTCAGAAAACGACTGAATAAAAATCACAAAAAGGAGGAAAATTTTAAAACTTTAAAACAATTTACAGAAACATGTTAAATCACCCAAAGAGGATTTAAATCTGTAGCTTTCCTGAAGCTGAACTGATCTGAATAATAAACTGTGATCTCACACCAGAACCCTCGGCGGTTCCGACCCGCTCCAGCCCCGCGCGGACACTCACCACGAAGGAGCTGAGGGTGGCGGCGGCCCGCGGCTCTCCGCCGTACGGGAGGTGGGAGCCGAATCCCGGAGAGCCCGCGGATCCGGAGTACGGAGCGAAGGCGGAACCCGAGGAGGAGCGGCCGAACTCCTCGGTCCGCGGTCCCAGGATGACCCCGGAGCTGAAGGACGGACACGAGTGCAGAGCCAGGGACACGGAGGGCTGGAAGAGGAAGCCCTGAGGATAAGCCATGACGGGCGGCGCGCGCGGAGCCGGACAATTACGCACAGGCGAACTCACATTCCCCGGGACGGCGGAGGAGCATCGCAGGTGCGTTCAGGTGTTCTTTGAGTTCCCGCTGCAGGTTTTCCGCTCCGGCTGCTGCGGAACCCGCGGACACACTGAGGACTCAGAGAGGGAGGAGGATGCTGAGCTCCACCTCCCGCAAACAGCGCTTCAGCTGCTCCTCCCGTCACTCCGCTGCGCTGCCAGCAGCAAACAGTTCAGGCTGTGCAGCTGAGCGCGCTCAGGTACCTGCAGGTGACACTTTCCCTGCTCCGACCCTCACAACGACCCAAATAACGCACAGATTCTCATTTTCTCTGCAACAAAACACTAATTATCCGCGGGTTGATGACGCGGGACACCCACCCCCCCTAAAAAGTATAAAAAGGGTTGATTTAGTGTAGAAAATGTAGCGTTTATTCATGAGAAATCAGACCATTAAAATGACATTTTTAACAGTTTTTCAACTGTTTTTCAGTTGGACCTCAGTGTCGCTCAAACCGGTTCTGAACAGATCGATAAACCCGAATTAAATCCACATCTGAGACCTTAATCTGTCCCACGTTCATCTGTTAAAGTATGTGAAAAGTTCCCAGGAGAACTTTATGATTGACAGGCGCTCTGAAACCACACCTGTGACATCAGCCCCATGAGGTCATCTTCGGTCACGTGACTCCGGCGCTGAGCCAATCCCAGCTCTGATTCTGGTTATTTTAGAGGAGGAAGTGACTGGTGGTGACTGCTCAGGTGTCCCACATGAACCCTGAAAGAGTTTCTGCCACAGCAGCCGAGGACGAGCGCCTCGTGCACACTGATGATTCATATCAGCGGTCCAAAGAGTCATTTACCGTCAAATCTGCATTCATTTACCGTCAAAATCTGTAATATTTTACCGTCAAAATCTGTATTATTTTACCATAAAATCTGTAATATTTTACCATCAAAATCTATATTAATTTACCGTCAAAATCTGTATTATTTTACCATCAAAATCTGCATTAATTTACCGTCAAAATCTGTATTAATTTACCGTCAAAATCTGTATTATTTTACCATCAAATCTGTATTAATTTAACATAAAATCTGTATTAATTTACCGTCAAAATCTGTAATATTTTACCATCAAAATCTGCATTAATTTACCATCAAATCTGTAATATTTTATCATCAAATCTATATTATTTTAGCTGAATATCAGAACATTTTCTAAAGTGTCAGACAGATATTTAGGAAACACTGGCTGAAAATGTTCTTTCTTTCTTTCTTTCTTTCTTTCTTTCTTTCTTTCTTTCTTTCTTTCTTTCTTTCTTTCTTTCTTTCTTTCTTTCTTTCTTTCTTCCTTCCTTCCTTCCTTCCTTCCTTCCTTCCTTCCTTTCTAAATGATGGAAAATCATCTGAACATCAAAGGAAAGTTGGCGGTTCTGTTCATATTTTTAACATCAGAACTTTTTCTTGGTAGTTTTGATTATTTATGTTCTGCTCCAGAACCAGAACCAGAACCAGATGTGGTTCCTGTAGCATGAAAACATGTAAAATACTTATATAACTGTGTTTAACCATTATATCCATCTATGTTTTTATTAATATCTGACATTAACCGACTGACAGCAGGTGGAAAAGTTACTGGATCAGACAGAACCTTCCAGCTCTGATACAAAGTGTTTCTGAACGTTTACATCAAACAGTTTCATGTCCTGCATGAATATTAATATTATATTAACTTTATTATATTAACTTTAATATTATATTAACTTTACTTTATTATATCAACTTTATTATATTAACTTTATTATATTAACTTTACTTTATTCAGGTAAAACGGACCCATTTGGACGGACTTTCTCGCTGAAGATCAGGGTTCATTGACTGGATTTAAACCTAAATCAGTCTAAGAAAGGCTTGTGTGCACGAACGTGCACAAATGTGCACGAACGTGCACGTGTGGCAGTCCCCACTCGATGACATCAGAAGGAAAGTTTCACCTCAGCAGTGGAAGTTCTGCTTCCCGTCTCAACCCAAAGGTTCTGGTGCTGGTTTTGGGTCCGTTTGCTCATGTTGGATCAGTTCTTTTCTCTCTGTGGAAATAAAGCAGTTAATGTATATATTAACTTTACTTTATTATATTAACTTTAATATTATATAAACTTTACTTTATTATATAAACTTTACTTTATTATATTAACTTTACTTTATTCAGGTGAAACGGACCCATTTGGACGGACTTTCTCGCTGAAGATCAGGGTTCATTGACTGGATTGAAACCTAAATCAGTCTAAGAAAGGCTTTGGTTTTGGGTCCTTTTGCTCATGTTGGATCAGTTCTTTTCTCTCTGTGGAAATAAAGCAGTAAATGGACCTTTCCACACGAATGTTGCCTTGAACAAACTGTTGGTCGCTGAAACATTTCAGGGATTCTTCTTCTGGTGTTTAATTAAGGGAAACTTCTCCCGGCTTCAGCTTCTCCCTCAGCAGGTGCTATTAATCCCAGACAGAAACATCAGAAATGAAACTAATTAGGGCTCCGGCTGAGGAGAAGTGGAGTCCAGTAAACTGCTCTGTCCTGACAGCAGCTCTCTGAGTAAAGATCTGCCTTAATCTGATTTGTGCTTCTATAATTAGCAGAGCGGAAGCTTTTTTCCTGTCAGCCGAAGAGCGAAAGTGCCTCAGAGAGTTGTGTCGGGGCTTCTGTGGACGAGCAGCCTGTCGGGTGGAGGTGCAGGTCGGGCCGAGGGAGCTCCACCTCTGCAGGTAAGAGAGAGGCTGAGCTGCTGGGGCTGATCACAGCCGGAGGCTCGGTTCTGTCATTTAAAACATCTTCAGAGGGACCCGGAGCTCTGCTTCTGGATCCCACCGCGAGGGAAACAGGAAGTGTGGGTCACCAGGAGGCTCCTCCTCCCTGGGAACAGCTCAAACTCTTCATGGATGAAGACGCTCAGGTGGAGTCTCTGTGGGTGCAGAGCAGCTGCTTCCAGTTTAAAACAGAGCTGCGAGGTGAGCATCATTCTGTTCACCTCCTGGGGCCTGAAGCTGGAGTTTCGTCTGAAACTGAGGAAGATGTCAGGAGCTGAGAAGAAAATCTGTTTCCTCCTGAGCTCTGAGCTGTAACCTCTGTTCTAAAATGTAAATGAAGACAGAATCCAGTGATTTATAAACCTAATAAAACAATATTTTATTCACAACAGAAATAGAAAATATGCTAAAAGTGAGACATTTTAGTTCAGTCTGATGCAATAATGTTGAGGTCCGGGCTCTGGGGAGGATTCATCCCTCCATAAGACCTGTTGCCACTGATTTTCAGTCCACTTCTTGTGTCATTTGGCACAGCTCAGCCTTTTCTCCCTGTTTCCCTTCCTTAAGAACGGCTTCTTGACAGCCACCCTTCCATGGAGACCATTTCTGATGAGGCTTGGGCCAACAGTAGATGGATCAGCTGAAGGTCCAGATGCATCTCTCAGGTCCTGTCAGGTCACAGCTGGATTTTTTCCTCTTTCTTAAGGACATCACTTTCAGATCCTGTTCATCTGCTGGAGATAGTTTTTTAGGCCTGACACTTCTTCTTTTGTCCTCCACTTGTCCAGTTTCCTCAAATGTTTTAAGGACACACTGCACACCATGCTGAGATATGCCAAGTTTTCAGCTAATAGCTCTTTGGGAATCACCTTGTTGCTGCAGAAATCCTATTTTCTGTCTGTCAAACTGTGTTTTCTTTGCTGTTTTTCATAGATGCAGCTAAAGAAATGGGAACAAATGATGTGTCTTTGTGACAAAGTGCCTAAAGATCCAGTTTAAAATGGCTTCTTTGCTAAGTTGTCTGTTCTGTGTCGACACAACACTGGTTCATCCCTTGAGTTAGGAGCCTTTTTTCTGCCTGAATTGAGACTCTGGGTCGGGTCTCTGGGTCGAGATACTGGATCGGGTCTCTGGGTCGGGACTCTAGATCGGGTCTCTGGGTCGAGACTCTGGATCGGGTCTCTAGATCGGGTCTCTGGGTCGAGACTCTGGGTCGGGACTCTAGATCGGGTCTCTGGGTCGAGACTCTGGGTCGGGACTCTGGATCGGGACTCTGGGTCAGGACTCTAGATCGGGTCTCTGGGTCGAGACTCTGGGTCGGGACTCTAGATCGAGACTCTGGGTCAGGACTCTAGATCGGGTCTCTGGGTCGGGACTCTGGGTCGGGACTGTGGGTCGAGACTCTGGATCGGGACTCTAGATCGGGTCTCTGGGTCGGGTCTCTGGGTCGAGATACTGGATCGGGACTCTGGGTCGAGACTCTGGGTCGGGTCTCTGGATCAAGACTCTGAGTCGGGTCTCTGGGTCGGGACTCTAGATCGGGTCTCTGGGTCGAGACTCTGGATTGGGACTCTAGATCGGGACTCTGGGTCGAGACTCTGGATCGGGACTCTAGATCAGGTCTCTGGGTGTGGACTGTGGGTCGAGACTCTGGATCGGGACTCTAGATCGGGTCTCTGGATCAAGACTCTGGGTCGGGTCTCTGGGTCGGGACTCTAGATCGGGTCTCTGGGTAGGGACTCTGGATTGGGACTCTAGATCGGGTCTCTGGGTCAGGTCTCTGGGTCTGGACTGTGGGTCGAGCCTCTGGATCGGGACTCTACATCGGGTCTGTGGGTCTTCACTCTGGGTCGGGACTCTGGATTGGGACTCTAGATCGAGACTCTGGGTCAGGACTCTGGATCGGGACTCTAGATCGGGTCTCTGGGTCGGGTCTCTGGGTCTGGATTGTGGGTCGAGACTCTGGATCGGGACTCTGGGTCAAGGCTCTGGGTCTGGACTCTGGGTGGGGACTCTGGGTCGGGTCTCTGGGTCGGGACTCTAGATCGGGTCTCTGGGTCGGGACTCTGGGTAGGGACTGTGGGTCGAGACTCTGGATCGGGTCTCTAGATCAGGTCTCTGGGTCTGGACTGTGGGTCGAGCCTCTGGATCGGGACTCTACATCGGGTCTGTGGGTCTTCACTCTGGGTCGGGACTCTGGATTGGGACTCTAGATCGAGACTCTGGGTCAGGACTCTGGATCGGGACTCTGGGTCGAGGCTCTGGGTCTGGACTCTGGGTGGGGACTCTGGGTCGGGTCTCTGGGTCGGGACTCTAGATCGGGTCTCTGGGTCGGGACTCTGGGTAGGGACTGTGGGTCGAGACTCTGGATCGGGTCTCTAGATCAGGTCTCTGGGTCTGGACTGTGGGTCGAGACTCTGGTTCGGGATTCTGGGTCGAGACTCTAGATCGGGTCTCTGGGTCGGGTCTCTGGGTCGAGATACTGGATCGGGTCTCTGGGTCGGGACTCTAGATCGGGTCTCTGGGTCGAGACTCTGGATCGGGTCTCTAGATCAGGTCTCTGGGTCTGGAGTGTGGGTCGAGACTCTGGATTGGGACTCTAGATCGGGTCTCTGGGTCGAGACTCTGGGTCGGGACTCTGGATCGGGACTCTGGATCGGGACTCTAGATCGAGACTCTGGGTCAGGACTCTAGATCGGGTCTCTGGGTCGGGTCTCTGGGTCGAGACTCTGGATCGGGACTCTGGGTCGGGACTGTGGGTCGAGACTCTGGATCGGGACTCTAGATCGGGTCTCTGGGTCGGGTCTCTGGGTCGAGATACTGGATCGGGACTCTGGGTCGAGACTCTGGGTCGGGTCTCTGGATCAAGACTCTGAGTCGGGTCTCTGGGTCGGGACTCTAGATCGGGTCTCTGGGTCGAGACTCTGGATTGGGACTCTAGATCGGGTCTCTGGGTCGAGACTCTGGATCGGGACTCTAGATCGGGACTCTGGGTCGAGACTCTGGATCGGGACTCTAGATCAGGTCTCTGGGTGTGGACTCTGGGTCAGGACTCTGGGTCGGGACTCTGGGTCGGGTTTCTGGGTCGAGTATCTGGATCGGGACTCTGGATCAGGTCTCTGGGTCTGGATTGTGGGTCGAGACTCTGGATCGGGACTCTGGGTCAAGGCTCTGGGTCTGGACTCTGGGTGGGGACTCTGGGTCGGGTCTCTGGGTCGGGACTCTAGATCGGGTCTCTGGGTTGGGACTCTGGGTAGGGACTGTGGGTCGAGACTCTGGATCGGGTCTCTAGATCAGGTCTCTGGGTCTGGACTGTGGGTCGAGCCTCTGGATCGGGACTCTACATCGGGTCTGTGGGTCTTCACTCTGGGTCGGGACTCTGGATTGGGACTCTAGATCGAGACTCTGGGTCAGGACTCTGGATCGGGACTCTGGGTCGAGGCTCTGGGTCTGGACTCTGGGTGGGGACTCTGGGTCGGGTCTCTGGGTCGGGACTCTAGATCGGGTCTCTGGGTCGGGACTCTGGGTAGGGACTGTGGGTCGAGACTCTGGATCGGGTCTCTAGATCAGGTCTCTGGGTCTGGACTGTGGGTCGAGCCTCTGGATCGGGACTCTGGGTCGGGACTCTGGGTCAGGACTCTGGATCGGGTCTCTGGGTCGGGTCTCTGGGTCGAGACTCTGGATCGGGACTCTGGATCGGGACTCTGGATCGGGACTCTGGGTCGGGACTCTGGGTCAGGACTCTGGATCGGGTCTCTGGGTCGGGTCTCTGGGTCGAGACTCTGGATCGGGACTCTGGGTCGGGACTCTGGGTCAGGACTCTGGATCGGGTCTCTAGATCAGGTCTCTGGGTCTGGACTGTGGGTCGAGACTCTGGATCGGGACTCTAGATCGGGTCTCTGGATCAAGACTCTGGGTCGGGTCTCTGGGTCGGGACTCTAGATCGGGTCTCTGGGTAGGGACTCTGGATTGGGACTCTAGATCGGGTCTCTGGGTCAGGTCTCTGGGTCTGGACTGTGGGTCGAGCCTCTGGATCGGGACTCTACATCGGGTCTGTGGGTCTTCACTCTGGGTCGGGACTCTGGATTGGGACTCTAGATCGAGACTCTGGGTCAGGACTCTGGATCGGGACTCTGGGTCGAGGCTCTGGGTCTGGACTCTGGGTGGGGACTCTGGGTCGGGTCTCTGGGTCGGGACTCTAGATCGGGTCTCTGGGTCGGGTCTCTGGGTAGGGACTGTGGGTCGAGACTCTGGATCGGGTCTCTAGATCAGGTCTCTGGGTCTGGACTGTGGGTCGAGCCTCTGGATCGGGACTCTGGGTCGGGACTCTGGGTCAGGACTCTGGATCGGGTCTCTGGGTCGGGTCTCTGGGTCGAGACTCTGGATCGGGACTCTGGATCGGGACTCTAGATCGGGACTCTGGGTCGGGACTCTGGGTCAGGACTCTGGATCGGGTCTCTGGGTCGGGTCTCTGGGTCGAGACTCTGGATCGGGACTCTGGGTCGGGACTCTGGGTCAGGACTCTGGATCGGGTCTCTAGATCAGGTCTCTGGGTCTGGACTGTGGGTCGAGACTCTGGATCGGGACTCTAGATCGGGTCTCTGGATCAAGACTCTGGGTCGGGACTCTAGATCGGGTCTCTGGGTAGGGACTCTGGATTGGGACTCTAGATCGGGTCTCTGGGTCGAGACTCTGGTTCGGGACTCTAGATCGGGTCTCTGGGTCGAGACTCTGGATCGGGACTCTAGATCAGGTCTCTGGGTGTGGACTCTGGGTCGGGACTCTGGGTCGGGACTCTGGGTCGGGTTTCTGGGTCGAGTATCTGGATCGGGACTGTGGATCAGGTCTCTGGGTCTGGATTGTGGGTCGAGACTCTGGATCGGGACTCTGGGTCGAGGCTCTGGGTCTGGACTCTGGGTGGGGACTCTGGGTCGGGTCTCTGGGTCGGGACTCTAGATCGGGTCTCTGGGTCGGGACTCTGGGTAGGGACTGTGGGTCGAGACTCTGGATCGGGTCTCTAGATCAGGTCTCTGGGTCTGGACTGTGGGTCGAGCCTCTGGATCGGGACTCTACATCGGGTCTGTGGGTCTTCACTCTGGGTCGGGACTCTGGATCGGGACTCTAGATCGGGTCTCTGGGTCGAGACTCTGGATCGGGACTCTGGGTCGGGACTCTGGGTCAGGACTCTGGATCGGGTCTCTAGATCAGGTCTCTGGGTCTGGACTGTGGGTCGAGACTCTGGATCGGGACTCTAGATCGGGTCTCTGGATCAAGACTCTGGGTCGGGTCTCTGGGTCGGGACTCTAGATCGGGTCTCTGGGTAGGGACTCTGGATTGGGACTCTAGATCGGGTCTCTGGGTCGAGACTCTGGATCGGGACTCTAGATCGGGTCTCTGGGTCGAGACTCTGGATCGGGACTCTAGATCAGGTCTCTGGGTGTGGACTCTGGGTCGGGACTCTGGGTCGGGACTCTGGGTCGGGTTTCTGGGTCGAGTATCTGGATCGGGACTGTGGATCAGGTCTCTGGGTCTGGATTGTAGGTCGAGACTCTGGATCGGGACTCTGGGTCGAGGCTCTGGGTCTGGACTCTGGGTGGGGACTCTGGGTCGGGTCTCTGGGTCGGGACTCTAGATCGGGTCTCTGGGTCGGGACTCTGGGTAGGGACTGTGGGTCGAGCCTCTGGATCGGGACTCTACATCGGGTCTGTGGGTCTTCACTCTGGGTCGGGACTCTGGATCGGGACTCTAGATCGGGTCTCTGGGTCGGGTCTCTGGGTCGAGACTCTGGATCGGGACTCTGGGTCGGGACTCTGGGTCGGGACTCTGGGTCGGGTCTCTAGATCAGGTCTCTGGGTCTGGACTGTGGGTCGAGACTCTGGATCGGGACTCTAGATCGGGTCTCTGGATCAAGACTCTGGGTCGGGTCTCTGGGTCGGGACTCTAGATCGGGTCTCTGGGTAGGGACTCTGGATTGGGACTCTAGATCGGGTCTCTGGGTCGAGACTCTGGATCGGGACTCTAGATCGGGTCTCTGGGTCGAGACTCTGGATCGGGACTCTAGATCAGGTCTCTGGGTGTGGACTCTGGGTCGGGACTCTGGGTCGGGACTCTGGGTCGGGTTTCTGGGTCGAGTATCTGGATCGGGACTGTGGATCAGGTCTCTGGGTCTGGATTGTGGGTCGAGACTCTGGATCGGGACTCTGGGTCGAGGCTCTGGGTCTGGACTCTGGGTGGGGACTCTGGGTCGGGTCTCTGGGTCGGGACTCTAGATCGGGTCTCTGGGTCGGGACTCTGGGTAGGGACTGTGGGTCGGGACTCTAGATCGGGTCTCTGGGTCGGGACTCTGGGTAGGGACTGTGGGTCGAGACTCTGGATCGGGTCTCTAGATCAGGTCTCTGGGTCTGGACTGTGGGTCGAGCCTCTGGATCGGGACTCTATATCGGGTCTGTGGGTCTTAACTCTGGGTCGGGACTCTGGATCGGGACTCTAGATCGAGACTCTGGGTCAGGACTCTGGATCGGGACTCTGGATCGGGACTCTGGGTCTGGACTCTGGGTGGGGACTCTGGGTCGGGTCTCTGGGTCGGGACTCTAGATCGGGTCTCTGGGTCTGGACTCTGGGTAGGGACTGTGGGTCGAGACTCTGGATCGGGTCTCTAGATCAGGTCTCTGGGTCTGGACTGTGGGTCGAGCCTCTGGATTGGGACTCTAGATCGGGTCTGTGGGTCTTCACTCTGGGTCGGGACTCTGGATCGGGACTCTAGATCGGGTCTCTGGGTCGGGTCTCTGGGTCGAGACTCTGGATCGGGTCTCTGGGTCGAGACTCTGGATCGGGACTCTGGGTCGGGACTCTGGGTCAGGACTCTGGATCGGGTCTCTAGATCAGGTCTCTGGGTCTGGACTGTGGGTCGAGCCTCTGGATCGGGACTCTACATCGGGTCTGTGGGTCTTCACTCTGGGTCGGGACTCTGGATCGGGACTCTAGATCGAGACTGTGGGTCAGGACTCTAGATCGGGTCTCTGGGTCCGGACTCTAGATCGGGTCTCTGGGTCGAGACTCTGGATCGGGACTCTGGGTCGGGACTCTGGGTCAGGACTCTGGATCGGGTCTCTAGATCAGGTCTCTGGGTCTGGACTGTGGGTCGAGACTCTGGATCGGGACTCTAGATCGGGTCTCTGGGTCGAGACTCTGGGTCAAGACACTGGATCGGGTCTCTGGGTCGAGACTCTGGGTCGGGACTGTGGGTCGAGACTCTGGATCAGGACTCTGGGTCTGGACTCTGGGTCTGGACTGTGGCTCTGGATTCAGGTTCTGGACTCTGGATCATGACTCTGGGTCGAGACTCTGGTTCTAGACTCTGGTTCTGGACTCTGGATCAGGACTCTGGATCGGGTCTTTGGGTCTGGACTCTGGATCTGGATCATGACGCTGGATCATGACTCTGGTTCTGGACTCTGGGTCTGGACTCTGGGTCAGGACTCTGGATCGGGTCTCTGGGTCCAGACTCTGGGTCGGGACTCTGGGTCGAGACTCTGGGTCTGGACTGTGGCTCTGAATTCTGGTTCTGGACTCTGGATCATGACTCTGGATCATGACTCTGGTTCTGAATTCTGGGTCGAGACTCTGGGTCGAGACTCTGGGTCTGGACTCGGGTTCTGGACTCTGGATCAGGACTCTGGATCAGGACTCTGGATCAGGACTCTGGTTCTTGACTCTGGATCAGGACTCTGGATCATGACTGTGGTTCTGGACTCTGGATCATGACTGTGGTTCTGGACTCTGGATCATGACTCTGGTTCTGGACTCTGGGTCTGGACTCTGGGTCAGGACTCTGGATCGGGTCTCTGGGTCCAGACTCACAGTCGAGACTCTGGGTCTGGACTGTGGCTCTGGATTCTGGTTCTGGACTCTGGATCATGACTCTGGATCATGACTCTGGTTCTGGACTCTGGATCATGACTCTGGGTCTGGACTGTGGCTCTGGATTCTGGTTCTGGACTCTGGATCATGACTCTGGATCATGACTCTGGTTCTGGACTCTGGATCATGACTCTGGGTCTGAGTTCTGGGTCGAGACTCTGGGTCGAGACTCTGGGTCTGGACTCTGGATCAGGACTCTGGATCAGGACTCTGGATCAGGACTCTGGTTCTTGACTCTGGATCAGGACTCTGGTTCTTGACTCTGGATCAGGACTCTGGATCATGACTGTGGTCCTGGACTCTGGTTCTGGACTCTGGGTCTGGACTCTGGGTCAGGACTCTGGATCGGGTCTCTGGGTCCAGACTCTGGGTCGGGACTCTGGGTCGAGACTCTGGGTCTGGACTGTGGCTCTGGATTCTGGTTCTGGACTCTGGATCATGACTCTGGATCATGACTCTGGTTCTGGACTCTGGATCATGACTCTGGGTCTGAATTCTGGGTCGAGACTCTGGGTCGAGACTCTGGGTCTGGACTCGGGTTCTGGACTCTGGATCAGGACTCTGGTTCTGGACTCTGGATCATGACTCTGGTTCTGGACTCTGGATCATGACTCTGGATCGGGACTCTGGATCAGGACTCTGGATCATGACTCTGGTTCTGGACTCTGGATCATGACTCTGGGTCTGAATTCTGGGCCGAGACTCTGGGTCGAGACTCTGGGTCTGGACTCGGGTTCTGTACTCTGGATCAGGACTCTGGTTCTGGACTCTGGATCATGACTCTGGTTCTGGTCTCTGGTTCTAGACTCTGGATCGGGAGTCTGGATCGGGACTCTGGATCAGGACTCTGGATCAGGACTCTGGATCGGGACTCTGGATCAGTACTCTGGTTCAGGACTCTGGGTCTGGACTCTGGATCAGGACTCTGGATCAGGACTCTGGTTCTGGACTCTGGTTCTGGACTCTGGATCATGACTCTGGATCGGGACTCTGGTTCTGGACTCTGGATCATGACTCTGGGTCTGAATTCTGGGTCGAGACTCTTGGTCGAGACTCTGGGTCTGGACTCGGGTTCTGGACTCTGGATCAGGACTCTGGTTCTGGACTCTGGATCATGACTCTGGTTCTGGACTCTGGATCATGACTCTGGATCATGACTCTGGTTCTGGACTCTGGATCATGACTCTGGGTCTGAGTTCTGGGTCGAGACTCTGGGTCGAGACTCTGGTTCTGGACTCTGGATCATGACTCTGGGTCTGAGTTCTGGGTCGAGACTCTGGGTCGAGACTCTGGGTCTGGACTCTGGATCATGACTCTGGTTCTGGACTCTGGATCATGACTCTGGATCATGACTCTGGTTCTGGACTCTGGATCATGACTCTGGGTCTGAGTTCTGGGTCGAGACTCTGGGTCGAGACTCTGGTTCTGGACTCTGGATCATGACTCTGGGTCTGAGTTCTGGGTCGAGACTCTGGGTCGAGACTCTGGGTCTGGACTCTGGATCAGGACTCTGGTTCTGGTCTCTGGGTCTGGACTCTGGATCAGGACTCTGGGTCGAGACTCTGGTTCTGGACTCTGGATCATGACTCTGGGTCTGAGTTCTGGGTCGAGACTCTGGGTCGAGACTCTGGGTCTGGACTCTGGATCAGGACTCTGGATCAGGACTCTGGATCATGACTCGGGTTCTGTACTCTGGATCATGACTCTGGTTCTGGTCTCTGGTTCTAGACTCTGGGTCGAGACTCTGGGTCTGGACTCTGGGTCTGGACTCTGGTTCTGGACTCTGGGTCGAGACTCTGGATCATGACTCTGGTTCTGGACTCTGGACTCTGGGTCTGGACTCTGGTTCTGGACTCTGGATCATGACTCTGGGTCTGAGTTCTGGGTCGAGACTCTGGGTCGAGACTCTGGGTCTGGACTCTGGATCAGGACTCTGGATCAGGACTCTGGATCATGACTCGGGTTCTGTACTCTGGATCATGACTCCCGTTCTGGTCTCTGGTTCTAGACTCTGGGTCTGGACTCTGGATCAGGACTCTGGATCAGGACTCTGGATCGGGACTCTGGATCATGACTCTGGTTCTGGACTCTGGATCATGACTCTGGTTCTGGACTCTGGATCATGACTCTGGTTCTGGACTCTGGATCATGACTCTGGGTCCAGACTCTGGTTCTGGACTCTGGACTCTGGGTCTGGACTCTGGTTCTGGACTCTGGGTCTGGACTCTGGATCTGGATCAGGACTCTGGGCCAGGACTCTGTAGATGTTCTTCCTACAGGGAAGCAGTTGGTTTTCATTCCTTTTTAGCCTTTCAGAGGAGGCTGATCTCAGTGCTTTAATCTCTTCTTCTGCCGCTTTAACAGACTTTAAACGGTTCTCTGTGAACGTATGAATCCTCTCCAGCTCCCGCTGCAGCAGACCCGTGACGCCACACCAATGTTGATTTGGCCTAATGAGGCCAGAGTAATGTGAAGAGCTGTTCTGCAGCGCCGGGGGAAATGATGCGAGCTGCTCCTCTGCAGATGGCTCCAGTAGATTAAGGACGGCACTTTCACGCTTTTTTAAGCATCTTTCATTAAAGGTGAACTCTTCTTCTCCTGGTATTAAACCCGCCGAGAGGCTCCTGCAGGAGGACCTAATGGCTCGGAAAAGCTCTTTCATCATCGCCAAGGCGAGACCCCCGCAGGCCCG
Organism: Leuresthes tenuis; assembly: GCA_036924055.1. NCBI lineage: Eukaryota > Metazoa > Chordata > Actinopteri > Atheriniformes > Atherinopsidae > Leuresthes > Leuresthes tenuis. The sequence goes on along the minus strand of JAVGWW010000006.1, from coordinate 37,217,696 downwards.
GGATGACCCTGTGCTGCAGAAAAAGTTCTGTTCACAATTTGCATGAACAAAGTTGAATATTCAGGGGAAGCAGCAGAGCAGCGGCCTCCATATTCTCCGTGGGACCAGCTGTTTTGGGAGGATTTTCACATGAAAGGAGCGCGTTTGTTGTCCCGCTGCAGCTGATGAATGAGCTCAGCCCTCGGGGCAAATGTCCAGAGGCTGCTTAAAGACAGTGTGTTTAATTAAGTGGAAAACACTCCTTTTTAATAGTTATTATTCGAGTATGGAGCTTGTTATCTGAGCGCAGACATAATTACCGCCCCTGGGACTCGGCTGGGAAGTGAGACACTTCACAGAGCAGATCATGGCTTCAGAGGAGCTTCTGCTGTACGCTGAGATTTCAGGTTGGTTCACACGGATCAGATAATAAACAAGGATGCATGAAACAGACCAATCACAGGAGGTGAGGAAGCAGCAGTTTAATAATTAATAATAAATAGTTTAATAATCTACCTCTCATTTCATCAGCCGGGAAGTATAGAAGGTGCTGCTTCCGTTTGGGATCATTTCATCTTTTGGGCTTTTTTAGTTTCAGAACTAATATCAGTCAGATCCAGGGGCCCGATCGCTCAGTTTCTGGGGCCTGATCGCTCAGTTTCAGGGGCCTGATGGCTCAGTTTCAGGGGCCTGATCGCTCAGTTTCTGGGGCCTGATGGCTCAGTTTCAGGGGCCTGATGGCTCAGTTTCAGGGGCCTGATGGCTCAGTTTCTGGGGCCTGATGGCTCAGTTTCAGGGGCCTGATGGCTCAGTTTCAGGGGCCTCTTCGCTCAGTTTCAGGGGCCTGATGGCTCAGTTTCAGGGGCCTCTTCGTTCAGTTTCAGGGGCCTGATGGCTCAGTTTCAGGGGCCTGATGGCTCAGTTTCAGGGGCCTGATGGCTCAGTTTCAGGGGCCTGATGGCTCAGTTTCAGGGGCCTGATGGCTCAGTTTCAGGGGCCTGATGGCTCAGTTTCAGGGGCCTGATGGCTCAGCTCCAGGGGCCTTTTCGCTCAGTTTCAGGGGCCTAATCGCTCAGTTTCAGGGGCCTGATCGCTCAGTTTCAGGGGCCTGATCGCTCAGTTTCAGGGGCCTGATCGCTCAGTTTCAGGGGCCTGATCGCTCAGTTTCAGGGGCCTGATCGCTCAGTTTCAGGGGCCTGATCGCTCAGTTTCAGGGGCCTGATCGCTCAGTTTCTGGGGCCTTTTCGCTCAGATCCAGGGGGCCTGATCAGGCTTCATCCAGTATTCAACTTTATGTTGTGTTCAATGACAGCAGGAAACATCGTTCCAAACTAAATTAAACATTTTTCTTTTGTTATTTTTGATTCAAACATCAAAACAAAGAAGCTTTTCCTCGTTTTCAGCTCATTTGTTTCTGCAGTTCAGTGCAGATTCAGAGTTAAAAGCTACAGAAACAGCAGCCCAACCCACTGATGGAGACCTCTGAAGGGTCCTTCCTCTCTGCTGCACTTCAGGTGGTTTATATTTTATTTCATTATCTGTAATAGCAGCTGAGCTTTAATAATGATTAATACTGAAGGGATATAATTTACCTTCAGGGATTAATAAATGGAAATCACCTGTTAGCGGTGCATTGTGGGTAATGTAGTCAAATAAAGACAATATAAGAATTTAGCATTAGCAAGAATTTAGAATTAGCTCAGCCGGCCTCCACAGGACAGATGCTGCTGCCACTCAGGTGTCTTTAAAGGTGTTCTTTTTGTTTTTCACCTGCATCATCAGAGCTGAGCATGAGCAGGGACAGAAGTCTTTATATGATAAGTGGGGAACAACATGGCTGCCATGTTTGTTTTACTCTTGACAACAAGTATGTATGTAAAATGTAAAGTTTGACTTTCCTGACTGGGAAGTCATTAAATGCAGCATCATGAGACGAGTTCAACTAATTCTACTCATTTTTACGGTCTGTTTGATGTCTCCTTTCAGAGCTGAACCGCGATGGAAGGCGTTTCCCAGCAGCCCCCAGCTGCAGTGACTCAGGATGACCGACCCCTGACCCCAGAACAGAGTCCCGGGGGTCTCAAACAGCAGCAAGCTCAACATAGTCTGCTGGAGGTCCATGTATCAGACCAGCGTCCAGCAGAGTCTGAGTCACTGGGAGGGCCAGATCCAGTCCAGGACCGGGTCCAGGACCGGGTCCAGGACCGGGTCCTGGACCAGGACTCTGTGCACAGAGGTGAGAAGGTGCTTCTGTTCTGTGATGCTTCAACACGTTTCTATCTGCTCTGCTTTGGATGGTAAATGATTAAAAACACGAGAGAAACATCAGGTTTAGGATTCTATGACAGTCCTTGAAGGAGAAATTTTAATATTTTCTCAAACGAACCAAAGAAAACCTGAAAATACTGCTTTAAGAAACAGTTTTGTGCAGCTTAGAAGAAGGAGGCAGAAGGAGCCGGACACAAAGAGCGCTGAATCTGTGCACGTGAGTGTGCATGTGATCACAGAAACACCACCACCCTGCAGCTTCTGAGCCATCAGCTGCAGCTGGGGAAACCCGGGGGTTGGTCAAAGTGCAGCAGACCACGACAGGATGCAGTGTGATCGCACCTTTATTCTGAGAGGTGCTGTGCACGGTGGATCTGTGGCTTTGAGATGAAGGGCTGAGAGGAAGGTGAGGATGTGGCCTCACAGCTTCCCTGCCTGCGCTGTGTTTCAGCCTCTCGTGCTGAAGGCCGTCTCTGGTTCAGGGCTTTAAAGACACGACAGGTTTACTTATCGAAGAGATTCAGGTTTAAAAAATGGTTAATGAAATGAAATGATTACCTGAGCAGATGATATGATAAACTATTAATATAACCAGGGGGAAGGTTTGACTCTGAGGACATGTGGATGTGTGTGAAGGTAAAGTGGGGTTAGGATGGGGTTAGGATGGGGATAGGATGGGGTTAGGATGGGGTTAGGATGGGGATAGGATGGGGTTAGGATGGGGTTAGGATGGGGATAGGGTGGGGATAGGGTGGGGATAGGGTGGGGATAGGGTGGGGATAGGGTGGGGATAGGGTGAGGTTAGGATGGGGATAGGCAGGGAGTTAGGCAGTTAGGGGGCCTTAGGCAGGTAGTTAGGCAGTTAGGGGGTCTTAGGCAGGTAGTTAGGCAGTTAGGGGGTCTTAGGCAGGGAGTTAGGCAGTTAGGGGGCCTTAGGCAGGTAGTTAGGCAGTTAGGGGGTCTTAGGCAGGTAGTTAGGCAGGTAGGGGGTCTTAGGCAGGTAGTTTGGCAGTTAGGGGGTCTTAGGCAGGTAGTTAGGCAGTTAGGGGGCCTTAGGCAGGTAGTTAGGCAGTTAGGGGGTCTTAGGCAGGTAGTTAGGCAGTTAGGGGGCCTTAGGCAGGTAGTTAGGCAGTTAGGGGGTCTTAGGCAGGTAGTTAGGCAGGTAGGGGGTCTTAGGCAGGTAGTTAGGCAGGTAGGGGGTCTTAGGTAGGTAGTTAGGCAGTTAGGGGGTCTTAGGCAGGGAGTTAGGCAGTTAGGGGGTCTTAGGCAGGTAGTTAGGCAGTTAGGGGGTCTTAGGCAGGTAGTTAGGCAGGTAGGGGGTCTTAGGCAGGTAGTTAGGCAGGTAGGGGGTCTTAGGTAGGTAGTTAGGCAGTTAGGGGGCCTTAGGCAGGTAGTTAGGCAGTTAGGGGGTCTTAGGCAGGTAGTTACGCAGTTAGGGGGTCTTAGGCAGGGAGTTAGGCAGGTAGGGGGTCTTAGGCAGGTAGTTAGGCAGTTAGGGGGTCTTAGGCAGGTAGTTAGGCAGTTAGGGGGTCTTAGGCAGGTAGTTAGGCAGTTAGGGGGTCTTAGGCAGGTAGTTAGGCAGTTAGGGGGTCTTAGGCAGGTAGTTAGGCAGTTAGGGGGTCTTAGGCAGGTAGTTAGGCAGTTAGGGGGTCTTAGGCAGGGAGTTAGGCAGTTAGGGGGCCTTAGGCAGGTAGTTAGGCAGTTAGGGGGTCTTAGGCAGGGAGTTAGGCAGTTAGGGGGCCTTAGGCAGGTAGTTAGGCAGTTAGGGGGTCTTAGGCAGGTAGTTAGGCAGTTAGGGGGCCTTAGGCAGGTAGTTAGGCAGTTAGGGGGTCTTAGGCAGGTAGTTAGGCAGTTAGGGGGTCTTAGGCAGGTAGTTAGGCAGGTAGGGGGTCTTAGGCAGGTAGTTAGGCAGTTAGGGGGCCTTAGGCAGGTAGTTAGGCAGTTAGGGGGTCTTAGGCAGGTAGTTACGCAGTTAGGGGGTCTTAGGCAGGGAGTTAGGCAGTTAGGGGGTCTTAGGCAGGTAGTTAGGCAGTTAGGGGGTCTTAGGCAGGTAGTTAGGCAGTTAGGGGGTCTTAGGCAGGTAGTTAGGCAGTTAGGGGGTCTTAGGCAGGTAGTTAGGCAGTTAGTGGGTCTTAGGCAGGTAGTTAGGCAGTTAGGGGGCCTTAGGCAGGTAGTTAGGCAGTTAGGGGGTCTTAGGCAGGTAGTTACGCAGTTAGGGGGTCTTAGGCAGGGAGTTAGGCAGGTAGGGGGTCTTAGGCAGGTAGTTAGGCAGTTAGGGGGTCTTAGGCAGGTAGTTAGGCAGTTAGGGGGTCTTAGGCAGGTAGTTACGCAGTTAGGGGGTCTTAGGCAGGTAGTTAGGCAGTTAGGGGGTCTTAGGCAGGTAGTTAGGCAGTTAGGGGGTCTTAGGCAGGTAGTTAGGCAGTTAGGGGGTCTTAGGCAGGTAGTTAGGCAGTTAGGGGGTCTTAGGCAGGGAGTTAGGCAGTTAGGGGGCCTTAGGCAGGTAGTTAGGCAGTTAGGGGGTCTTAGGCAGGTAGTTAGGCAGGTAGGGGGTCTTAGGCAGGTAGTTTGGCAGTTAGGGGGTCTTAGGCAGGTAGTTAGGCAGTTAGGGGGTCTTAGGTAGGTAGTTAGGCAGTTAGGGGGTCTTAGGCAGGTAGTTAGCCAGTTAGGGGGTCTTAGGCAGGTAGTTAGGCAGTTAGGGGGTCTGAGGCAGGTAGTTAGGCAGGTAGGGGGTCTTAGGTAGGTAGTTAGGCAGTTAGGGGGCCTTAGGCAGGTAGTTAGGTAGTTAGGGGGTCTTAGGCAGGTAGTTAGGCAGTTAGGGGGTCTGAGGCAGGTAGTTAGGCAGGTAGGGGGTCTTAGGTAGGTAGTTAGGCAGTTAGGGGTCTTAGGCAGGGAGTTAGGCAGTTAGGGGGCCTTAGGCAGGTAGTTAGGCAGTTAGGGGGCCTTAGGCAGGTAGTTAGGCAGTTAGGGGGTCTTAGGCAGGTAGTTAGGCAGTTAGGGGGCCTTAGGCAGGTAGTTAGGCAGTTAGGGGTCTTAGGCAGGTAGTTAGGCAGTTAGGGGGTCTTAGGCAGGTAGTTAGGCAGTTAGGGGGCCTTAGGCAGGTAGTTAGGCAGTTAGGGGGTCTTAGGCAGGGAGTTAGGCAGTTAGGGGGTCTTAGGCAGGTAGTTAGGCAGTTAGGGGGTCTTAGGCAGGGAGTTAGGCAGTTAGGGGGTCTTAGGCAGGTAGTTAGGCAGTTAGGGGGTCTTAGGCAGGTAGTTAGGCAGTTAGGGGGTCTTAGGCAGGGAGTTAGGCAGTTAGGGGGTCTTAGGCAGGTAGTTAGGCAGTTAGGGGTCTTAGGCAGGGAGTTAGGCAGTTAGGGGGCCTTAGGCAGGTAGTTAGGCAGTTAGGGGGTCTTAGGCAGGTAGTTAGGCAGTTAGGGGGCCTTAGGCAGGTAGTTAGGCAGTTAGGGGTCTTAGGCAGGTAGTTAGGCAGTTAGGGGGTCTTAGGCAGGTAGTTAGGCAGTTAGGGGGCCTTAGGCAGGTAGTTAGGCAGTTAGGGGGTCTTAGGCAGGGAGTTAGGCAGTTAGGGGGTCTTAGGCAGGTAGTTAGGCAGTTAGGGGGTCTTAGGCAGGGAGTTAGGCAGTTAGGGGGTCTTAGGCAGGTAGTTAGGCAGTTAGGGGGCCTTAGGCAGGTAGTTAGGCAGTTAGGGGGTCTTAGGCAGGGAGTTAGGCAGTTAGGGGGTCTTAGGCAGGTAGTTAGGCAGGTAGGGGGTCTTAGGCAGGTAGTTTGGCAGTTAGGGGGTCTTAGGCAGGTAGTTAGGCAGTTAGGGGGTCTGAGGCAGGTAGTTAGGCAGTTAGGGGGTCTTAGGCAGGTAGTTAGGCAGTTAGGGGGTCTTAGGCAGGTAGTTAGGCAGTTAGGGGGTCTTAGGCAGGTAGTTAGGCAGTTAGGGGGTCTTAGGCAGGGAGTTAGGCAGTTAGGGGGCCTTAGGCAGGTAGTTAGGCAGTTAGGGGGTCTTAGGCAGGTAGTTTGGCAGTTAGGGGGTCTTAGGCAGGTAGTTAGGCAGTTAGGGGGTCTTAGGCAGGTAGTTAGGCAGTTAGGGGGTCTTAGGCAGGTAGTTAGGCAGTTAGGGGGTCTTAGGCAGGTAGTTAGGCAGTTAGGGGGTCTGAGGCAGGTAGTTAGGCAGGTAGGGGGTCTTAGGTAGGTAGTTAGGCAGTTAGGGGTCTTAGGCAGGGAGTTAGGCAGTTAGGGGGTCTTAGGCAGGTAGTTAGGCAGTTAGGGGGTCTGAGGCAGGTAGTTAGGCAGGTAGGGGGTCTTAGGTAGGTAGTTAGGCAGTTAGGGGTCTTAGGCAGGGAGTTAGGCAGTTAGGGGGTCTTAGGCAGGGAGTTAGGCAGTTAGGGGGCCTTAGGCAGGTAGTTAGGCAGTTAGGGGGTCTTAGGCAGGTAGTTAGGCAGTTAGGGGGCCTTAGGCAGGTAGTTAGGCAGTTAGGGGGTCTTAGGCAGGTAGTTAGGCAGTTAGGGGGTCTTAGGCAGGTAGTTAGGCAGTTAGGGGGTCTTAGGCAGGTAGTTAGGCAGTTAGGGGGCCTTAGGCAGGTAGTTAGGCAGTTAGGGGGCCTTAGGCAGGTAGTTAGGCAGTTAGGGGGCCTTAGGCAGGTAGTTAGGCAGTTAGGGGGTCTTAGGCAGGTAGTTAGGCAGGTAGGGGGTCTTAGGTAGGTAGTTAGGCAGTTAGGGGGCCTTAGGCAGGTAGTTAGGCAGTTAGGGGGTCTTAGGCAGGGAGTTAGGCAGTTAGGGGGCCTTAGGCAGGTAGTTAGGCAGTTAGGGGGTCTTAGGCAGGTAGTTAGGCAGTTAGGGGGTCTTAGGCAGGTAGTTAGGGAGTTAGGGGGCCTTAGGCAGGTAGTTAGGCAGTTAGGGGGCCTTAGGCAGGTAGTTAGGCAGTTAGGGGGTCTTAGGCAGGTAGTTAGGCAGTTAGGGGGCCTTAGGCAGGTAGTTAGGCAGTTAGGGGGTCTTAGGTAGGTAGTTAGGCAGTTAGGGGGCCTTAGGCAGGTAGTTAGGCAGTTAGGGGGTCTTAGGCAGGGAGTTAGGCAGTTAGGGGGCCTTAGGCAGGTAGTTAGGCAGTTAGGGGGTCTTAGGCAGGTAGTTAGGCAGTTAGGGGGTCTTAGGCAGGTAGTTAGGCAGTTAGGGGGCCTTAGGCAGGTAGTTAGGCAGTTAGGGGGTCTTAGGTAGGTAGTTAGGCAGTTAGGGGGCCTTAGGCAGGTAGTTAGGCAGTTAGGGGGCCTTAGGCAGGTAGTTAGGCAGTTAGGGGGTCTTAGGCAGGTAGTTAGGCAGTTAGGGGGCCTTAGGCAGGTAGTTAGGCAGTTAGGGGGTCTTAGGCAGGTAGTTAGGCAGGTAGGGGGTCTTAGGTAGGTAGTTAGGCAGTTAGGGGTCTTAGGCAGGGAGTTAGGCAGTTAGGGGGTCTTAGGCAGGTAGTTAGGCAGGTAGGGGGTCTTAGGCAGGGAGTTAGGCAGGTAGGGGGTCTTAGGTAGGTAGTTAGGCAGTTAGGGGGCCTTTCCTGAGGGGAACTAAACCCAGGTCACCCACATGAAAGGTGGAAATCTTCCCACTTACCACACATAGACGCACTTTGACCCACTCTGTTTAGGACCCAGCTCACACAGACGGTACCAGAGCTAATGAAACAGAACTATGGAACCTGAGCCGATCAGAACCAGAAAATCAGAACCAGAACCATCTCTAAAGACTAGTCACACCAACAAGGTCCTTAACCACAGCTGCATTTATTCACTGATAAGAAGTTCATGAAATGGTTCATTCTGGATTTCACCATCAGATTTAACACTGAAACGTGCACACACACACGTGCACACGCTCACACACGCACAAACGTGCACACACACACACTTGCACACGCACACACACGCACAAACGTGCGCGCGCGCACACGATCACGTGCACACACACACAAACGTGCACACACACACAAACGTGCACACACACACACATAAACGTGCACACACACGATCACGTGCACACACACGCTTGCGAACACATGCACACCCACACGCGCACACACGCACAAACGTGCACGCACACACACATAAACGTGCACACACACGATCACGTGCACACACACGCTCGCGAACACCTGCACACACACACAAACGTGCACACACACACACACACGTGCACACGCTCACACACGCACAAACGTGCACACACACACACAAACACGTGCACACACAAACACATACGCACGCGAACACGTGCACACGATCACGTGCACACACACACAAACGTGCACACACACACAAACGTGCACACACACACACATAAACGTGCACACACACGATCACGTGCACACACACGCTCGCGAACACCTGCACACACACACAAACGTGCACACGCTCACACACGCACAAACGTGCACACACACACACAAACACGTGCACACACACACACATACGCACGCGAACACGTGCACACGATCACGTGCACACACACACACGTCTGACCTTCCTCCCGTTTCTTTCCACCCAGCCTCCCCTCCGGACCAGAACCGGGCTCAGCATCCTCTCCTGGACCGGACTTCTGCAGCAGCCAATCAGGACGAAGCTGAGGAAGCAGGCGTCCCGGCGCTGGTCGTCACCGAGGCAGAGGAGGTGAGTCCAGAGAAGCCGAGCCTGACGGAACATGTTTATTCATGAGCTGAGAGCTGGAGCCAAACGTCTGGTCCTCCTTTGTTCCGGCGCTCTCAGGTAGCGTTTTTTCCACATTTGCTGCCTTTGTTCTTTCTTTAAATGATGCCTCTGATCAGGTTCAAAGCCCGGCCGTCCTGACAGCCTTTCTTCATCTGCTGACACGTTTCTCCTTCTTCAAAACCACTTTCAGGCGCAGTTTGTGGGTTTGGAGACGTAATTATACACCCGCGTCTGCTCGTCACTTCACGGATGTTTTCAATAATGTATTTGTTCATCTTGAACTATTTTAAATATCCTTATTTCGTTGTGAATGGCGCTGCCTTTCATCACAGACGAGCAGCTTGTTCATTCCTGACAGGTCAGTGTTAACAGCTCGTCAGCAGCTCCTCACACTCTGAATCTGAATCAATATCTCATCAACCAACAGACACTTTAAAGGAAAAGAAAAGCCTCAATCTTCACTTTCTCTGTTATTTCATGTTTGAACAGTTTAATGTTTTTAAAAATGAGTTTTTAAAGTAACTTATTAGCTGCTGCGTATGAAAACTAAAACTTATTTTATCCAAAATAAAACTAAATATACGAAAGATCAATGAATAAATTGCCAAAAAATGAAAACATTTCTGCTTTAATCATGTGAATCACTTTGATCTTTAATTAGTATTTTATTCATCGCTTAATTAAATGATCATTTATTGATTCCATTTTACTTTATTTGTTCCTCTAAACTTATTTTTATGAAATTAATGTTTAGATCCATTTATTTCTCTAATATTTCCCCTTCTCCATCTTTTCTTTGAATTTTTCCTCCTTTATTTCCGGTTTCCGCTTTTTGCGTCATTATGCAAATTAGGGGGCGGGGCTTCGTCTGTTGATCATCGGGCTGAAAACCAGGAGAAATAAAATTATTAGTATTACTTTTAGCTTATTTATTTCTCAGATTCTGACAGTTTGAGTTGAGCTTATCTGCTTTAGCATGTATATATATAAAAAAATTAAAATAAGAAGAGTAACTGCTGAGTTACTAACCGGAAGTCAGGAACCGGAAGTAGATTCGTTTCACCAGGTTTCATCGATGATTAAAGCTACGTGTTGCTAAATATTGGCACGGGAATGGAAAAGGATGTCATGTTTCCTGCTGATATTACACTGAATAAGCTGTTGATTTGGGTCTTAAATTTTCTGATTTATTGATTAACAGACGTTATTATTTATATGAAATATATAAAGAATGTATAAAGCCATCCAAAGGACAGTTAGCAGCACATTTCCCCATTTCCAGTAACAGAAATCCTGAAATATTCTCGTGTTTTCTGCCTGAAAAACAAAAGGAGTGACTTGTCAGAGCTCGGATCAGCTCATCTCGGAGGCCCGAACCAGAAGTGAAAGTGATATTTATAGCGGAGGATCAATGGAGGCTCAGCAGCCGCTTTGGCCCCCCAGGGGGTTAATCTGGCCGTGACCAGGACAGGGTTTCCTCTCCTGCAGCTCAGAATCTGAGAGAAATAAGTTTCCTCTGCAGCACTTCAGCAAATTGACTTCACTGATGTGAATTATGGAGAAACTGATAAGTTATTTACCCTCAGAATGAGCCCCTCCTCAGATGGTGCTACAGGAACTAATATGAATGCTAATAGGATTAGGCTCCTGCATTAGTGTGTGTTCACTGGGGGTTCGCTGCATGGGGAATGAGGCTGGGGGGCTCCGGCACCTTATCACGGTTAACCCGCCGTGTTCAGCCGGCGCCGGGTCCAGCCACGCCGCTGCAGGCGCTGCAGCTTAGTAAAGAAAACTGTAAATGCAGCAGGTTACTGGAGAGGTCGTCACGCTGCTGCTGGGTACCTTTAAATCAGGGGGGGGGACTGAATCTAACGCTCAGGCTCAACCGGGTTCAGGTTCTGGGCCGCCATGATGGAAGAAACGCTCGCCGTGTGCACCTTAAAGGCCCGGTTGGATAGGTTCTGATGGGAGATGACCCCGGGCCTCTGGGCCGCCATGATGGAAGAAACGCTCGCCGTGTGCACCTTAAAGGCCCGGTTGGATAGGTTCTGATGGGAGATGACCCCGGGCCTCTGGGCCGCCATGATGGAAGAAACGCTCGCCGTGTGCACCTTAAAGGCCCGGTTGGATAGGTTCTGATGAGAGATGACCCCGGGCCTCTGGGCCGCCATGATGGAAGAAACGCTCGCCGTGTGCACCTTAAAGGCCCGGTTGGATAGGTTCTGATGGGAGATGGCCCCGGGCCTCTGGGCCGCCATGATGGAAGAAACGCTCGCCGTGTGCACCTTAAAGGCCCGGTTGGATAGGTTCTGATGAGAGATGACCCCGGGCCTCTGGGCCGCCATGATGGAAGAAACGCTCGCCGTGTGCACCTTAAAGGCCCGGTTGGATAGGTTCTGATGGGAGATGACCCCGGGCCTCTGGGCCGCCATGATGGAAGAAACGCTCGCCGTGTGCACCTTAAAGGCCCGGTTGGATAGGTTCTGATGGGAGATGACCCCGGGCCTCTGGGCCGCCATGATGGAAGAAACGCTCGCCGTGTGCACCTTAAAGGCCCGGTTTGATGGTTCTGATGGGAGATGACCCCGGGCCTCTGGGCCGCCATGATGGAAGAAACGCTCGCCGTGTGCACCTTAAAGGCCCGGTTGGATAGGTTCTGATGAGAGATGACCCCGGGCCGCCATGATGGAAGAAACGCTCGCCGTGTGCACCTTAAAGGCCCGGTTGGATAGGTTCTGATGAGAGATGACCCCGGGCCTCTGGGCCGCCATGATGGAAGAAACGCTCGCCGTGTGCACCTTAAAGGCCCGGTTGGATAGGTTCTGATGGGAGATGACCCCGGGCCTCTGGGCCGCCATGATGGAAGAAACGCTCGCCGTGTGCACCTTAAAGGCCCGGTTGGATGGTTCTGATGGGAGATGACCCCGGGCCTCTGGGCCGCCATGATGGAAGAAACGCTCGCCGTGTGCACCTTAAAGGCCCGGTTGGATAGGTTCTGATGAGAGATGACCCCGGGCCTCTGGGCCGCCATGATGGAAGAAACGCTCGCCGTGTGCACCTTAAAGGCCCGGTTGGATAGGTTCTGATGGGAGATGACCCCGGGCCTCTGGGCCGCCATGATGGAAGAAACGCTCGCCGTGTGCACCTTAAAGGCCCGGTTGGATAGGTTCTGATGGGAGATGACCTCTGGGCCGCCATGATGGAAGAAACGCTCGCCGTGTGCACCTTAAAGGCCCGGTTGGATAGGTTCTGATGGGAGATGACCCCGGGCCTCTGGGCCGCCATGATGGAAGAAACGCTCGCCGTGTGCACCTTAAAGGCCCGGTTGGATGGTTCTGATGGGAGATGACCCCGGGCCTCTGGGCCGCCATGATGGAAGAAACGCTCGCCGTGTGCACCTTAAAGGCCCGGTTGGATAGGTTCTGATGGGAGATGACCCCGGGCCTCTGGGCCGCCATGATGGAAGAAACGCTCGCCGTGTGCACCTTAAAGGCCCGGTTGGATAGGTTCTGATGGGAGATGACCCCGGGCCTCTGGGCCGCCATGATGGAAGAAACGCTCGCCGTGTGCACCTTAAAGGCCCGGTTGGATAGGTTCTGATGGGAGATGACCCCGGGCCTCTGGGCCGCCATGATGGAAGAAACGCTCGCCGTGTGCACCTTAAAGGCCCGGTTGGATAGGTTCTGATGGGAGATGACCCCGGGCCTCTGGGCCGCCATGATGGAAGAAACGCTCGCCGTGTGCACCTTAAAGGCCCGGTTGGATGGTTCTGATGGGAGATGACCCCGGGCCTCTGGGCCGCCATGATGGAAGAAACGCTCGCCGTGTGCACCTTAAAGGCCCGGTTGGATAGGTTCTGATGGGAGATGACCCCGGGCCTCTGGGCCGCCATGATGGAAGAAACGCTCGCCGTGTGCACCTTAAAGGCCCGGTTTGATGGTTCTGATGAGAGATGACCTCTGGGCCGCCATGATGGAAGAAACGCTCGCCGTGTGCACCTTAAAGGCCCGGTTGGATAGGTTCTGATGGGAGATGACCCCGGGCCTCTGGGCCGCCATGATGGAAGAAACGCTCGCCGTGTGCACCTTAAAGGCCCGGTTGGATAGGTTCTGATGGGAGATGACCCCGGGCCTCTGGGCCGCCATGATGGAAGAAACGCTCGCCGTGTGCACCTTAAAGGCCCGGTTGGATGGTTCTGATGGGAGATGACCCCGGGCCTCTGGGCCGCCATGATGGAAGAAACGCTCGCCGTGTGCACCTTAAAGGCCCGGTTGGATGGTTCTGATGGGAGATGACCCCGGGCCTCTGGGCCGCCATGATGGAAGAAACGCTCGCCGTGTGCACCTTAAAGGCCCGGTTGGATAGGTTCTGATGGGAGATGACCCCGGGCCTCTGGGCCGCCATGATGGAAGAAACGCTCGCCGTGTGCACCTTAAAGGCCCGGTTGGATAGGTTCTGATGGGAGATGACCCCGGGCCTCTGGGCCGCCATGATGGAAGAAACGCTCGCCGTGTGCACCTTAAAGGCCCGGTTGGATAGGTTCTGATGGGAGATGACCCCGGGCCTCTGGGCCGCCATGATGGAAGAAACGCTCGCCGTGTGCACCTTAAAGGCCCGGTTGGATAGGTTCTGATGAGAGATGACCCCGGGCCTCTGGGCCGCCATGATGGAAGAAACGCTCGCCGTGTGCACCTTAAAGGCCCGGTTGGATAGGTTCTGATGAGAGATGACCCCGGGCCTCTGGGCCGCCATGATGGAAGAAACGCTCGCCGTGTGCACCTTAAAGGCCCGGTTGGATAGGTTCTGATGGGAGATGACCCCGGGCCTCTGGGCCGCCATGATGGAAGAAACGCTCGCCGTGTGCACCTTAAAGGCCCGGTTGGATGGTTCTGATGGGAGATGACCCCGGGCCTCTGGGCCGCCATGATGGAAGAAACGCTCGCCGTGTGCACCTTAAAGGCCCGGTTGGATGGTTCTGATGGGAGATGACCCCGGGCCTCTGGGCCGCCATGATGGAAGAAACGCTCGCCGTGTGCACCTTAAAGGCCCGGTTGGATAGGTTCTGATGGGAGATGACCCCGGGCCTCTGGGCCGCCATGATGGAAGAAACGCTCGCCGTGTGCACCTTAAAGGCCCGGTTGGATAGGTTCTGATGAGAGATGACCCCGGGCCTCTGGGCCGCCATGATGGAAGAAACGCTCGCCGTGTGCACCTTAAAGGCCCGGTTGGATAGGTTCTGATGAGAGATGACCCCGGGCCTCTGGGCCGCCATGATGGAAGAAACGCTCGCCGTGTGCACCTTAAAGGCCCGGTTGGATAGGTTCTGATGGGAGATGACCCCGGGCCTCTGGGCCGCCATGATGGAAGAAACGCTCGCCGTGTGCACCTTAAAGGCCCGGTTGGATGGTTCTGATGGGAGATGACCCCGGGCCTCTGGGCCGCCATGATGGAAGAAACGCTCGCCGTGTGCACCTTAAAGGCCCGGTTGGATGGTTCTGATGGGAGATGACCCCGGGCCTCTGGGCCGCCATGATGGAAGAAACGCTCGCCGTGTGCACCTTAAAGGCCCGGTTGGATAGGTTCTGATGGGAGATGACCTCTGGGCCGCCATGATGGAAGAAAGGTGACAGGATGTGATCTTAAGCTCCGCCCCCCAGCTTTAAGTCTCAGGATCACTGAGAAAAACACAGAGAGGATTTCTTTTCTTAAATTTTCCATTTTCAGAGTAAAGTCCAGTTATTTATCACAGGAGTAACCATGGATACCGTTAACATTTACCATTATTTTACGGCTTGAAAGTTTGTGTTGTTTCCAGATTAAATCTCTTTAAAGTTTACAGTTACGCTGCGTTAAAGAGACTGATTTCATTTAATTTAATTTGTTTCAACTGGTTATTGATTATTAGTTTATTGATTATTAGTTTATTAGGTTATTGATTATTAGTTTATTAGGTTATTGATTTTTAGTTTATTAGGTTATTGATTATTAGTTTATTGATTATTAGTTTATTAGGTTATTGATTATTAGTTTATTAGGTTATTGATTATTAGGTTATCGATTATTAGTTTATTGATTATTAGTTTATTAGGTTATTGATTATTAGTTTATTAGGTTATTGATTATTAGTTTATTAGGTTATTGATTATTAGTTTATTAGGTTATTGATTATTAGGTTATCGATTATTAGTTTATTGATTATTAGTTTATTAGGTTTTTGATTATCAGTTTATTAGGTTATTGATTATCAGTTTATTAGTTTATTGATTATTAGTTTGATTAGGTTATTGATTATTAGTTTATTAGGTTATTGATTATTTGGTTATTGATTATTAGTTTATTAGGTTATTGATTATTAGGTTATCGATTATTAGGTTATTGATTATTAGTTTATTAGGTTATTGATTATTAGGTTATCGATTATTAGTTTATTGATTATTAGTTTATTAGGTTATTGATTATTAGTTTATTAGGTTATTGATTATTAGGTTATCGATTATTAGTTTATTAGGTTATTGATTATCAGTTTATTAGTTTATTGATTATTAGTTTATTAGGTTATTGATTATTAGGTTATTGATTATTAGTTTATTAGGTTATTGGTTATTAGTTTATTAGGTTATTGATTATTAGTTTATTAGGTTATTGATTATTAGTTTATTAGGTTATTGATTATTAGTTTATTAGGTTATTGATTATTAGTTTATTAGGTTATTGACGAGGTTTGTGATGCTAACAGCAGCTCGTTTTTTATCTTCTGCTGCTTTGTTCTGACAAATCAAACCAGATTATTTCACCTGCTTCAGGCTCCATCTTCTTTAACCTTAAAGAGCTGAATATATGTAAATATGAAGATTTGTTTTTAAATCCTGATGCAGATTTACTTTTACACATCATTTTAATTCATTTCAAGCTTTATGGAGTTATTTCTGCAAAAAGGATGTTTTCAGAATCAGAAAAATACTTTATTAGTACTATTATTATTGAATTATTATCATTATAATTATTAATACTTTCATTGCATTTTACTGCCATTTATCATCATATAAACTAGTTATTAACTATTTTATTTCTATTTACTGTACACACTTTGAAAGATTTGCATAATGAAGCACAAACAATGTAATGATGTAATAATCTATTAAAAATACCTTCTAAAATTAAAATTAAATGCAATAATTAATATTTTTGTTAGGTGAGAAAAAATGAAGGCAACAAATACGGGTATAATGAACGTTAAATGAAAACTAAATGATGAAATCAGTAAATTAAGCTTTTTATTTTAAAAAAAGTACTTTTTCTTAACAAATTATTGCCTGAATTAATTTTTGTAGCTTTTGTTGGTGTTTTTTGGAGCCTTTTATGTATTTAATTTGGATTTTGTCAGTTTAACTCCTCAGCAGAGATGAACTCAGGTAACACACACCTGCACGACTTAATGAGTGAATAATCCTTTTATCCAAAGCGCCTTACAAGCGCGGTGCAACATTCAAGCCCCAGAGCCGTGAGAAACTGTGGCCGGCACATAAGTCTGTTTAAATCACAGCTGAGGAGAGGATTGTTGCTGCTCCTGGATCATCAGTGATGCTGCGTCATCGCTGTGCAACACTTACCTCTGCAGGTGGACATCTCTGCAAACCCAAGGTCAATTAGATGAGGTCTGAGCTAAAGGACACATGTTTGGCCCTTTTTTTAAATAATCTGACACATTTTCTGAGGCCTTAGTGAGATGTATGAGACGGGGTTTGGTTAAAATACGTGTTGGATTAAGCACAGCGGCCCTGTTTTAACACCTCTTTGTTAACAGTCTGTTTTCAGGGTGGAGCAGGAGCTCAGCTCCACCCTTTTAGTGAGGTCAGCAGCTGCTAATGCAGCAACACAGACATAATGAAGCTAATGAAGCTAATGAAGCTGCTCCTACAGTCAGAAACACTCCAGCTCTATAGATACAGATAGTTACTGATCTCAGAGGGAAACAGGTTAGCAGTTAGCTGTGAGTTAGCAGCTAGCTGTAAGTTAGCAGTTAGCTGGAAGTTAGCAGTTAGCTGTGAGTTAGTAGTTAGCTGTGAGTTAGCAGTTAGCTGTAAGTTAGTAGTTAGCTGTAAGTTAGTAGTTAGCTGGAAGTCAGCTGTAAGTTAGCAGTTAGCTGTAAGTTAGCAGTTAGCTGTGAGTTAGCAGTTAGCTGTAAGTTAGCAGCAAACTGTAAGTTATCAGTTAGCTGTAAGTTAGCCGTAAGTTAGCTGTAAGTTAGCAGTTAGCTGTAAGTTAGCAGTTAGCTGTAAGTTAGTAGTTAGCTGGAAGTCAGCTGTAAGTTAGCAGTTAGCTGTAAGTTAGCAGTTAGCTGTAAACTAGCAGTTAGCTGTAAGTTAGCAGTTAGCTGTGAGTTAGTAGTTAGCTGTAAGTTAGCAGCAGATGCTAGCAAACAATGCTTTCTCATCAGCAGTAATGGACCAAGCCGGAGATGTGCACAGCGTAACTCGTAGTACGTCATCTTCATTAGCTAAGCTGTTAGCGTTAGCTGCTGCTAACAAAGTAATGTGGGAACAATAATGTTCATCTTTCAGAAAGGAGCAGCAGTAACTCCTTAGAAGTTGGTGTATGTTCATTAGCTAAGCTGTTAGCGTTAGCTGCTGCTAAAGGAAGAAATAAATCAGTAAATAAACCATGAGGAGTTATTTCATTAGCTAAGCTGTTAGCGTTAGCTGCTGCTAAAGGAAGAAATAAATCAGTAAATAAACCATGAGGAGTTATTTCATTAGCTAAGCTGTTAGCGTTAGCTGCTGCTAAAGGAAGAAATAAATCAGTAAATAAACCATGAGGAGTTATTTCATTAGCTAAGCTGTTAGCGTTAGCTGCTGCTAAAGGAAGAAATAAATCAGTAAATAAACCATGAGGAGTTATTTCTCAGATGCTTCCATTTCCCTGCTCTGAAGTTCAGGCTCTGAGAGTTGGAACTGATCCTCTTTGTGGCTCAGTTCCTTCAGTCCAGCGTTGAACTGGACCAAGTTGTTAAAACAGTGGGATGAAAAGTGTTTGCTGCACATTCACAGTCTTTAGCTAACTCTGCTGGAACATTAGCCTCAGATAGAGTTTATCCACTGGGCTCTTATATCCTCTGAGGCTGCTGCTGGATGGAAGATGCATGCTCCTCAGTGCAGCTGACAGCAGAACATTTCCACCAGAAGCTGGCTTCATCCGTCCAGCAGGGTGGATGTGAGGGGGCGGGGCTTAGTGGAGGGGGCGGGGTTTAGTATAGGAGGCGGAGCCAACTTAAGGAGTGACGTACTTTAGAAATGAAAATCAGAACGGCTCGTTAAATGAGGAACTTTCACACAAAGGGAACTAATAAATCCCAGGGTTGTGTTTTTGGGGAGTTTTACACCTGCCGGTGACCTCAGACGCCCTGATATCTGCTCCCAGGAACAGGAAGAAGGAGTTTTACACTTCAGAGGCCCTGATATATGCTCCCAGGAACAGGAAGAAGGAGTTTTACACTTCAGACGCCCTGATATCTGCTCCCAGGAGCAGGAAGAAGGAGTTTTACACTTCAGACGCCCTGATATATGCTCCCAGGAGCAGGAAGAAGGAGTTTTACACTTCAGACGCCCTGATATCTGCTCCCAGGAGCAGGAAGAAGGAGTTTTACACTTCAGACGCCCTGATATATGCTCCCAGGAGCAGGAAGAAGGAGTTTTACACTTCAGACGCCCTGATATATGCTCCCAGGAGCAGGAAGAAGGAGTTTTACACTTCAGACGCCCTGATATATGCTCCCAGGAACAGGAAGAAGGAGTTTTACACTTCAGACGCCCTGATATATGCTCCCAGGAACAGGAAGAAGGAGTTTTACACTTCAGACGCCCTGATATATGCTCCCAGGAGCAGGAAGAAGGAGTTTTACACTTCAGACGCCCTGATATATGCTCCCAGGAGCAGGAAGAAGGAGTTTTACACTTCAGACGCCCTGATATATGCTCCCAGGAGCAGGAAGAAGGAGTTTTACACTTCAGACGCCCTGATATATGCTCCCAGGAGCAGGAAGAAGGAGTTTTACACTTCAGACGCCCTGATATATGCTCCCAGGAGCAGGAAGAAGGAGTTTTACACTTCAGACGCCCTGATATATGCTCCCAGGAGCAGGAAGAAGGAGTTTTACACTTCAGACGCCCTGATATATGCTCCCAGGAGCAGGAAGAAGGAGTTTTACACTTCAGACGCCCTGATATATGCTCCCAGGAGCAGGAAGAAGGAGTTTTACACTTCAGACGCCCTGATATATGCTCCCAGGAACAGGAAGAAGGAGTTTTACACTTCAGACGCCCTGATATATGCTCCCAGGAACAGGAAGAAGGAGTTTTACACTTCAGACGCCCTGATATATGCTCCCAGGAACAGGAAGAAGGAGTTTTACACTTCAGACGCCCTGATATATGCTCCCAGGAGCAGGAAGAAGGAGTTTTACACTTCAGACGCCCTGATATATGCTCCCAGGAACAGGAAGAAGGAGTTTTACACTTTATGTCACCTGTAATGCTTGTTTGTAAAGCAGAGAGTCATTAGTCTACAGTCATGTCATCCTGGAAATAATGATCTGAAATCAAAGGTGTGATGTTTTCAGCAGTGCTTCCCTGTTTCTGTGGCAGGGACAGCAGTATAATTAGCTCTCGTGGGACTGCAGTCCTCAACAGTTAAAGGACAATCACGGCTCTGAGATGCTAAACTGCTGCTGCTGTCAGGCCTAACAGCAGCGAACAGGCGCCACCTCACCCTATGCTGAGGCAGACGGACGTTTTGCTGAGCTGTAAACACTCTCATATGTTAATGTTGGAGCTGTCTGAAGGACAGGAGTGAGGATCAGAAGTGCTGTTTGTGTGTTAATCCCGCCTCCTTCGTGTCGTACAGCAGGTAGGAGGCTGGCTTTGTTTCCATCCCACAGTTACATCACGTCAGGGTGAATAATGGAGGATCCGTGATGTAACAGGGAATAAAATTAGACTGTTGGTCCTCCAACCCCCTGAATCCTGAACTCTGCAGACCTCTGAGAGTCCCTGTGGTGTCAGGACCTCTCAGCTGCTGTCAGACCGGCACTCTTCCATTAATCTGGTGCCAATCTGAGGGATCCTGAGCCTGCTGTAACATTTACAGACATCCGTCTGAATCTGCTGCAGCCATACTTTCCTCCTCCTTGGTTTCACCTTTAATAACAGCTCCAGCTCAGTGTTTTTTCTCAGAATCTGACCTGAATCAACCAGAGGAAACTGTTTCAGAGGGTTTGAGCTGCAGCTTCTGATCATAGATCAATATTTTCAGCTGCCACCTTTCAGTTTAACACTAGGCTGCATGTTTATTAGCTTCCTGTGAGTTTTTATGGTCAAACAACATGTTGTTTCAGGGTTTGTGCAGCTGCTCCTCTGACAGACAGCAGGGATGATGCTGACTAATGAACATTAATGTCATTTATGAGGAGTGTTTTGGTTATTCCCAAACCCTGGAGCTGAGAATCAGACCTGCAGCTCATCCCTCAGACAGTCCATCTTCTACATTAGAAACATAAAACATTTAATTCATTTGCAGCTTCTCTTTAAAAAGCAACAGTTTTTCATTTAAAGTCAGTAAATATTCATTCTCTGGATGTTGGAATATACCAGAATCAGTGATAATTGTGACAATAAGAAAATATCTTCATGTTCTGTTCTAAGATTTTTGTATATAATGAAAATATGTTGCTTTAGACCTGAAACTTTACTTACTGGGGAACCTTTATTGGACCTTTATTATTATTGTAAAGCTCTTAAAAAGAGTAGCTATCATCTGAAGAAGAGATGCTGTAATTCCCTCAGATTTTGCCGCTTTATTCTGATTATATTGGAACAGTTTTGGTTTAATTATTGGACTGAAAAGGGTTGAAACCTGATGTGAAGCTGAACAGAACAGAAAAGCCTCAGATTTCACTGGATCTTTACAAGAGATCTTTAGTCCGGCTCCAGTTTGATTGGAGAAGTTGGGTTTGGACCGGTTTGGTAGCTCAGATAAAAGCTGAAACTCGAACATGTTGTGTTTTCAGTCCCGGCGACCGGCGGCAGCTCCTCAGAGAGCAGGCAGACCTGCAGACCTGGTGATCCTCAGCGGGACCAGTCTGAGCTCCGGTGGTGACGGAGGAGACATGCTCTGCTGTGACCTCCTGTCTCCCAGGAGCGACTCCTTCTCCCTGGCCAGCGAGCCGACCGTCTCCAGGAGGGTGAGTGGAAGAAGGCCGACATTCCTGCTGATGTTTCCGTTTGTGGTGCTGAAGGTGGGATTCAGAGGAGCTCCAAACACGCATCTGAACCCCTGCATACATTAGCATTAGCGGTAGCATTAGCATTAGCATTAGCATTAGCGTTAGCTTCAGCTAACAAAGTAATGTGGGAACAATAATGTTCATCTTTCAGAAAGGAACAGCAGTAACTCCTTAGAAGTTGGTGTACGTTCATTAGCTAAGCTGTTAGCGTTAGCTTCAGCTAACAAAGTAATGTGGGAACAATAATGTTCATCTTTCAGAAAGGAACAGCAGTAACTCCTTAGAAGTTGGTGTACGTCATCTTCATTAGCTAAGCTGTTAGCGTTAGCTTCAGCTAACAAAGTAATGTGGGAACAATAATGTTCATCTTTCAGAAAGGAGCAGCAGTAACTCCTTAGAAGTTGGTGTACGTCATCTTCATTAGCTAAGCTGTTAGCGTTAGCTGCTGCTAACAAAGTAATGTGGGAACAATAATGTTCATCTTTCAGAAAGGAACAACAATAACTCCTCAGAAGTTGGTGTACGTCATCTTCATTAGCTAAGCTGTTAGCTTTAGCTTCAGCTAACAAAGTAATGTGGGAACAATAATGTTCATCTTTCAGAAAGGAGCAGCAGTAACTCCTTAGAAGTTGGTGTACGTCATCTTCATTAGCTAAGCTGTTAGCGTTAGCTGCTGCTAAAGGAAGAAATAAATCAGTAAATAAACCATGAGGAGTTATTTCATTAGCTTAGCTGTTAGCGTTAGCTTCAGCTAACAAAGTAATGTGGGAACAATAATGTTCATCTTTCAGAAAGGAACAGCAGTAACTCCTTAGAAGTTGGTGTACGTCATCTTCATTAGCTAAGCTGTTAGCATTAGCTTCAGCTAACAAAGTAATGTGGGAACAATAATGTTCATCTTTCAGAAAGGAGCAGCAGTAACTCCTCAGAAGTTGGTGTACGTCATCTTCATTAGCTAAGCTGTTAGCGTTAGCTTCAGCTAACAAAGTAATGTGGGAACAATAATGTTCATCTTTCAGAAAGGAACAGCAGTAACTCCTTAGAAGTTGGTGTACGTCATCTTCATTAGCTAAGCTGTTAGCGTTAGCTTCAGCTAACGAAGTAATGTGGGAACAATAATGTTCATCTTTCAGAAAGGAACAGCAGTAACTCCTCAGAAGTTGGTGTACGTCATCTTCTTTAGCTAAGCTGTTAGCGTTAGCTTCAGCTAACAAAGTAATGTGGGAACAATAATGTTCATCTTTCAGAAAGGAGCAGCAGTAACTCCTTAGAAGTTGGTGCTTGTCATCTTCATTAGCTAAGCTGTTAGCGTTAGCTTCAGCTAACAAAGTAATGTGGGAACAATAATGTTCATCTTTCAGGAAGGAACAGCAGGAACTCCTTAGAAGTTGGTGTACGTCATCTTCATTAGCTAAGCTGTTAGCGTTAGCTGCTGCTAAAGGAAGAAATAAATCAGTAAATAAACCATGAGGAGTTATTTCATTAGCTTAGCTGTTAGCGTTAGCTTCAGCTAACAAAGTAATGTGGGAACAATAATGTTCATCTTTCAGAAAGGAACAGCAGTAACTCCTCAGAAGTTGGTGTACGTCATCTTCTTTAGCTAAGCTGTTAGCGTTAGCTTCAGCTAACAAAGTAATGTGGGAACAATAATGTTCATCTTTCAGAAAGGAGCAGCAGTAACTCCTTAGAAGTTGGTGCTTGTCATCTTCATTAGCTAAGCTGTTAGCGTTAGCTTCAGCTAACAAAGTAATGTGGGAACAATAATGTTCATCTTTCAGGAAGGAACAGCAGGAACTCCTTAGAAGTTGGTGTACGTCATCTTCATTAGCTAAGCTGTTAGCGTGAGCTTCAGCTAACAAAGTAATGTGGGAACAATAATGTTCATCTTTCAGAAAGGAGCAGCAGTAACTCCTTAGAAGTTGGTGTACGTCATCTTCATTAGCTAAGCTGTTAGCGTTAGCTTCAGCTAACAAAGTAATGTGGGAACAAGAATGTTCATCTTTCAGAAAGGAACAGCAGTAACTCTTAGAAGTTGGTGTACGCCATCTTCATTAGCTAAGCTGTTAGCGTTAGCTTCAGCTAACAAAGTAATGTGGGAACAATAATGTTCATCTTTCAGAAAGGAACAGCAGTAACTCCTTAGAAGTTGGTGTACATCATCATCTTTAGCTAAGCTGTTAGCGTTAGCTTCAGCTAACAAAGTAATGTGGGAACAATCATGTTCATCTTTCAGAAAGGAACAGCATTAACTCCTCAGAAGTTGGTGTACGTCATCTTCATTAGCTAAGCTGTTAGCGTTAGCTTCAGCTAACAAAGTAATGTGGGAACAATAATGTTCATCTTTCAGAAAGGAGCAGCAGTAACTCCTTAGAAGTTGGTGTACGTTGTAATTCTGCAGCTTTAACGGCACCAGGTTGACTGAATTAGACAAATTCAGGCTGAAGATGGAGCTCAGGGTTAGGAGAACCAACTCAGATGGGTTCAGAAACATCTTTCTGAGGAATACTGATGCGCAGAAATTTGTTGGATTCACTTTTCTAACCCCCATCAGAGGCTGAGATGAACTCTCAGAGGTTTCAGAGTCTTCCAGTCGTTCTCCTTCAGCTTGTTGTTGCTTCTTCTTCTTCTGTGATTAAATCCCAGCGTCACCTCTCAGGGTGAACTGCTGGTTTGGGAGCCTCCATCCCGCCTGGAGCAGAACAAAGCGAGCTGAACTGAACATCCATCCACCTTCATCACCACACAGAGGGCCGTCTCTATGGGGGGGTCGCCGGGCCAACACGGAGCCGCCGAACGAGGCTGCGGCGTAATCATAATTCCCTTGACCTCCGGTGGCCCCGTGAGGCTCTGACAACGAGGGCCACGCCGCAGAACAGAAGGCACCAAAATGGCTTTTTCATCTCGAACAAAGAGGCGGCGGCGGGGGGGAATGAGGGGGCAGATTACATAAGGGCCACAGATAAGTGCTTCTCCCGCAGAACGCCACGGTTACCGCGCTCATTAAAACCTCAACGATTGTTGGGGAAATCAATTAATATGTTAATGATGGAGCTTTTTCATTAGTGGAAACATCAAGGCTGAAGGTTCCTGAGTCTCATTTCATCAGAGTCAAATGGGATGGTTCAGTTTCCTCTGAAGATGGGGGGGGGTTATATGCTGGGTCAGAACCACACTAACTGACACCATAACTGTGCAAACTGGACCTACGTCTGTGAACCAACCAGAACGTTCCTTACGTTCCTGTGTGATTAAATCAGATCAGATCAGCCTTTTCTGTTGGATTTTAAGCAAATCTGCCTGTTTTTGGGCCATTTGTGTGGATTATTACAGACGAAGAAGGAGCTGTGGGCTGTAAATTACTCCAGATGTGTGTTTGTTGCAGTCAGAAGGAGTTCAGGGATTAAACTTTCTGTGGCCTCCTCAGAACCTTTCAGAACTGCTCCTTCACTTCCCAGCATGCATCACTTTCAGGTTTAAACCCCCCAGAAGTCCTGCTTCTTTCTCACAACAGGAAAGTGACACATGAGAGGAGTCAGAGCTTCTGATGTGAGAGGAAACGAACAGTGATGGAGACAGCTCTGCTCCTCAGACTCCTGCAGCTGCCTCTGATGTGAAGAAGCAGAGTTCCAGATGTTCCAGATGTTCCAGATGTTCCAGAGGTTCCAGATGTTCCAGAGGTCACCAGAGGAGACAGCTCTGCTCCTCAGACTCCTGCAGCTGCCTCTGATGTGAAGAAGCAGAGTTTCAGATGTTCCAGATGTTCCAGAGGTCACCAGAGGAGATAGCTCTGCTCCTCAGACTCCTGCAGCTGCCTCTGATGTGAAGAAGCAGAGTTCCAGATGTTCCAGAGGTCACCAGAGGTCACCAGAGGTCACCAGAGGTCACCAGAGGAGACAGCTCTGCTCCTCAGACTCCTGCAGCTGCCTCTGATGTGAAGAAGCAGAGTTTCAGATGTTCCAGATGTTCCAGATGTTCCAGAGGAGACAGCTCTGCTCCTCAGACTCCTCCAGCTGCCTCTGATGTGAAGAAGCAGAGTTCCAGATGTTCCAGAGGTCACCAGAGGTCACCAGAGGAGACAGCTCTGCTCCTCAGACTCCTGCAGCTGCCTCTGATGTGAAGAAGCAGAGTTCCAGATGTTCCAGATGTTCCAGAGGAGACAGCTCTGCTCCTCAGACTCCTGCAGCTGCCTCTGATGTGAAGAATCAGAGTTCCAGATGTTCCAGATGTTCCAGATGTTCCAGAGGAGACAGCTCTGCTGCTCAGACTCCTGCAGCTGCCTCTGATGTGAAGAAGCAGAGTTCCAGATGTTCCAGATGTTCCAGATGTTCCAGAGGAGACAGCTCTGCTCCTCAGACTCCTGCAGCTGCCTCTGATGTGAAGAAGCAGAGTTCCAGATGTTCCAGAGGTCACCAGAGGTCACCAGATGTTCCAGAGGAGACAGCTCTGCTCCTCAGACTCCTGCAGCTGCCTCTGATGTGAAGAAGCAGAGTTCCAGATGTTCCAGAGGTCACCAGAGGTCACCAGAGGTCACCAGAGGAGACAGCTCTGCTCCTCAGACTCCTGCAGCTGCCTCTGATGTGAAGAAGCAGAGTTCCAGATGTTCCAGATGTTCCAGATGTTCCAGAGGAGACAGCTCTGCTCCTCAGACTCCTGCAGCTGCCTCTGATGTGAAGAAGCAGAGTTTCAGATGTTCCAGATGTTCCAGATGTTCCAGAGGAGACAGCTCTGCTCCTCAGACTCCTGCAGCTGCCTCTGATGTGAAGAAGCAGAGTTTCAGATGTTCCAGATGTTCCAGATGTTCCAGAGGAGACAGCTCTGCTCCTCAGACTCCTGCAGCTGCCTCTGATGTGAAGAAGCAGAGTTCCAGATGTTCCAGAGGTCACCAGAGGTCACCAGAGGTCACCAGAGGAGACAGCTCTGCTCCTCAGACTCCTGCAGCTGCCTCTGATGTGAAGAAGCAGAGTTCCAGATGTTCCAGATGTTCCAGAGGAGACAGCTCTGCTCCTCAGACTCCTGCAGCTGCCTCTGATGTGAAGAAGCAGAGTTCCAGATGTTCCAGATGTTCCAGATGTTCCAGAGGAGACAGCTCTGCTCCTCAGACTCCTGCAGCTGCCTCTGATGTGAAGAATCAGAGTTCCAGATGTTCCAGATGTTCCAGATGTTCCAGAGGAGACAGCTCTGCTCCTCAGACTCCTCAAAACCTGCAGGGAAACGTCTAAAACCTGCAGGAAAACATCTAAAACCTGCAGGAAAACATCTAAAACCTGCAGGGAAACGTCTAAAACCTGCAGGAAAACATCTAAAACCTGCAGGGAAACGTCTAAAACCTGCAGGAAACATCTAAAACCTGCAGGAAAACATCTAAAACCTGCAGGGAAACGTCTAAAACCTGCAGGAAACATCTAAAACCTGCAGGAAAACGTCTAAAACCTGCAGGGAAACATCTAAAACCTGCAGGGAAACATCTAAAACCTGCAGGAAAACATCTAAAACCTGCAGGAAAACATCTGAAACCTGCAGGGAAACGTCTAAAACCTGCAGGAAAACATCTAAAACCTGCAGGAAAACATCTAAAACCTGCAGGGAAACGTCTAAAACCTGCAGGGAAACATCTAAAACCTGCAGGGAAACATCTAAAACCTGCAGGGAAACATCTAAAACCTGCAGGGAAACATCTAAAACCTGCAGGGAAACATCTAAAACCTGCAGGGAAACATCTAAAACCTGCAGGAAAACATCTAAAACCTGCAGGGAAACATCTAAAACCTGCAGGGAAACATCTAAAACCTGCAGGGAAACATCTAAAACCTGCAGGGAAACATCTAAAACCTGCAGGGAAACATCTAAAACCTGCAGGGAAACATCTAAAACCTGCAGGGAAACATCTAAAACCTGCAGGGAAACGTCTAAAACCTGCAGGGAAACATCTAAAACCTGCAGGAAAACATCTGAAACCTGCAGGAAAACATCTGAAACCTGCAGGAAACGTCTAAAACCTGCAGGGAAACGTCTAAAACCTGCAGGGAAACATCTAAAACCTGCAGGGAAACATCTAAAACCTGCAGGGAAACATCTAAAACCTGCAGGGAAACATCTAAAACCTGCAGGGAAACATCTAAAACCTGCAGGGAAACGTCTAAAACCTGCAGGGAAACATCTAAAACCTGCAGGAAAACATCTGAAACCTGCAGGAAAACATCTGAAACCTGCAGGAAACGTCTAAAACCTGCAGGGAAACATCTAAAACCTGCAGGGAAACATCTAAAACCTGCAGGGAAACATCTAAAACCTGCAGGAAAACATCTAAAACCTGCAGGGAAACATCTAAAACCTGCAGGGAAACATCTAAAACCTGCAGGGAAACAGCTAAAACCTGCAGGAAAACATCTGAAACCTGCAGGAAAACATCTGAAACCTGTAGGAAAACATCTTAAACCTGCAGGGAAACATCTTAAACCTGTAGGGAAACATCTAAAACCTGCAGGGAAACATCTAAAACCTGCAGGAAACATCTAAAACCTGCAGGGAAACGTCTAAAACCTGCAGGGAAACATCTAAAACCTGCAGGAAAACATCTGAAACCTGCAGGAAAACATCTGAAACCTGCAGGAAACGTCTAAAACCTGCAGGGAAACATCTAAAACCTGCAGGGAAACATCTAAAACCTGCAGGGAAACATCTAAAACCTGCAGGAAAACATCTAAAACCTGCAGGGAAACATCTAAAACCTGCAGGGAAACATCTAAAACCTGCAGGGAAACAGCTAAAACCTGCAGGAAAACATCTGAAACCTGCAGGAAAACATCTGAAACCTGTAGGAAAACATCTAAAACCTGCAGGGAAACATCTAAAACCTGCAGGAAAACATCTAAAACCTTTAGGGAAACATCTAAAACCTGCAGGGAAACGTCTAAAACCTGCAGGAAACGTCTAAAACCTGCAGGGAAACATCTAAAACCTGCAGGAAAACATCTAAAACCTGCAGGAAAACATCTGAAACCTTTAGGGAAACATCTAAAACCTGCAGGGAAACGTCTAAAACCTGCAGGAAACGTCTAAAACCTGCAGGGAAACATCTAAAACCTGCAGGGAAACATCTAAAACCTGCAGGGAAACATCTAAAACCTGCAGGAAAACATCTAAAACCTGCAGGGAAACATCTAAAACCTGCAGGAAACAGCTAAAACCTGCAGGGAAACATCTAAAACCTGCAGGAAAACATCTAAAACCTGCAGGAAAACATCTGAAACCTTTAGGGAAACATCTAAAACCTGCAGGAAACGTCTAAAACCTGCAGGGAAACATCTAAAACCTGCAGGGAAACATCTAAAACCTGCAGGGAAACATCTAAAACCTGCAGGAAAACATCTAAAACCTGCAGGAAAACATCTGAAACCTTTAGGGAAACATCTAAAACCTGCAGGGAAACGTCTAAAACCTGCAGGAAACGTCTAAAACCTGCAGGGAAACATCTAAAACCTGCAGGGAAACATCTAAAACCTGCAGGGAAACATCTAAAACCTGCAGGGAAACAGTTAAAACCTGCAGGGAAACATCTAAAACCTGCAGGGAAACATCTAAAACCTGCAGGGAAACAGCTAAAACCTGCAGGAAAACATCTGAAACCTGCAGGAAAACATCTTAAACCTGCAGGGAAACATCTTAAACCTGTAGGACCAGATTTTGACTGATTTAGAGCAATTTACTGAGGCTTTAAAATGCATTTCAGGTTGTTCTGTTTCTCAGGTAACTGGTACCTCAGTTTCACTGCTCTTTTTTTGGATTGTCCCGTTTAAAAACGTCGGGAAATGTCCCTTCATGGTTACTGTTTGTGTCAGACTGGGTGAAACTATCTGTAAAGTCTTCATCCTGGGGTGAAACCTGCAGATAAAGAGCAGGAACAGATGCTGTTTGCATTGTGATGTAACTGAAGCACACTGTGGTTCTGGTTCTGGTCCAGAGCTGCTTGAAAAGGCTGATGTTCACAGAGTTTCTGAACATCATCTGATGCTGTTTGGGCAGTTTGGAAAAGCAGGAAGTGTGTTCAGAGATTTAAACCAATTAAAACCTTTTAAAAGTGTCACATGATGAGGAAGAAGAAGAGTTCAGGCCTTTTCTTACCAACAAACAGACGGATCTTCTTATTTTGCCTTCCCTTTCCTGCAGAAACACAGCAGCTGCAGACTGCCTCCTTACTCTGAGGAGGATTAGGGAGTCCAGAGTCCTTTAGGTAATAAAGCTTAGTCATGCGTCAGTGGAGCGAACTTCATCAGAGCCTTTAATGCGTTTTTATTCGTCTCACCGGGCCGGTGGAGAACGTTTAACTTCCAGACGCGCTCAGTCGTGGCTGACATGTAATTAAAGAGGAAGTCCCACAGCCCCCCCCCTCCTCATAATGAGAAGAAGAAGAAGAAGAAGCCTTCAGGCAGCATCACAACTTTCAGGGTGGGATTCAGTCTGCTGCTGTGGGGGCACACCCTGAACTGGGTTTATGGGTTTATTCCCCCCTTTTCTGTGGTGGCACACCCTGAACTGGGTTTATGGGTTTATTCCCCCCCTTTTCTGTGGGGGCACACCCTGACCTGGGTTTATGGGTTTATTCCCCCCTTTTCTGTGGTGGCACACCCTGAACTGGGTTTATGGGTTTATTCCCCCCCTTTTCTGTGGGGGCACACCCTGAACTGGGTTTATGGGTTTATTCCCCCCCTTTTCTGTGGGGGCACACCCTGAACTGGGTTTATTCCCCCCCTTTCTGTAGTAGAACACCCTGAACTGGGTTTATTCCCCCCCTTTTCTGTGGGGGCACACCCTGAGCTGGGTTTATTCCCCCCCTTTTCTGTGGGGGCACACCCTGAACTGGGTTTATGGGTTTATTCCCCCCCTTTTCTGTGGGGGCACACCCTGAACTGGGTTTATGGGTTTATTCCCCCCCTTTTCTGTGGGGGCACACCCTGAGCTGGGTTTATTCCCCCCCTTTTCTGTGGGGGCACACCCTGAACTGGGTTTATTCCCCCCCTTTTCTGTGGGGGCACACCCTGAACTGGGTTTATGGGTTTATTCCCCCCCTTTTCTGTGGGGGCACACCCTGAACTGGGTTTATTCCCCCCCTTTCTGTGGGGGCACACCCTGAACTGGGTTTATTCCCCCCTTTTCTGTGGTGGCACACCCTGAACTGGGTTTATTACCCCCCTTTTCTGTGGGGGCACACCCTGAGCTGGGTTTATTACCCCCCTTTCTGTAGTAGAACACCCTGAACTGGGTTTATGGGTTTATTCCCCCCCTTTTCTGTAGTAGAACACCCTGAACTGGGTTTATGGGTTTATTCCCCCCCTTTTCTGTGGGGGCACACCCTGAGCTGGGTTTATTCCCCCCCTTTTCTGTGGGGGCACACCCTGAACTGGGTTTATTCCCCCCCTTTTCTGTGGGGGCACACCCTGAGCTGGGTTTATTCCCCCCCTTTTCTGTGGGGGCACACCCTGAGCTGGGTTTATTCCCCCCCCTTTCTGTGGGGGCACACCCTGAGCTGGGTTTATTCCCCCCCTTTTCTGTGGGGGCACACCCTGAACTGGGTTTATTCCCCCCTTTTCTGTGGGGGCACACCCTGACCTGGGTTTATTCCCCCCCTTTTCTGTGGGGGCACACCCTGAACTGGGTTTATTCCCCCCCTTTTCTGTGGGGGCACACCCTGACCTGGGTTTATTCCCCCCCTTTTCTGTGGTGGCACACCCTGAACTGGGTTTATTCCCCCCCTTTTCTGTAGTAGAACACCCTGAACTGGGTTTATTCCCCCCCTTTTCTGTGGGGGCACACCCTGAACTGGGTTTATGGGTTTATTCCCCCCCTTTTCTGTGGGGGCACACCCTGAACTGGGTTTATGGGTTTATTCCCCCCCTTTTCTGTGGGGGCACACCCTGAGCTGGGTTTATTCCCCCCCTTTTCTGTGGGGGCACACCCTGAACTGGGTTTATGGGTTTATTCCCCCCCTTTTCTGTGGGGGCACACCCTGAACTGGGTTTATTCCCCCCCTTTTCTGTGGGGGCACACCCTGAGCTGGGTTTATTCCCCCCTTTTCTGTGGTGGCACACCCTGAACTGGGTTTATTCCCCCCCTTTTCTGTGGGGGCACACCCTGAGCTGGGTTTATTCCCCCCCTTTTCTGTGGGGGCACACCCTGAACTGGGTTTATGGGTTTATTCCCCCCCTTTTCTGTGGGGGCACACCCTGAACTGGGTTTATTACCCCCCTTTCTGTAGTAGAACACCCTGAACTGGGTTTATTCCCCCCTTTTCTGTGGGGGCACACCCTGAGCTGGGTTTATTCCCCCCTTTTCTGTGGTGGCACACCCTGAACTGGGTTTATTACCCCCCTTTCTGTAGTAGAACACCCTGAACTGGGTTTATTCCCCCCTTTTCTGTGGGGGCACACCCTGAGCTGGGTTTATTCCCCCCCTTTTCTGTGGGGGCACACCCTGAACTGAGTTTATGGGTTTATTCCCCCCCTTTTCTGTGGGGGCACACCCTGAACTGGGTTTATTCCCCCCTTTTCTGTGGTGGCACACCCTGAACTGGGTTTATTACCCCCCTTTCTGTAGTAGAACACCCTGAACTGGGTTTATTCCCTCCCTTTTCTGTGGGGGCACACCCTGAACTGGGTTTATTACCCCCCTTTTCTGTAGTAGAACACCCTGAACTGGGTTTATGGGTTTATTCCCCCCCTTTTCTGTGGGGGCACACCCTGAACTGGGTTTATCCCCCCCCTTTTCTGTAGTAGAACACCCTGAACTGGGTTTATGGGTTTATTCCCCCCCTTTTCTGTGGGGGCACACCCTGAACTGGGTTTATTCCCCCCCTTTTCTGTGGGGGCACACCCTGAACTGGGTTTATTACCCCCCTTTCTGTAGTAGAACACCCTGAACTGGGTTTATTCCCCCCCTTTTCTGTGGGGGCACACCCTGAGCTGGGTTTATTCCCCCCCTTTTCTGTGGGGGCACACCCTGAACTGGGTTTATGGGTTTATTCCCCCCCTTTTCTGTGGGGGCACACCCTGAACTGGGTTTATTCCCCCCCTTTTCTGTGGGGGCACACCCTGAGCTGGGTTTATTCCCCCCCTTTTCTGTGGGGGCACACCCTGAACTGGGTTTATTCCCCCCTTTTCTGTGGTGGCACACCCTGAACTGGGTTTATTACTCCCCTTTTCTGTGGGGGCACACCCTGAACTGGGTTTATTACCCCCCTTTCTGTAGTAGAACACCCTGAACTGGGTTTATGGGTTTATTCCCCCCCTTTTCTGTGGTGGCACACCCTGAACTGGGTTTATTACTCCCCTTTTCTGTGGGGGCACACCCTGAACTGGGTTTATTACCCCCCTTTCTGTAGTAGAACACCCTGAACTGGGTTTATGGGTTTATTCCCCCCCTTTTCTGTAGTAGAACACCCTGAACTGGGTTTATTCCCCCCTTTTCTGTGGTGGCACACCCTGAACTGGGTTTATTACCCCCCTTTTCTGTGGGGGCACACCCTGAACTGGGTTTATTACCCCCCTTTCTGTAGTAGAACACCCTGAACTGGGTTTATTCCCCCCCTTTTCTGTGGGGGCACACCCTGAGCTGGGTTTATTCCCCCCCTTTTCTGTGGGGGCACACCCTGAACTGGGTTTATGGGTTTATTCCCCCCCTTTTCTGTGGGGGCACACCCTGAGCTGGGTTTATTCCCCCCCTTTTCTGTGGGGGCACACCCTGAACTGGGTTTATGGGTTTATTCCCCCCCTTTTCTGTGGGGGCACACCCTGAACTGGGTTTATTCCCCCCCTTTTCTGTGGTGGCACACCCTGAACTGGGTTTATTCCCCCCCTTTTCTGTGGGGGCACACCCTGAGCTGGGTTTATTCCCCCCCTTTTCTGTGGGGGCACACCCTGAACTGGGTTTATGGGTTTATTCCCCCCCTTTTCTGTGGGGGCACACCCTGAACTGGGTTTATTACCCCCCTTTCTGTAGTAGAACACCCTGAACTGGGTTTATTCCCCCCCTTTTCTGTGGGGGCATACCCTGAGCTGGGTTTATTCCCCCCTTTTCTGTGGTGGCACACCCTGAACTGGGTTTATTACCCCCCTTTCTGTAGTAGAACACCCTGAACTGGGTTTATTCCCCCCTTTTCTGTGGGGGCACACCCTGAGCTGGGTTTATTCCCCCCCTTTTCTGTGGGGGCACACCCTGAACTGAGTTTATGGGTTTATTCCCCCCCTTTTCTGTGGGGGCACACCCTGAACTGGGTTTATTCCCCCCTTTTCTGTGGTGGCACACCCTGAACTGGGTTTATTACCCCCCTTTCTGTAGTAGAACACCCTGAACTGGGTTTATTCCCTCCCTTTTCTGTGGGGGCACACCCTGAACTGGGTTTATTACCCCCCTTTTCTGTAGTAGAACACCCTGAACTGGGTTTATGGGTTTATTCCCCCCCTTTTCTGTGGGGGCACACCCTGAACTGGGTTTATTCCCCCCCTTTTCTGTAGTAGAACACCCTGAACTGGGTTTATTCCCCCCCCCCCTTTTCTGTGGAGGCACACCCTGAACTGGGTTTATTCCCCCCCTTTTCTGTGGGGGCACACCCTGAACTGGGTTTATTCCCCCCCTTTTCTGTGGGGGCACACCCTGAACTGGGTTTATTCCCCCCCTTTCTGTAGTAGAACACCCTGAACTGGGTTTATTCCCCCCCCCCCCTTTTCTGTGGAGGCACACCCTGAACTGGGTTTATTCCCCCCCCTTTTCTGTGGGGGCACACCCTGAACTGGGTTTATTACCCCCCTTTTCTGTAGTAGAACACCCTGAACTGGGTTTATTCCCCCCCCTTTTCTGTGGGGGCACACCCTGAACTGGGTTTATTCCCCCCCCCTTTTCTGTGGGGGCACACCCTGAACTGGGTTTATGGGTTTATTCCCCCCCTTTTCTGTGGGGGCACACCCTGACCTGGGTTTATTCCCCCCCTTTTCTGTGGGGCCACACCCTGAGCTGGGTTTATTCCCCCCCTTTTCTGTGGTAGAACACCCTGAGCTGGGTTTATTCCCCCCCTTTTCTGTGGGGGCACACCCTGAACTGGGTTTATTCCCCCCCCCTTTCTGTGGGGGCACACCCTGACCTGGGTTTATTCCCCCCTTTTCTGTGGGAGAACACCCTGAACTGGGTTTATTCCCCCCCTTTTCTGTGGGAGAACACCCTGAACTGGGTTTATTCCCCCCTGAATCAGTTCAAACTGATGTGGTAACTTCCTCTTTAGCTGCAAACCTGATTCTCCGGTTCCTGACCAATCAGAGCAGGAGAGTCTGGTCAGGAAGCCACAGATTGACCCTCCCAGGAGGGAACCGGTCGTTCCTTTCTGTCTGATCAGAAGCTTTAAATGAAAGGAATTGATCCGGAATCTCCTGATAAACACAGCAATCTGCCCTCTGATGTCAGTTCCTGTTCATTAATCTGTTTGAAGCTGAGCAGGAACTTATTATTCCTCCACAGAATTCTAACATGTTCATTTATCGTGTTGCGTTTGCTTCATTAAACGCAGTTTTAAACGTGCACGTTTCAGGTCGTGCACGTTTCAGGTCGTGCACGTTTCAGGTCGTGCACGTTTCAGGTCGTGCACGTGAATCCTGCAAAGATGGAGTTAAATCCATCATCGGCCTCTTGGATCAGATCTCGATGCCCAGCTGATCGGTTTCCAACTCGCTGCTTTTAAACTTTGGGGCAGATTTTTGTCAATCTGTGGTTTGTTTTCTGATTCTTATCATCTGGCTGCTTCCTTGGGTTAAACTCTGGAGTTTTGTTCCTGTTTAGAAGCATTTTAAAAACCTTTTTATGGAAAGAACTTATTTTTATTTCTTTGTCAAAGGTCTGATTTTTATTAAAATGTTAAAATATTAAAATCTCTGAGCAGAGACACTCCAGCTCAGGACAAATAATCTCAGATTATCTGTCTGCTTCCTTGGGTTTTTTGTTCCTGTTTAGAAGCATTTAGTAATTAAAAACCTTTTTATGGAAATAACTTATTTTATTTTTTGTCAAAGGTCTGATTTTATTTGAGCAGAAGATTTTAAAAACATGAATCCAGATGTGACAGAGCTTGAATTCTGTGTTTTTGAGTGAAAAACCTTTCCAAACTGCATCATCTGCTCAGAACGCTTCTTTTATTTAAATTTGAATTTATTTCTCTGATCTTCCGTCTCTTATCTCAGATTATTTCCTTCATTTAAACACTTTTTATCGTTAAAAAAGATTTTTAAACTCTGGCTTTTTGTTCCTGTTTAGAAGCATTTTGGAATTAAAAACCTTTTTTATGGAAATAACTTATTTTATGGGCTCTTTGTCAAAGGTGTGATTTTTATCAAAATGTAAATCTCTGATCTTCCGTCTCTAATCTCAGATTATTTACTTAATTTAAACACTTTTTATCGTTAAAAAAGATTTTTCCTTGGGTTAAACACTGGCATTTTGTTCAGGTCAAAGTATTCCAGCAAAGGCTTTTTGTTCCTGTTTAGAACCTTTTTGTAATTAAAAACCTTTTTATGGAAATAACTTATTTTATTTTTTGTCAAAAATGTGATTTTATTTGAGCAGAAGATTCTAAAAACATGAATCCAGATGAAACAAACTGCATCATCTGCTCAGAACGCTTCTTTTATTTAAATGTAAATCTCGGATCTCAGATTATTTACTTAATTTAAACACTTTTTATCGTTAAAAAAGATTTTTCTAACATATATTCTTTTAATTAATTGCTTTAAAGGTTAATTCAACCCAAAATGTAAATGTCAGCCGTCTCCGCTCTGCTTATCGGAGCGTCTCCTCCTCCTCTAACCCTGCAGCGTTTCGCTTCTCATCAGCCTGACGGAGCGGCTTGTAAACGCCACCAATTAGGACGGACAATCGGCGTGGAAAAGAGCCACTTCTGCATGGCAAAGAGAGTCTGTCAGAGGATCTGAGGGGTGAGGAAGAGGAGGAGAAGCCAGTCGACCGTGTTTTGACAGGATGAATAGACGGAGGAGTGGAAGTGGCTGGAAAAGGCTTTTGTTATGCTAACGGCTTCCTCCACGTCTCCTGCAAAATGAACTGATTTTGTTATCGTGTTGATTCTCCTGGAGCTGCAGCAGGCTGGTGAGGATGAGGAGGGAGATCCCACCTGATGAAGACCTGTCAGCTCAACCAGCCACAGCAGCTGTTTACTCTCACTTTGACCTGCTTTCCCTCCAAGTTTAGTGGGAAAGTGAAACAGTGACTTCTTGTTCCTTTGAGTTCTGGAGCCAGAAGCATCAAAATATGCAGAAATGTGCAGATTTATGAAGCCTAGCAAATGCTTCTCTTTTATAAATCTCAGTTATGTTTGCTGCTTTCATGATAAATCTGTAAAAACCTAAACCCGGCAGCCTAATGCTGGACAGTCAGAGCAATCTGTAAATATTTATTGTCTAATCACAGTGTGATTAACCAGGTTAATGAGCCTCATTCAACAAGAAAAGATTGAACAATGAGAACTGAGCTGGATGAAATCGTCAGGATGAAATCAGAACTCAGAAAACGAACTCAGCAACTGATAAATGTCCCAGATATATTAAAGTCATTCCTGCAGAAGAGATCTCTCCATGTTCCTCTGGTGGATGTCCACCACAGCTGTTTGTTTCCTGTTAGGACAACTACTTCTTTCCGGGTCAGCTCCTCTTCCACCTCTCTTTCCTACGGTGTCCCACAGGGTTCAGTTCTGGGGCCTTTGTTGTTATATCTGCTCCCTCTTTAAGGACGAATCCTCTCACTATGCAGATGATGTTCAGCTTTATTTCTCTTTCCTACGGTGTCCCACAGGGTCCAGTTCTGGGGCCTTTGTTGTTCTATCGGCTCCCTCTTTAAGGACGAATCCTCTCACTATGCAGATGACATTCAGCTTTATTTCTCTTTCCTACGGTGTCCCACAGGGTTCAGTTCTGGGGCCTTTATTGTTATATCTGCTCCCTCTTTAAGGACGAATCCTCTCACTATGCAGATGATGTTCAGCTTTATTTCTCTTTAACATGTTTCTCAGCTGCTCAGACTCTGTTAAAAGTTGGATGTCTGACAGCTTTCTGCACCTTAATGAAGCGGAAACAGGAGATCTGCCCCACAGATCTGAGTCTAAGCTCAGGGAAACTCTGGCTTCTTCTGATAAATCTTCTACCAGGAACCTTGAGCTAACTTTCACTTTGGATGTCAAATCTCTATCAGTACAAAAGTGTTTGAGTTTTTTCAGGATCTCTTCAGATTTGCTTCACTTGTAAATGGACACTTGAGCAACATCCACAGCCATTACGCACGACCATGACTCACAGCTGTAGATGTTTATTAAACCCACATTTAAGGAAGGATATGTTATAAAAACTAATAAGAAACTTAATCTGAAGAAATGCTCTGTGAAATCTGATTTTTTTTTTATTCTTTCAGCTATTTTCCACCTCGTTTTTCTTCCAATCTCAGGATTAAATCATGGTAAACAGGGTCTGATGAATGTAAACCGAGTTCTTTGCAGATGATGTGGTTCTGTGTGTAGGCATCCAGTTCTTTCTTAAACTGTGAGGTTTAATTGTCTGTTTCAGACTTTTACCTGCTGTTAATTCTTGGATATTTGGTTAAATCAGTAGAAACACAAACAGCTGAACGTGTCCAGCTCAGTTTCTGTTCTGTTAATTTACCAGTGAGCCACAGTTATTCAGTGTTGCTACTAATGAGGGAGATGGAGAGCTCTCCTCCTCCTCTCCTGGGACAAACCAACACAGTTAACGTCCATCATAGCACCAGGACGTCATCCTGCTGTGCCGGGAGGAGGTTTCATCCTCTATTACCCACAATCCTCGCTGTTTACACCTGATATGGAGCAGTTTGTGACAGATGCTCAGGTGTCAGAGCAGGGAGGTCGGGCAGAACCGGGGAAACAGACTCAGTCTGGACCACATGAGGATCCAAAACACTGAGGCTGAAACTCTAAATGCTCCCAGTAGTTTAAAACATCACTCACAGAGTCACAGACCAGTAAGAAACTGTAATAAAGTCAGTAAAAAACCAGGACACCGCTCCATAAAAACCAGTCCGTTGATGGAGTGACGGGGGCAGATTTACTAATCGTTTTGAGCCTGTTTTTGGTGTTAAAAAGCTCTTAGAGCTCTGCGTCGGACTGTTTCCTTCATCTCGTTGAAGTTGAAAGGTTAAAAACAACAGAAAGATTTAAAGGATTGAATTTCTTTGTGGAAAAATGTGCAGTTAGTTATGTTAAATATTGGTAAAAATGTGAAATATTAGTAGAAAGTCATTTGCTGCAGTTTCAAAATGTATTTTTGAAAGGGCCTGAAGCTAGGTGAAGGTGGAAAAGTACAGGAAAGAGAAGAAAAATGCTAAACTAAAAGGGAAAAAGATCAGAAAGATGACACACAATGCAGGAAAATGTGAATATTTAGCAGAAAATAATTTGCTTCTCGCTCCCGCTGAATTTATGACCATTAAAAAAAATATATAATATAAATGCACTGATTTGGTGTCTCCTCCGGTCCAGCAGGATAAAACTCGTCATTTTACAGGCTGTTAATGAAGAGATTCATTCGTATGTCTTTTGACGCACTGGTCAGGAACAGCACTCCTATTTCATTGCTTTCATTTAGTTTTTATTTAAGTAAAGTCAAATTAAAGGCTCATATTCTATTCTCCTCTGTGTTTTATTCAGTTTTCTACCTTTCCACATCAGTTTTCTACCGTTCCACATCAGTTTTCTACCTTTCCACATCAGTTTTCTACTTTTCCACATCAGTTTTCTACCTTTCCACATCAGTTTTCTACCTTTCCACATCAGTTTTCTACCGTTCCACATCAGTTTTCTACCTTTCCACATCAGTTTTCTACCTTTCCACATCAGTTTTCTACCTTTCCACATCAGTTTTCTACCTTTCCACATCAGTTTTCTATCTTTCCACATCAGTTTTATACCTTTCCACATCAGTTTTATACCTTTCCACATCAGTTTTATACCTTTCCACATCAGTTTTATACCTTTCCACATCAGTTTTATACCTTTCCACATCAGTTTTCTACCTTTCCACATCAGTTTTCTATCTTTCCACATCAGTTTTATACCTTTCCGCATCAGTTTTCTACCTTTCCGCATCAGTTTTTTACCTTTCCACATCAGTTTTATACCTTTTCACATCAGTTTTCTACTTTTCCACATCAGTTTTCTACCGTTCCACATCAGTTTTCTACCTTTCCACATCAGTTTTATACCTTTCCACATCAGTTTTATACCTTTTCACATCAGTTTTTTACCTTTCCACATCAGTTTTATACCTTTCCATATCAGTTTTCTACCTTTCCACATCAGTTTTCTACCTTTCCACATCAGTTTTCTACCTTTCCACATCAGTTTTCTACCTTTCCACATCAGTTTTCTACCTTTCCACATCAGTTTTCTACCTTTCCACATCAGTTTTCTACCTTTCCACATCAGTTTTCTACCTTTCCACATCAGTTTTCTACCTTTCCACATCAGTTTTTTACCTTTCCACATTAGTTTTCTATCTTTCCACATCAGTTTTCTACCTTTCCACATCAGTTTTCTACCTTTCCACATCAGTTTTCTACCTTTCCACATCAGTTTTCTACCTTTCCACATCAGTTTTCTACCTTTCCACGTCAGTTTTCTACCTTTCCACGTCAGTTTTTTACCTTTCCGCATCAGTTTTTTATCTTTCCGCATCAGTTTTCTACCTTTCCGCATCAGTTTTCTACCTTTCCACATCAGTTATCTACCTTTCCACATCAGTTTTCTACCTTTCCACATCAGTTTTCTACCTTTCCACGTCAGTTTTCTACCTTTCCACATCAGTTTTTTACCTTTCCACATCAGTTTTCTACCTTTCCACATCAGTTTTCTACCTTTCCACGTCAGTTTTCTACCTTTCCACGTCAGTTTTTTACCTTTCCACATCAGTTTTTTACCTTTCCACATCAGTTTTTTACCTTTCCACATCAGTTTTCTACCTTTCCACATCAGTTTTTTACCTTTCCACATCAGTTTTCTACCTTTCCACATCAGTTTTCTACCTTTCCACATCAGTTTTTGACTTCCTGTTGCTTCTGAAACCCACTTCATCGTCTTGGTGTCTTTGGTTCTGTTTTCCTGTTTGTGTTCTCAGTATTTTGGAGTTCTGGTTCTGAATCAGAGTTTATTCTGTCTGTATCAGTCCGGTTCTGCCTCAGTTTTGATCTCAGTTCAGTTTATTCTGTCTCAGTTTCTCAGACTCCTCAGTCTGGTTTTATTCTGTTCTGTTCTGGGTTCTTTGTCCTGTTTTATTTTGAAAGTCAGCTTCCTGTTCCTCTTCTTTTAGTTCTCCGTGGTTAAACATGTGAGAAACATGTCAGATTTTTGGATTTAGTTCATTTGAGTGTTTTTTCTAACTTTTACTGGTGTTTTCTGCCTTTTCGGCGCTTTTATTTCGTGAATTATCCCTTTAACTGTGGGTTAGGCTGAAGTCTGACAGCCAGGAAGGAGTTTATTTATCAGATATGGAGAGTCTTCAGCTATCTCACCTGAGCAGGTAACAGAAATCAGCTGGACTTGAACTCCTTCTCTCCAATAACACGTTCTTTCCTGAGACTTTAATGTCCTCCTGATGGGAGAAAACCCTCCAATCAGCAGAGAGAGGAACATGAAAGAGACGTATTCATGTATCAGATGGAGAAAACGACAGAATAAAGGATGCTCATTAGCACTCTGAGCGGTGCCACATTCAGACGTAAATAAAGATGTCAGGATGAAAGCGTCTGAGCGACTTTTTAAGGATTTAATGGATTCATTAGATTTGACCCTTCATCACTCAGTCAGACTTATATAATCATCACATCCCAGAAAACTGCAGCAAACGATCCAAAGATGATGATTAATGCTCCCTTTGTTGGTTTGATGCTTCAGTTCACAGCAGGAAGTGCTTCTGGGCTCACAAATATCTCAATAAAATCCAACAGAATCAGAAAAAGTCTCAATATGATCACAGGATTTCTGAAAAATAATCTGGAAAAAGTACTTTTTTTTAGTTAAATTCATTTTTAACTGTTTGATTTTTAATAAAAAGCCGACAAAAGAAGATTTTTAATAATCTGAGATGAATAAGAAGAAGTTTGAATCATTAAAAAATGTCCGAATAGGAGCAAAAATGTGATTTTTGGGACATTTTTTCTGAAAAAGTTTCTTGTTTTTTGCAGAGTGAAGACGACGATACGAGGAGCGTCGCCGCGTCATCGTTCACGGTGAGTTCAGGAGTGTGCACGTGTGTGTGTGCACGTGTGTGTGTGCACGTGTGTGTGTGTGTGAACCCACTTCAGCTTCCACACAAACCAGATCCTCTCCCTCCACGCCGTTCCCATGGTGACGTCCATCACTGCGGCGCCGGCTGCTCATTGGCTGCCGTCTGACTCCAGCAGGAACCTGGAACCGGAGCGAAATGGACCGGATCGGAACCAGAGGACCGTCTGAAACTGTCCCGGATGAATAAATGAAATCCTTCAGCCACAGTTTGCACAGAAACACGGGACCTGAAGCAGGGATAAATCTGGATTAATGACCATGAAGTTCCTCCTTTTCTGGAGAAATGTTTTTCAGAAAAAGCTTGAATTGATTCCTAACCTTAAAGTCTTTTCTGCTGATTAGTTTTCATCTGAGCAGCAGCATCTGCTTTGTGTTATGAGCATGCAAACGTGCACGAAGCTGTGAGTGTTATTGGAGCCCTGGGTCTCAGATGGCGCCCGGAGCCTCGCTGTGCTGTCAGGCTGAAGGACGGCCCCCCCCCCCGTGTCCGCTCAGCCGCTGTAATTAACAGTGAGGCATCAGGTAAACAGCGAGGCCGGCCCGGCAGGCCTCTGATTAAAGGCCGGGATGGGGCCCGCTGGACTGTAAACACCACTAATGGCATCATGACCCCCGCCTGCCCTGCAGCCGGCCGCCACCGCAGCCCCAGGACGGCGAGGACGCCGAGGACGAGGAGGACGAGGAGGACGCTGGAGTCCTGACAGAGCATCAGACTTCAGCTGCCACAGGTGGAGGAAAGTGGACTCTGAGAAGCTGTTCTTCTTCTGTGGTTTCCTGCTGCCGGCCTCCAGCTGTTCTTCTTCTGTGGTTTCCTGCTGCCGTCCTCCAGCTGTTCTTCTTCTGTGGTTTCCTGCTGCCGGCCTCCAGCTGTTCTTCCTCTGTGGTTTCCTGCTGCCGGCCTCCAGCTGTTCTTCTTCTGTGGTTTCCTGCTGCCGTCCTCCAGCTGTTCTTCTTCTGTGGTTTCCTGCTGCCGGCCTCCAGCTGTTCTTCCTCTGTGGTTTCCTGCTGCCGGCCTCCAGCTGTTCTTCTTCTGTGGTTTCCTGCTGCCGTCCTCCAGCTGTTCTTCTTCTGTGGTTTCCTGCTGCCGTCCTCCACCTTTTCTTCTTCTGTGGTTTTCTGCTGCCGTCCTCCAGCTGTTCTTCTTCTGTGGTTTCCTGCTGCCCTCCTCCACCTTTTCTTCTTCTGTGGTTTCCTGCTGCCGTCCTCCAGCTGTTCTTCTTCTGTGGTTTCCTGCTGCCGTCCTCCAGCTGTTCTTCTTCTGTGGTTTCCTGCTGCCGGCCTCCAGCTGTTCTTCTTCTGTGGTTTCCTGCTGCCGTCCTCCACCTGTTCTTCTTCTGTGGTTTCCTGCTGCCGTCCTCCAGCTGTTCTTCTTCTGTGGTTTCCGCCAGCTGTTCTTCTTCTGTGGTTTCCTGCTGCCGTCCTCCAGCTGTTCTTCTTCTGTGGTTTCCTGCTGCCCTCCTCCAGCTGTTCTTCTTCTGTGGTTTCCTGCTGCAGTCCTCCAGCCGTTCTTCTTCTGTGGTTTCCTGCTGCCCTCCTCCAGCTGTTCTTCTTCTGTGGTTTCCTGCTGCAGTCCTCCAGCCGTTCTTCTTCTGTGGTTTCCTGCTGCCGGCCTCCAGCTGTTCTTCTTCTGTGGTTTCCTGCTGCCGTCCTCCAGCTGTTCTTCTTCTGTGGTTTCCTCCAGCTGTTCTTCTTCTGTGGTTTCCTGCTGCCCTCCTCCAGCTGTTCTTCTTCTGTGGTTTCCTGCTGCAGTCCTCCAGCCGTTCTTCTTCTGTGGTTTCCTGCTGCCGGCCTCCAGCTGTTCTTCTTCTGTGGTTTCCTGCTGCCGTCCTCCAGCTGTTCTTCTTCTGTGGTTTCCTCCAGCTGTTCTTCTTCTGTGGTTTCCTGCTGCCGGCCTCCAGCTGTTCTTCTTCTGTGGTTTCCTGCTGCCGTCCTCCACCTGTTCTTCTTCTGTGGTTTCCTGCTGCCGTCCTCCAGCTGTTCTTCTTCTGTGGTTTCCGCCAGCTGTTCTTCTTCTGTGGTTTCCTGCTGCCGTCCTCCAGCTGTTCTTCTTCTGTGGTTTCCTGCTGCCCTCCTCCAGCTGTTCTTCTTCTGTGGTTTCCTGCTGCAGTCCTCCAGCCGTTCTTCTTCTGTGGTTTCCTGCTGCCGTCCTCCAGCTGTTCTTCTTCTGTGGTTTCCTGCTGCCGTCCTCCAGCTGTTCTTCTTCTGTGGTTTCCTCCAGCTGTTCTTCTTCTGTGGTTTCCTGCTGCCGGCCTCCAGCTGTTCTTCTTCTGTGGTTTCCTGCTGCAGTCCTCCAGCCGTTCTTCTTCTGTGGTTTCCTGCTGCCCTCCTCCAGCTGTTCTTCTTCTGTGGTTTCCTGCTGCAGTCCTCCAGCCGTTCTTCTTCTGTGGTTTCCTGCTGCCGGCCTCCAGCTGTTCTTCTTCTGTGGTTTCCTGCTGCCTTCCTCCAGCTGTTCTTCTTCTGTGGTTTCCTGCTGCCGTCCTCCAGCTGTTCTTCTTCTGTGGTTTCCTGCTGCCGTCCTCCAGCTGTTCTTCTTCTGTGGTTTCCTCCAGCTGTTCTTCTTCTGTGGTTTCCTGCTGCCGTCCTCCAGCTGTTCTTCTTCTGTGGTTTCCTCCAGCTGTTCTTCTTCTGTGGTTTCCTGCTGCCGTCCTCCAGCTGTTCTTCTTCTGTGGTTTCCTCCTGCTGTTCTTCTTCTGTGGTTTCCTCCACAGCTCCTCACCCGCCTCCCCCTCTCCCCCCCCCCAGTCTCTGTTCCACAGGGTCCAGCTGGATCCTCTGGAGAAGGACTGGATGAGGAGCTGCGCCCTGGGGAACGTCACCGCCCAGCGCCTGCTGCTGGCCCAGGAGCCCGGCCTCGTGTTGAAGAAGGTCTGCTTCTGGAGACGACCCGGACACTTTGTCCCGGTTCTGATCCTTGTTCCGGTTCTAATCTGTTTCCCGGTTCTGATCCTTGTCCCGGTTCTGATCTGTTTCCCGGTTCTGATCTGTGTCCCGGTTCTGATCTGTGTCCCGGTTCTAATCTGTTTCCTGGTTCTGATCTGTTTCCTGGTTCTAATCTGTTTCCCGGTTCTAATCTGTTTCCTGGTTCTGATCTGTTTCCCGGTTC
The DNA here is from genome assembly GCA_036924055.1 of Leuresthes tenuis. Classification (NCBI taxonomy): domain Eukaryota; kingdom Metazoa; phylum Chordata; class Actinopteri; order Atheriniformes; family Atherinopsidae; genus Leuresthes; species Leuresthes tenuis. The sequence goes on along the minus strand of JAVGWW010000006.1, from coordinate 37,173,050 downwards.
TGATCTGTTTCCTGGTTCTGATCTGTTTCCCGGTTCTGATCTGTTTCCTGGTTCTGATCTGTTTCCCGGTTCTGATCTGTGTCCCGGTTCTAATCTGTTTCCCGGTTCTAATCTGTTTCCCGGTTCTGATCTGTTTCCCGGTTCTGATCTGTTTCCCGGTTCTGATCCTTGTCCTGGTTCTAATCTGTTTCCCGGTTCTAATCTGTTTCCCGGTTCTGATCTGTTTCCCGGTTCTGATCTGTTTCCTGGTTCTAATCTGTTTCCCGGTTCTGATCTGTTTCCCGGTTCTGATCTGTTTCCTGGTTCTGATCCTTGTCCTGGTTCTGATCCTTGTCCCGGTTCTGATCTGTATCCCGGTTCTGATCCTTGTCCCGGTTCTGATCTGTTTCCTGGTTCTAATCTGTTTCCCGGTTCTGATCTGTTTCCCGGTTCTGATCTGTTTCCTGGTTCTGATGCTTGTCCTGGTTCTGATCCTTGTCCCGGTTCTGATCTGTATCCCGGTTCTGATCCTTGTCCCGGTTCTGATCTGTATCCCGGTTCTGATCTGTGTCCCAGTTCTGATCCTTGTCCCGGTTCTGATCTGTATCCCGGTTCTGATCCTTGTCCCGGTTCTGATCTGTATCCCGGTTCTGATCCTTGTCCCGGTTCTGATCTGTGTCCCGGTTCTGATTTAATAAGTGACTCTAACAGATAAATGTTGTTCCTTCTTTGCCTTCGTAAGGACTTCATCTCTGTGAGTAAAGCACCGAGCTGTCAGCGGTTCCTCTAAAGTCCAGTTTCAGATCCCAGAAGAACAGTCAGTACATATAGCTTATAAAGGAGTTAAGGTATAATAAAGGTATGATAAAGAGATAATAGAGATATAATAAAGGTATAATAAAGGTATAATAAATATATAATAAAGATATAATAAAGGTATAATACAGAGATAATAGAGATATAATAGATATATAAAAGGTATAATAAAGGTATAATAAAGAGATAATAGAGATATAATAAAGGTATAATGAATATATAATAAAGATATAATAAAGATATAATAAATATATAATAAAGATATAATAAAGGTATAATAAAGAGATAATAAAGATATAATAAAGGTATAATAAAGAGATAGAGATATAATAAAGGTATAATAAATATATAGTAAAGATATAATAAAGGTATAATAAAGAGATAATAGAGATATAATAAAGGTATAATAAAGAGATAATAGAGATATAATAAAGGTATAATAAATATATAATAAAGATATAATAAAGGTATAATACAGAGATAATAGAGATATAAAAGGTATAATAAAGGTATAATAAATATATAATAAAGATGTAATAAAGGTATAATAAAGAGATAATAGAGATATAATAAAGGTATAATAAATATATAATAAAGATATAATAAAGGTATAATACAGAGATAATAGAGATATAATAGATATATAAAAGGTATAATAAAGGTATAATAAAGAGATAATAGAGATATAATAAAGGTATAATGAATATATAATAAAGATATAATAAAGATATAATAAATATATAATAAAGGTATAATAAAGAGATAATAAAGGTATAATAAAGAGATAATAGAGATATAATAAAGGTATAATAAATATATAGTAAAGATATAATAAAGGTATAATAAATATATAATAAAGATATAATAAAGGTATAATAAAGAGATAATAGAGATATAATAAAGGTATAATAAATATATAATAAAGATATAATAAAGGTATAATAAACAGATAATAAAGATATAATAAAGGTATAATAAAGAGATAATAGAGATATAATAAAGGTATAATAAAGAGATAATAGAGATATAATAAAGGTATAATAAATATATAATAAATTTATAATAAAGGTTTAATAAAGGTATAATAAAGATATAATAACGATATAATAAAGATATATAATAAAGGTTCCTGGTAAAGGAACGCCATCAGGCTGCTGCTCGCCATCAGGCTGCTGCTCGCCCTCAGGCTGCTGCTCGCCCTCAGGCTGCTGCTCGCCATCAGGCTGCTGCTCGCCCTCAGGCTGCCGCTCGCCCTCAGGCTGCCGCTCGCCCTCAGGCTGCCGCTCGCCCTCAGGCTGCTGCTCGCCATCAGGCTGCTGCTCGCCATCAGGCCGCTGCTCGCCCTCAGGCTGCTCGCCCTGTTAGGCTGCAGCCTCAGAGAGCCGAGAGTTTTGAGAAAACAATTGGCTTAAGGAAATCAGATGTCCAAGCAGCGGTAACAAGCGGGTAATCTGCCTAATGGAACGAGTGAAAGGGGGCGGATCAGCGGGGAGGCGGGGGGGTGATCCCATTAGCCTGGATCAGAGGTGCTGAGCGTCAGACAGCAGGTGAGGATGAGGAGGATGATGAGATAAAGAAGATCCCATCAGGAGCAGAGACAGACGTCCTCCAGAGTTCTGACCAAACACCGGTTCTGCCTGAGCCCGCTTCACTCGTTCTGTTCGCTTCGTGTCAACAGAACCACCAGCGCTCCGGTTCAGCAACAAAGGATGAGTCAACTGTGGGAAAATAAGTTTTATTATGAAGCAGCAAATTACAACAGAAGTCATCTCAGGTCACTTCAAAGATTCATTCTGATTCAGTCTGATTCAGTCCGATTCAGCCTGATTCAGTCCAGTTCAGTCTGATTCAGTCCGATTCAGTCTGATTCAGTCTGATTCAGTCCAGTTCAGTCTGATTCAGTCTGATTCAGTCTGATTCAGTCCGATTCAGTCTGATTCAGTCCAGTCCAGTCCAGTTCAGTCCGATTCAGTCCGATTCAGTCTGATTCAGTCTGATTCAGTCCAGTTCAGTCCAGTTCAGTCTGATTCAGTCCAGTTCAGTCCGATTCAGTCTGATTCAGTCCAGTTCAGTCTGATTCAGTCTGATTCAGTCTGATTCAGTCTGATTCAGTCTGATTCAGTCCAGTTCAGTCCAATTCAGTCTGATTCAGTCCGATTCAGTCTGATTCAGTCTGATTCAGTCCAGTTCAGTCCAGTTCAGTCTGATTCAGTCCAGTTCAGTCCGATTCAGTCTGATTCAGTCCAGTTCAGTCCAGTTCAGTCTGATTCAGTCTGATTCAGTCTGATTCAGTCCAGTTCAGTCCAATTCAGTCTGATTCAGTCTGATTCAGTCCGATTCAGTCCAGTTCAGTCTGATTCAGTCCAGTTCAGCCTGATTCAGTCCAGTTCAGTCTGATTCAGTCCAGTTCAGTCTGATTCAGTCTGATTCAGTCCAGTTCAGTCTGATTCAGTCTGATTCAGTCCGATTCAGTCCAGTTCAGTCTGATTCAGTCTGATTCAGTCCAGTTCAGCCTGATTCAGTCTGATTCAGTCCAGTTCAGTCTGATTCAGTCCAGTTCAGTCTGATTCAGTCCGATTCAGTCTGATTCAGTCCAGTTCAGTCTGATTCAGTCCGATTCAGTCTGATTCAGTCCAGTTCAGTCCAATTCAGTCCAATTCAGTCTGATTCAGTCCGATTCAGTCTGATTCAGTCCAGTTCAGTCCAATTCAGTCTGATTCAGTCTGATTCAGTCCGATTCAGTCCAGTTCAGTCTGATTCAGTCCAGTTCAGTCTGATTCAGTCCAGTTCAGTCTGATTCAGTCTGATTCAGTCCAGTTCAGTCTGATTCAGTCTGATTCAGTCCGATTCAGTCCAGTTCAGTCTGATTCAGTCTGATTCAGTCCAGTTCAGCCTGATTCAGTCTGATTCAGTCCAGTTCAGTCTGATTCAGTCCAGTTCAGTCTGATTCAGTCTGATTCAGTCCAGTTCAGTCTGATTCAGTCTGATTCAGTCCAGTTCAGTCCGATTCAGTCTGATTCAGTCCAGTTCAGTCTGATTCAGTCCAGTTCAGTCCGATTCAGTCTGATTCAGTCTGATTCAGTCCAGTTCAGTCTGATTCAGTCTGATTCAGTCCAGTTCAGTCCAGTTCAGTCTGATTCAGTCTGATTCAGTCCAGTTCAGTCCAGTTCAGTCTGATTCAGTCTGATTCAGTCCAGTTCAGTCTGATTAAGTCCAGTTTAGTCTGATTCAGTCCAGTTCAGTCCGATTCAGTCTGATTCAGTCTGATTCAGTCCGATTCAGTCCGATTCAGTCTGATTCAGTCTGATTCAGTCCAGTTCAGTCCAGTTCAATCCAGTTCAGTCCGATTCAGTCTGATTCAGTCTGATTCAGTCCAATTCAGTCTGATTCAGTCTGATTCAGTCTGATTCAGTCCAGTTCAGTCCAGTTCAGTCTGATTCAGTCCAGTTCAGCCTGATTCAGTCTGATTCAGTCCAGTTCATTCTGATTCAGTCCAGTTCAGCCTGATTCAGTCCAGTTCAGTCTGATTCAGTCTGATTCAGTCCAGTTCAGTCCG